>BSBK01004518.1:517500-651222 GCA_027943335.1 Chamaecyparis obtusa
CTGATGTCTTTTTAAAATGTATAAAATGTGCCATTTTAGAAAATCTATCCACAACCACAAATATAAAATCATTACCTCTTACTGTCTTTGGTAAGCCAAGAGCAAAATCCATACTGATGTCAATCCAAGTTTTCTCAAGTACAACAATCAGTGTATACAATCTAGTATTTTGACTAACTCCTTTTGCAATTTGACAAACTCCACAACTTTTCACAAATTTTCAAACATCTTTATGCAATTGTGGCCAAAATTATTTCTCCTTAAGCAAATTCAATATCGTATCAACACCAAAATGTTGAGCCAAACCACTACTAGGTTTCTCTTTTATCAAATTAGTTCTCATTGGTCCTCTTGGTATACACAACTGAATACCTTTAAACAACATACCTCCTTGCATAAAATATTCATCACATTTAGTACTTTGTTGATCTTGAATAGGTGCTTTGCACTTTCTCCACTACTTAGAAAAATCAGGATCAAATTTATAAGAATCTCTCATGTCATCAAAGCCTAGAATTCTAATTTCATCTTGGTCATCAAAGATCTCCTTCTACTCAATGCATCAGCAACTCAGTTAGTGAATCCACTCTTATGCTTTATCACAAATGTATAACCCTACAAATACTCAACCCATTTCATATGTCTCTGATTCAACTTATTCTGACTACCCAAATATTGTAAAGCCTTATGATCGGTATACAACACAAATTCACTCAGTATCAAATACTGTTTCAATTTCTTTAGTGCTTGTACAATAGCATAGAATTCTTGATCATACATAGAATATTTCCTTTTTGCATCATTCAAATTTTCACTAAAGAAAGCAATAGGTTTACCTTCTTGACTCAACACAGCTCCAATTGCACTTCCACTTGCATCACATTCCACTTGAAATGCCTTATTGAAATCAGGCAATGCCAAAAGAGGCAATTTGGCAACCAAAGTCTCAAAACTTTTATCAGCTCCATCTGTCCACTTGAATTCTCTTTTGTCTCCTCTCATAGTCTCAGTCATAGCATTACAAATTGAACTAAAATTTCTAATGAACTTTTAGTAAAAACTTTCCAAACCATGAAATGATCTTACCTCACTAGCATTCATAGGTGTAGGCCAATTCAAAATAGCATCAACCTTTTCAAGATCCATTTTCAAACCATCAGCTGAAATCACAAATCCCAAATACACAATCTCCTCTTTCATCAATGAACACTTTTTCAGATTTATCAGCAACTTTTCTTCTTTCAATCTCTGCAAAACTTGTCTAACATGGAATAGATGTTCTTCTTTGGTCTTACTAAATATCAGAATGTCATCAAGATATACAACCACAAACTTACCCAAGAATTTCTTCAAAACTTCATTCATCAACCTCATAAAAGTACTTGGTGCATTAGTTAAACCAAAAGGCATAACCAACCACTCATACAAACCTTCTTTTGTCTTGAAAGCAGTCTTCCATTCATCACCTTCTCTAATTTTGATCTAATCATATTCACCTTTCAAATCAATCTTAGTAAAATACTTTTCTCCAGTCAAGCTATCCATTATATCATCCATTCTTGATATAGGAAACATATACTTCACTATTATCTTGTTGATTTCTCTAGAATCAGTACACATTCACCATTCTCCATTATTCTTAGGTTCCAATACCGCAGGTACTGCACAAGGACTCAAAATTTCACTGATCAAACCTTTCTCCAATAATTCTTGAATTGTCGGTTCAATTCTTGATTCCCGATAGGTGTCAACTGATGATGTGCCTTATTCAGAAAACTAGCTCTAGGGATAAGATCCATGCAATGATCAATGCTTTTTCTTTAGTGGTAAACCATTAGGTACATTATCAAAAATAATTTCACTATACTTAGTGAGTAACTTATCAATCTCCTCAGGGACACTATCCTCTATTTTGTTACTTGGTTTGTTAGGAATCACAGCAAAACATACATCATTTCTTTTTAAATCATTAACAAAATTTCTTCCTTCCATCAAGAAAACTTTCACAGATGTGCAAACATTACTAAGAGGATCTTCAATCGAAGGTAACAAGATTTTTCTTCTTCCATCAGCCCAAATAGTATATTTATGAAATCTCCCATCGTATATAGCATGTATATCCTATTGCCAAGGTCTACCCAACAAAATATGACAACAATCCATAGGCATGATATCACATGGCACCTTATCATAGTGTTGGTGTCCAAAATGATGCTTATGCTCTAATAGGCTACCAGTATACCCTCAGATGGATTTTAGGAATGGTTAGCTCCAAAATGTAATGAGGTCTTAGGGTAACTGGACCAACTATAGGGACTTAATATGCCCTCTTTTGCTTCTGGCTCTGCAAAACCAAGGCGGGTGCACCTAATCTAGACAAAATTCAAACTCACTACACACCTTATACCTCTAGATTTAAATAGAAAATCATAGTAAAGGATTGCTAAACACTAACCAAGTATTCATTGAATCAACTCTACTATGCAGGGTAAAATGGTCTTGTGACCTCAAAACTATGAGGGATTGTAGGATTGGAAATATTAAATATAATTGGGTTTCCTGCAAGATGCAGTCAACCATGCAACACTTTGCATCAGCACATGGATACTAACTTAAGATCAGCACCTTATCCATTGGGCATCACACCTGAAGTGAACCTAAAACACAAGGAAAACTACTAGATTCATTTGAGAATCCAAGCCATAAACATAGTTAAACATCTCTTACACTACTTACAAGTATCCTTACTGATTGGACCAAATGAACCTATGCTTCACTCAGAGACTTTTAACCTGATTCTAAACCAAGGCTGAGAGATGAAAGATATACATAAGCAACCAAATGCAATGAGCCAGAAAAGTTAGAATTCATTAAGAGCAACTAAAGGAGAGATCCAAAAATGAAAAACTGTATTAAGTATGTGGATTCAAATCCCTGCATTACAAGTTGACTCAGAAAGCACCATAGACAATGTGCAAAAAATACATGAGGTTTTTCCCTAATGCTGATACCACCACTAGAACTGACCAAAATTTAGAACCCTCAGACAGTAAAAAAATTGACTACTTATACCACTGGTTACCTTGGAATCCTAAACCAATAGGATGCAACAAGCTACGGGTAACCAGGGTTAGGATTTTCAACCATCTAACCAATCAAATCAGAATTCAAAACAGTCATCACAATTTAGAGGGAAAAAACCTGAACCTTGCAAGCAATCAACACTTGATCTTTAATCATGAAAGAATCTTTGAAAGGCACCGAAGATCAATCAAAATTCTACAAAATTCAAACTGGAAGTGACCCCGCAACTACTTTTGGTACATTCCATTTATTCCCCTATGGCAAGACACTCCTCTTCTGCAATCATCTCACACCCTGGAGCACACTGGAGTGGTGGAGAAAATTAGTTTTACCAACTCTAGCCCCTTCTGTCATCAATTTTTAATCCTTTGCGATCATTGGAAACATTCACAGAGACTTAAAAATGAGGGCAAATGGTCACAATGCATTCACGGGCCTCATGTTTTTAACCATTCAAACAGCTTGGGCTAACTCTGCAATGGCGACGCCAAACAGTTGTCACATGATCACATAGCCCAGAAATGGGCTATGTGAACATGCGACACACCATTTCCCATTACCGCCGACGCTGTCGCTTGCCACAAAAGAGTTTCTCGCATGTTCACAAGCTGGAAAACTGGCTCACATGAACATGCGACAAGCCGCTACCATGCACCCTATTGGCTATCATGTCACCGCTGAGATACCCTAACCTGGGCCAGCGTTCAAAATTATCATCTCGCCAGCTCAGACCAACTAGAGATCACCATGACACCACCTACCAACATGACCACCAACAAATATAAACAGGCCCCAGCACACGTGGCACCCTATCGCATGATTGCATAGCCCAGAGACGGCCTATGCGAACATGCGACCACCCATGGACCGCTACCTTGCCATGACCGCATGAAGTCAATACAAAATGTCACTCGCATGATTGCATAGCCTTGCTAAAGGCTATGTGAACATGTGACTAACCGCCAGCAAACCACCACCGCTACCTACCACCTCAGCATCTGGAAGACACCCCATCACCTGCTACCAGGCCCTAGAGACATGTGGCAAGCGGTCACATGATCACATAGCCAAAAATTGGGCTATGCAATCATGCGACAGCCAACCCTAGGCTACCACATCATCACTTCAGACCAACCAAACAACAACCACCAACTGCCAAGAACTGGGACCCATGCGGATAAATGGCAAGCAGTGGCATGATTGCATGTCAGAAAAGTCTGACATGTGGCCATGCGATAGCTAATAAGAACATGCCATCTACCACCCCTCTGGCACCGAGCCCACTTCACCGAAGAAAAGCTTGGAACAAATAGAATCAATGGTAGGTGCATGATCGCATGGGGAAAGAATATTCCATGTGATCACATGCCGACCGTTGATCTCCTCCCTCTGCCACTTTGAAGAAACTGGCCCCACATCGTCACACCTGCGCACTTAAGACAAAGTAGACTGCCAGGTAGCTGAACAGGACTGGGACCCACACAGCCAAGTGGCAAGTGGTCACATGATCGCATGTCAGAAAAGTCTAACATGCGGCCATGCGATAACCAATCAGGAAGAATCTAGACCCACCATCCAGTCGGACTTGCGCAGTTAAGACCGAGGTCAAAAACACACAAAGTTTTCAGCACCAAAAGACAAGTGAACAAAGCTGGAAGGCAAAGGTCGAAAACAATGAGGGCTATCAGAAAAAGATCGAAAACACACAGGAATATCGACAGACCGAAAGATAGCAGGGAAGCTGAAAACATCACGGGTTTTCAAAAACACTGTGGCAGATTTTAAAGTTTGTTTCCCGCGGACCTTAGAATTTGAAAATCTTACTGGGCTTTGCAAATTGGCACGTGCAAATCAAACTAGAGCTTGGTGACAACAAGAAGAACACAGGGCAAGAGCACACACCATGAAACACTAAGGATTGTCATTGCAAGTTAAAATTGAGATTGCAGGCAAAGCGGGACACAAAACAAAGACTGTAGAGAATAGGCCATTTTCATAAGATTCTACAATGACTGGAAAATGGACTAACAGTGGCCCTGTCTGGGGATGATGGGTAACTTGTGCCCATGCAAGAATTCAGGATTTTTGGGAGAGCAGACCAACCACTGGACAAAAATAAGGAACCCAAAAACTGGCAACCGAACAAGGAAAGGAAACACACAGCAAAAAAGGGAAGGACTATACAAAGATCTATAGTATTTACAACCAGCCTCAAGGCCCCAACATTATAATCAATACTTACCTCTGTCAAACAAGTAGTTTTCATCTCCATTCAACAGAGGAAAACTAAAAATTCTGCTTCCATGTGATAGAATACAATTATATCCACTTTTCAAAAGCTTAAAACAAAGATTGCTAGCACATTCCTCCTGAGGGCTGGAAAGGTAATCATACCAATTCTGAAAATGCTATGGCACATGCATGTTGCAGTCAAAAAGGAAAATGTTGAAGGAGCTGCAACATAAATCACTTTCAAATTTACCACCACATTCGGGAAGCTTACTGTCCAACTGAAAAGAAAAATTCTCAAGCTCTATCAAACTATTAATGCAATCGCTATTGGATCCATTCATACCAAAAATTTGCACCTCCAAGGAGAAGATACACCGATCTTCATGCAAACACTGAGGGAACTCATCACATGGGACATGATCACCGAACATAGGAGCAACCTGCATTTTGTCAACAACTGACAAAACCAAAAAATGTTGATAGGTGGGAAGAGAAACATCAACTTGTCCATGAGATGGTGAAGCTTGAGTAGCTGAAAGGCCATCCTTCCATGGCTTAGCAAAAGATTCAAAATCAGAAGAGGATTCAGAATCCACACAACTCTTCCAATCAGTACTCAAAATAATATCAGGGACCACTGAGTCACTTGAAACTGAGAAAACACTGGTAACCTCATCATCTGACACATCATATATAACAGGGTTGCTGCCTGGTGGTGCTAGGGTAAGAAGGGGAGAAGAGGCACACATGTCAAAGTCAAATCCCATTGACTCATGTTCCATATCAAAATCAATGTGTGCTAGATGTAAGAACTCAGAGCCATCACCCCCTGAATACCTGAGATACTCACAAGATAGTAAATCTAAAATTTGTTCACTGTGAAGTGAACAACTATCCTCAAGAACATCATCTTTTGCCATACAATCATCAACAGTACCTTCATCTATCCAATCCTCTTCTTCATCTAACTGATTGCATAAACTTTCTGTCCCATACTGAGAAAAGGCATCACTTTCATGACTGCAAGAAAGAGTGTCAACACCTAACACATCTCCTTCATAAATTTCATCATTCTCAATATCAACACTACTAGACACAACCCCAAATGTATCTTCAAGACCAAGATCAACATCATTAAGTATCCACTCCCTAAGATGCTCATAACACTCTTTATACAAGGAGGCTGGCCAATGGATTGATTCAGGAAAATAGAGCTCCAAAAACAAGCCAATGAAATCAAATTCAAAAAAGTCAACATCCTTAGGAAGCTCATCATATACTTCACAAAATCTATCATAGAACAAGGATATGGATAAATCCTTTCTACTTCCCACTTTTAATCTTACTAATCTTATGCAATCCTTAAGGATGCCCTCCTCAAGGAAAGTCAGCTCCTTATTCAACTTATCCATTAAACTTAATGCAATACTTCCATATAATTCTGCCAAACTGCAACTGAAAACTTGAAGTATGCTAACTTCTACTCACACCTTATCCTTCTTTTAGTGCTTAACCACTTTATAAGGAACATTTAAAACTTGAAAAATACCTAGGAAGATCTTGCAACAAAAGACCTTTGGCTGGAAGGCAGGGCAGATCTTGGGCTCACCTTGAAGCTCCATCAGATAACTTTGTCATGCAGAGCCACCACCTCCTTGAGAGGAAAATGTTTCACTGTTTCTTCTTCCAACCAATACAAAGCTACACCAGGTATACACACTGTTTATCAGGAGGAACACTGATCAAACAGAGAAAATTAGAGCCGCCACTCACAACTAGGTGAGAAGATATCAGTAAATGCTTGTTTTTGTATTTCACTCTTTCCAATGGCTCCCCAGCAGAGTCACCATCTTGTTGGTGACTTGGATGGGAAAATCAATCTGGTCAATAAAATACTACATAATTTTGAAACCACCAAAGATTCTAACAGATACACTTCCTTCTCATTGTTCTGCCCAGTGGAGTCGCCATCTTGTTGGTGTCCAAAATGACGCTTATGCTCTAATAGGCTACCAGTATACCCTCAGATGGATTTTAGGAATGGTTAGCTCCAAAATTTAATGAGGTCTTAGGGTAACTAGACCAACTATAGGGACTTAATATGCCCTCTTCTACTTCTAGCTTTGCAAAATCAAGGCACGTGCACCTAATCCAGACAAAATTCAAACTCACTACACACCTTATACCTCTGGATTTAAATAGAAGATCATAGTAAAGGATTGCTAAACACTAACTAGGTATTCATTGAATCAACTCTACTATGTAAGGTAAAATGGTCTTGTGACCTCAAAACTATGAGGGATTGCAGGATTGGAAATATTAAATATAATTGGGTTTCCTGCAGGATGCAGTCAACCATGCAACACTTTGCATCAGCACAAGGATACTAACTTAAGATTAGTGCCTTATCCATTGGGTATCACACTTGAAGTGAACCTAAAACACAAGGATGACTACTAGATTTATCTGAGAATCCAAACCATAAACACAATTAAACATCTCTTACACTACTTACAAGTATCCTTACTGATTGGACCAAATGAACCTATGCTTCACTCAAAGACTTTTAACCTGATTCTAAACCAAGGCTGAGAGATGAAACATATACATAAGAAACCAAATGCAGTGAGCCAAAAAACTCAGAATTCATTAAGAGCAACTAAAGGAGAGATCCAAAAATGAAAAAATGTATTAAGTATGTGGATTCAAATCCCTGCATTACAAGTTGATTCAGAAAACATCGTAGATAATGTGCAAAAAATACATGAGGTTTTTCCCTAATGCTGATACCACCACTGGAACTGACCAAAATTTAGAACCCTCAGACAGTCAAAAAATTGACTACTTATACCACTAGTTACCTTGGAATCCTAAACCAGTAGGATGCAACAAGCTACGGGTAACCAGGGTTAGGATTTTCAACCATCCAACCAATCAAATCAAAATTCAAAACAATCATCACAATTCGAAGGGAAAAACACTGAACCTTGCAAGCAATCAACACTTGATCTTTAATCATGAAAGAATCTTTGAAAGGCACTGAAGATCAATCAAAATTTTGCAAAATTCAAACTAGAAGTGACCTCGCAACTACTTTTGGTGCATTCCATTTATTCCCCTATAGCAAGACACTCCTCTTCTGCAATCATCTCACACCCTAGAGCACACTGGAGCGGTGGAGAAAATTAGTTTTACCAACTCTGGCCTCTTCTGTCATCAATTTCGGTCCTTTCCAGTCGCTAGAAACATTCACAAAGACTTAAAAATGAGGGAAAATGGTCACAATGCATTCACGAGCCTCATGTTTTTAACCATTCAAACACCTCGGGCTAACTCCACAATGGTGACGCCAAACAGTTGTCGCATGATCACATAGCCCAGAAATGGGCTATGCGAACATGTGACATGCCATTTCCCATTACCGCCAACACTGCCGCTTGCCACAAAAGAGTTTGTCGCATGTTCGCAAGCTGGAAAACTCACTCACGCAAACATGCGACAAGCTGCTACCATGCACCCTGCCGGCTATCATGTCACCACCGAGATACCTTGACCTGGGCTTGTGTTCAAAATTATCATCCCACCAGCTCAGACCAACCTGAGATCACCACGACACCACCTGCCAATGTGACCACCAACAAATAGAGACAGGTCCCAGCACACATGGCACCCTGTCGCATTATCGCATAGCTCGGAGATGGGCTATGTGAACATATGACCACCCGCAGACCGCTACCTTGCCATGACTGCATGAAGTCAATAGACAATGTCAGTTGCATGATCGCATAGCATTGCAAAATGCTATGCGAACATGCGACTAACCGCCAGCAAACTATTACCGCTACCTGCCACCTCAGCATCTGGAAGATGCCCCATCACCTGCTACTGGGCCCCAGGGACATGTGGCAAGCGGTCGCATGATCACATAGCCAAAAGCTAGGTTGTGCAATCATGCGACAACCAATCCCAAGCTACCACATCATCACCTCAGACCAACCAAATAGCAACCACCAACTACCAAGAACCAGGACCCATGCGGACAAATGGCAAGCGGTTGCATGATCGCATGTCAGAAAAGTCTGACATGCGGCCATGCAATAGCCAATAAGAACATGCCATCTGCCACCCCTCTGGCACGGGGCCCACTTCACCGAAGAAACACTTGGAACAAATAGAATCAACAGAAGGTGCATGATTGCATGGGGAAAGAATATTCCATGCGATCACACACTGACCGTTGATCTACTCCCTCTGCCGCTTTGAAAAAACTGGCCCCACATCGTCGCACCTACACACTTAAGACAAAGTAAACCACTAGGCATCTGAATAGGACTGGGACCCACACATCCAGGTGGCAAGTGGTTGCATGATCGCATGTCATAAAAGTCTGACATGCGGCCATGTGACAACCAATCAGGAAGAATCTGGACCCACCATCCAGTTAGACTTGCGCAGTTAAGACTGAGGTCAAAAAAACACAAAGTTTTCGGCACCAAAAGACAAGTGCATAAAGCTGGAAGGCAAAGGTTAAAAACAATGAGGGCTATCAGTAAAATATTAAAAACACACAGGAATATTGACAGACCGAAAGATAGCAGCGAAGCTGAAAACATCACAGGTTTTCGAAAACACTGTGGCAGATTTTAAAGTTTATTTCCTGCGGACCTTAGAATTTGAAAATCTTATTGGGCTTTGCAAATTAGCACATGCAAATCAAACTAGAACTTGGTGACAACAAGAAGAACACAGGGTAGGAGCGCACACCATGAAACACTAAGGATTGTCATTGCAAGTTAAAACTAAGATGCAGGCAAAGCAGGACACAAAATAAAGACTGCAGAGAATAGGTCATTTTCATAAGATTCTGCAATGACTGGAAAATGGACTAACATATAGTACTTTCCAATCTTCAAATTCACATAACATTGTTCACTTACCAGGAGTGTATTCTCATCTTTGATCCATGAAATTTGATAGCACTTCAGATGTTCCAACCTTTTCAACTACAACTTTGTGACCATTTCCTCATATGCTAGATTCTCTGAGCTACCACTGTCAATGATTACCTTCCAAGCTTTGTTAGAAACTCTATATCTGGTCTTGAACAAACTTTTCCTTACCATATCTTCCTTTTTACCTTCATTCCAAAGTGCTCTTCTTACCATCAAGTTATTTTCCTTCTCAGATTCATTCAGTGACTCTTCTTGCACCAAAGCATTTTGACTGTTACCAGCCTTCTTACTTGCATGTGTACACTCAAATGATCTATGTCCTTCTTCTTCACAATTATAACAAGTTCCTTGAAAATGACCTCTATTATATCCACCTCGATAGTTACTACCTTTGCCTCTAGATGAACTTTCACCTTTCCACTCGGTCTTGCCTTTATGCAGAGTTGTCTTTTCTGGTTCAGATCTACTATTTTCACCATTAGATCTACCTTTTCCTCTAGGGAATCTACCACCTCTACCTCTTTTTCTTTTCTCATGTGTCTTATTCAATTTATCCTCAGCTTTCAATGCAAATTGATAAGTGATGCAAAGGAGGGAAGGAGGGGCCAATGAATGGCACAACCTAACCTGAATCACCTTGTTCAACCACACATGGAAGCAACAAGAACACAGTGGGAGAGAGAAAATGTAGGATCATTCATATATTACTTCAAATTGATTCATACATGCCAGGCTATAAGGCCTTCCTAGTTATAGCTAGATATTACAATGAATTACAGAAGTCCTCAAACATGAGAGGATCTATGAATAATCTCTAATCTTCTATATTTTTTCTTCTACTAAAAATTACTCTCCTAAACTCTAACCAAACAACTACATTTATACAAGAGGCTACCGAATTGATTCGGCCTTCAGATACACAACCAACAGAAGGAATGGTCAGATTTGGGACCACACACTTCCTAATGATGCATACCAGCATTAAATCTATGACCCATTATCAATGCACAAGTTGGCCTCAATAAAAACTCAAAATAAACCCATTGGTAAGAAAATCCAACCGAGCACCACACAAGCATCATCGAGCACCAGGGAAATTACTGAGCGCCAAAGAGATAACTGACCAACACCAGTGAACAAAGGAAACTGAGCAACACTGAACCAACTTGGTCAAAGAAAGAACCGAGCAACACAAAAAAAGTCAAATATATTTTTGGTGACACAGGATTGCCAAGGAACTGAGATGCTCCTGCATCAGACACCTAGGGTTATTTGAAAATTATTCTCTCAATCATTTATTAGGTATGATCTGAGTTGTATCCAACTCAGACTGTGAAATCCTTGAACTATCTTCAATTTGTCTATTCTTCCACTTTACTAGAAATTCCATATACTATTTTCCTCTTGTACTTCTGCCAATTCTTTGCCCCAAAATCTTCTCAACTTCTTCATTCTATTTCTTAGGATACTCTATCAGTACTGCCATGTCTTCTTTAGGTTCATAAAACTCATAGAAATCAGAAATCTTGAAAATAGGTGATATATCATGTCATTAGGTAACTCAACTTTGTATGCATTCCCACTATCAAATTTTCTCAAAATCTTGCAAGGTCCAAACTTCTTAATCTTCAGCTTCCTATATGTTCCAACAGGAAATTTGTCTTTTCTGAAATGAACCATCACTTCATCACCAACATCAAAATTCTTATGTCTTCTTGATCTATCAGCTCTATCTTTGTATTTTTTATTCCTCTTTTCCAGTTTAAGCTTCACATCTTCATGCAATGTCTTCATGCACTCAACAAATTTTTCTCCTTCAGCACTTCTCTTTCTTTCATCATCAGTGTCTCTCAAATCAAATATACATCTCAGCTGTATGCCATTTACAATCTGAAAAGGTATTTTTCCATTACTCCTATTCACTGAATTATTGTATGCAAACTCTGCTTGTGCCAACATAGAATCCCAATTACCTGGTTTGTCTCCAACTAAACATCTCAAAAGATTTCCCAAGCTTCTAGTCACAACTTCTGTCTATCCATCGATTTGTGGATGAAATGTAGAGCTATATTTCAACTCAGAACCCAACTTTCTCCAAAGAGTCTTCCAAAATTATCCAACAAATTTACTATCTCGGTCAGAGATAATACTCCTTGATAATCCATGCAATCTGACAATTTTCTTAAAGAAAAGATCTTCTACATGTACTGCATCTGATGTCTTTCTACAAGGTATAAAATGTGCCATTTTAGAAAATCTATCCAGAACCAAAAATATAGAATCATTACCTCTTACTGTCTTCGGTAAGCTAAGAAAAAAATCCATACTAATGTCAATCCAAGGTTTCTCAGGTACATCAATCAGTGTTTACAATCCGGTATTCTGACTAACTCCTTTTGCAACTTGACAAACTCCACAACTTTTCACAAATTTCTGAACATCTTTAAACAACTATGGCCAAAATTATTTCTCCTGAAGAAAACTCAATGTCTTATCAACACCAAAATGTCCAGGGTATGTGCAGGATCATGGTATGCCAAACTAGGCCCTTAAGTGGCAATGAAGATTCAGAAAATCGGGTTTAGGCAAGTTGACATAAAAATTTGAACAAGTTATAAATATTATATCAAAAATATGTAAGAAGAGAATATGTAGAAAATTGAGTTTAGCTTCTAAGATACTAGGCCTTTTTTGAAAAATAATTATTCTATATGTTAAAAATTTCAAATTTCAATGTAGTAGTACACAAATTTTAGGAAGAAAATAAGAACTAGGTGTATGCCTGACCACCTTAAACATAATCAAATGATAATTTGTTTTAAAAGATTCTAGATATAAGTATTAGACTAATGTTTGAATGTGACACATATTTATTTATAATTTTTTTCTAAGTAAATAATTAATTATGATTTTTCTTCTACAACTTTTTCAGAATACAAAAAATCTCATGGCTGACCATGTTAACTTAGTCTAAACTTTATCAAATTGAAAACTTTTTTTATTTTTCTTATAGTAGGAATATCATAGAATGTAACACATATTTTGGATTTTAAAAATGTTATATAGTTTGAAAGTTATAGTTGTTTTTCAATAAGTCTATCAATAAGGACTAGAAAGATAACAAGTAGGTGTATGTCTGACCACGTTAAACAAAATCAAATGATAATATTTTTTTACAAGATTCTAGATAAAAGTAGTAGACTCATGTCCGGGTGTGATGTATATTTTTTTGTATTTTTTTTCCATGTAAATAATTAATTTGTGTTTTTCTACTACAATTTTTCTTGAATATAAAAACTCTCATGTATGACAACCTTAACTTAGTCTAAATTCATCAAATTGAAAGAATTATTTATTATTATTGTATTAGGTGAGGCATAGAATGTGATGTATATTTCATATTTCAAAAATGTTATATTTTTTAAAAGTATATTTAATACTTTTTGGCATACCATGATCCTGCACATACCCTCCATCTAAACCACCACTATGTTTCTCTTTTATCAAATTAGTTCTCATAGGTCCTCTTGGTATACACAACTGAATACCTTTAAATAACATACCTCCTTGCATAAAATATTCATCCCATTTAGTACTCTACTGATCTTGAATAGGTGAGTTGCACTTTCTCCACGTCTCAGAAAAATCAGAATCAAATTCATAAGAATCTCTCATGTCATCAAAGCCTAGAATTCTAATTTTCATCTCGATCATCAAAGATCTCCTTCTACTCAATGCATCAAAAACTCGGTTAGTGACTTCACTCTTATGCTTTATCACAAATGTATAATTATGCAAATACTCAACCCATTTTATATGTCTCTGATTCAACTTATTCTGACTACCCAAATACTGTAAAGCCTTATGATCGGTATACAACACAAATTCACTCGGTATCAAATAATGTCTCCATTTATTCAGTGCTTGAACAATAGCATAGAATTCTTCATCATACACAAAATATTTTATTTTTGCATCATTCAAGTTTTCACTAAAGAAAGCAACAGGTTTACCTTCTTGACTTAACACAGCTCCAACTGCACTTCCACTTGCATCACATTCCACTTAAAATACCTTATTGAAATCAAACAGTGCCAAAATAGGCAATTTACCAACCTTCTACTTTAGAGTCTCAAAACTTTTATCAGCTCCATCTATCCACTTGAATTCTCTTTTGTCTCCTCTCTAGTCTCAGTCATAGCATTACAAATTGAACTAAAATTTCTAATGAACTTTCAGTAAAAACTTGCCAAACCATGAAATAATATTACCTCACTAGCATTCACAGGTGTGGGCCAATTCAAAATAGCCTCAACCTTTTCAAGATCCATTTTCAAACCATCAGCTGAAATGAAAATTCTAGAATACACAATCTCCTCTTTCATGAATGAACACTTTTTCAAATTTATCAGCAAATTTTCTTCTTTCAATCTCTGTAAAACTTGTCTAACATGCAACAAATATTCTTCTCTAGTCTTACTAAATATTAGAATATCATCAAGATATACAATCACAAACTTACCCAAGAATTTCTTCAAAACTTCATTCATCAACCTCATAAAAGTACTTGGTGCATTAGTTATACCAAAAGGCATAACCAACCACTCATACAAACTTTCTTTTGTCTTGAAAGAAGTCTTCCATTCATCACCTTCTCTGATTCTGATCTGATGATACCCACTTTTCAAATCAATCTTGGTGAAATACTATGCTCCAGTCAAACTATCCATTATATCATCTATTCTCAGTATAGGAAACCTATACTTCACTGTTATCTTATTGATTTCTCTAGAATCAGTACACATTCACCATTCTCCATTCTTCTTAGGTGCCAATACTGCATGTACTGCACAAGGAATCAAACTTTCTCACATCAAACCTTTCTCCAGCAACTCTTGATTTGTTGGTTCAATTCCTGATCCTCGGTAGGTGTCAACCGATGAGGTGCCTTAAATGGTAAAATAGCTCCAGGGATAAGATCTATGCAATGATCAATGCTTCTTTTTGGTATAAAACCATTAGGTACATTATCAAAAATTATTTCACTGTACTCGGTGATTAATTTATTAATCTCCTCAGGGACATTATCCTCTATTTTCTTACTCCGTTTGTTAGGAATCATAGAAAAACATACATCATTTCTCTTTAAGTCCTTAACTATCTTTCTTCCTTCCATCAAGCAAACTTTCACAAAAATATTACTAACAGGTTCTTTCATCAAAGGTAACAAGATTTGTCTCTTTCCATTAGCCAAAATGGTATATTTATGCAATCTCCCATCATATATAGCATGTCTATCATATTTCCAAGGTCTACCCAACAAAATATGACAACAATCCATAGGCATGATATCACATAACACCTTATTATAGTATTTTACAATCTTTAAATTCACATAACATTGTTCACTTACCAGGAGTGTATGCTCATCTTTAATCCATGAAATCTGATAGGGCTACAGATGTGTCAACCTTTCCAATTGTAATTTTGTGACCATCTCTTCAGATGCCAGATTCTCTGAGCTGCCACTGTCAATGATTACCTTCTAAACTTTGTCAGAAACTCTACATCTAGTCTTGAACAAACTTTTCCTTACCGGATCTTCCTTTTTACCTTTATTCCAAAGTCCTCTCCATACCATCAAGTTATTTTCCTTCTAAGGTTCATTCGGTGACTCTTCTTGCACCAAAGCATTCCTACTATTACTAGCCTTCTTACTTGCGTGTGTACACTCAAATGATCTTATGGTGTACACTCAAATGTTCAGATATACTATTTTCACCATAAGATCTACTTCTTCCTCTAGGGAATCTACCACCTCCTCCTCTTTGTCTTTGCCCATGTCTCTTGTTCAATTTCTCCTCAGCTTTCAATGCAAATTTATAAGCCTCTTCAATGTTCTCCAAGTTGACCAAATTGATTTCTTCTTGGATGGAAACTCTCAAACCATTCAGGTATCTAGCAATTCTTTCCACATCATCTTCATCATGTCAAGATCTAATATCTAATCTATAGAATTTCTCAGTATAATCCTTTACTAAGCTATCTTTTTGCCATAGACTTTGCATTCACCTAACTAGGTTAATCTGATAATCACAAGGTAAGAACTTTCCTTTCAATTTATTCACCATTTTACTCCATACCTTGATTTTGTCTTTGCATTTCCTATTTCTATCTAGCTACAGATGTTCCCACCATAAGGATACATGAATTTTCAACTTTGTGCTTGCAATTTTCACTTTCTTGTCTTCAGATACATTTTCATACTCAAAATATGTTTCCATCTCTGTGATCCAATCTACCAATTCATCAGAATCTAGATTTCTACCATACTCAGGAGGATTAAAGTGTGGTGTAAACTTCAGACTTGTCAAAGCCTTCATGAATCTTTCCTCACCCTGATCCATCATAGGTATAGTTTCTACATCACCTTGTTCTACCTCAATTTCATCATCACTAACATCTTCAAGATGTCTTCCTCTTCTCTAGGCTATTTCACAGGCTTCTAATCTAGTAGCAATTTGTCTCAACATGTCTACTAATCCTAGATCTGCATCTCACCTCCCATGAACAATCTAAAAAACCCTCTACAACTATAGGTCATATCACAATCTGCTACTCCATAAAAATTCAACTAGGGCTTCACAAGAAGGAACCTTCAAATCTAGATTCGCAAACATAGATCTAGATCTCACCTCGCTCTGATTACACCTAATGCAAGAGAGGGTAGGAGGGGCCAAGGAATGACACACCCTAACCTGAACCACCTTGCTTAACCACACATAGATGCAACAACAATATAGTGGGAGAGATAAAATGCAGGATCATTCATATATTACTTTAAATTGATTCATGCATGCCATGTTGTAAGGCCTTCCCAATTACGGCTAGATATTACAATGAATTACAAAAGTCCTCAAACATGCGAGGATCTACGAACAATCTCTAATCTTCTATATTCTATCTTTTTTCTTCTACTAAAACTGACTCCCCTAAACTCTAACCAAACAACTACATTTATACAAGAGGCTAACGAACTGAGTTAGCCTTCAAATCCACAATCACGAAAGGAACGGTCAGATCTAGGACCACACACTTCCTAATGATGGATATCGACATTAAATTTGTGACCCATAATCAATGCAAAGTCGGCCTCAATAGAAACTCAAAAGAAACCCGTCAGTAAGCAAAGCCAACCGAGCGCTAGAAAAGCATCACTGAGCGCCAGGGAAATTAATGAGCGCCAAGGAAATTACTGAGCGCCAAAGAGATAACCAACCAACATAGGAGAACAAAGGAAACTAAGAAACAACGAACCAACTCAGTCAAAGTAGGAACTGAGAAACACAAACAAACTCAAATATGTTTTTGGTGACATGGGATTGCCAAGGACCTGAGATGCTCCTACACCAATAAGCCTCTTCAATGTTCTCCAATTTGAGCAAACTGATTTCTTCTTGGATGGAAACTCTCAAACCATTTAGGTATCTAGCAATTCTTTCCACATCATCTTCATCATGTCCAGAGTGATATCTAATCTATAGAATTCCTCAGTATAATCCTTTACCAAGCTATCTTTCTACCTCAAACTTTGCATTCGCCTAACTAGGTTAATTTGATAATCACAAGGTAAGAACTTTCCTTTCAATTTATTCACCATTTTACTCCATACCTTGATTTTTTCCTTGCCTTTAGACTTTCTATCCAACTATAGACATTCCCACCATAAGGATGCATGAGTTTTCAACTTTGTGCTTGCAATTTTCACCTTCTTTTCCTTAGGTACATTTTCATACTCAAAGTACTTTTCCATCTCAGTGATCCAATTCACCAATTCATCAGAATCTAATTTTACACCATACTCAAGAGGATTAAAGTGTGGTGTAGACTTCAGACTTATCAAAGCCTTCAAGAATCTTTCTTCACCCAGATCCATCACAGGTGTAGGTTCTACATCACCTTGTTCCACCTCAATTTCATCATCACTAGCATCTTCAAGATGTCTTCCTCTTCTCTGGGTTGTTTCAACAACTTCTAATATAGTAGCAAGTTGTCTCAACATGTTTGCCAATCCTAGATCCACATCTCACCTCCCATGAACCATCTTGAAAACCCTCTACAACTGTAGGTCAGATTGCAATCTGCTACCCTACAAAAATTCAACTAGGGCTTTGTAAGAAGGAACCTTCAAATCTATATTTCCAAACCTAGATCCAGATCTCACCTCGCTCTGATACTACCTAACACAAGAGAGGATAGGTGGGGCCAAAATGTGGCACATCGTAACCTGAACCACCTTGCTCAACAACACGCGAATGAAACAATAACATAGTGAGAGAGAATATAGAATTTTCATATATTTACTTCAAATAGATTCATACATGCTAGGCTATAAGGCATTCCCAATTACGGCCAAATATTACAATCAAGTACATAAGTCCTAAAACATGCAAGGATCTGTAGATAATCTCAATCTTCTATCTTCTATCTTCTATCTTCTATCTTCAACCAAAACTTACTCTTCAACTCCTACCTGACTCCCTAAACTCCAACCAAACAACTACACTTATACAAGATGCTACCGAACTGAGTCTACCTTTAGATCGACAATCAATAGAAGGAATGACAAGATCTAGATCCACACACTTCCCAATAATGGATACCAACATTAAATCTGTGACCCATAATAAATGCACAAGTCGGCCTCAACGGAAACTCAAAAGAAACCCATCGGTAAGAAAAGCCAATTGAGCACCAGACAAGCATCACTGAGTGCCAGGAAAATTACCGAGTGCCAGAGAGATCACCAACCAACATTAGCGAACAAAGGAAACTAAGAAACACCGGACCAACTCGGTCAAAGAAGGAACTGAGCAACACAAATAAACTCAAATATGTTTTTGGTGACATAGGATTGCCAAGGACCCGAGATGCTCCTGCATCAGAAACCCTCATCTACTAGATGATTTCTGCCATCACGCACACCACACATCACTTTAGGAGGCAACTTGACCTCAATATCACAATCACATGTCTTGGTGTGAACTTCCTTATAGTCAATGCTTGGTCCACACACTTAGGAACAACTAGCTCTGATACCACTTGATAAGGGTAGAAATCGAGAGAGAAGAAGAAAACAACATGGAATATATTTTCTATTTTTTGAATAAATACTCTTAATACATGAAAATTATAATAAAAAATAAAAAGACTACATGCCTCACAGGCTACAATACTTTCAGATTCTAGAGAAAACCCCTTCTCCTATTACCTCCTATCAAAACTGCTCTTCCACCTTAAAAATACGTCTTAAATAACCTATTTTTAGTTTTGGAGCCAAATTGAAATTTACATTTTGAGATTTTTTAGATGGGCACCAAAAAAAAAGTTTGAAATTCAATTTTGCATCAAGTTCAAAAAGTAGGGCAGTTGTCGAAAAGTGGTCCAACTTTTGTAAGGTATAACTTTTGATTTGAGATTTTGATTGATGAACTGTTTCCATTGGCAAAAAAATTATGAGCTATCTACACATCTATGGATATTTGTATCCCATCCCCCCATTTTTTAGGTTGTACAAGATCATTTAGTGCCTCAAACTTGAATCCGAAGGTTTTTCGACAGGTTTTTTTAAACATAAAAACTATAACAACTTTCAAATGATGAATTATAGTTACCTAATTATTTTTCTAGGGTGCATAATACTTCATTTACAATATTTTCTTGCATTCATTTCCTCATTTTCCTTATAATTTATGCTCTCCTACAAAATAGCCTATTTTCCCTAAAATGTAGCAATTTCCTAAAAAATAGAAAGTTGACCCACAAATGTAGTAGTAGGCCTCTGAGAGTTCAAATCTCTATTTTTCCCAAATGGGTATCAATAAATTAAAAAACATCAAATATAAACTAGCAAAAAATAATATATTTTGGTGATGCAAGATTGTCCTGACATCGTTCGATGCTCCTACATCATTTCTCAAGGAAGGTTTGACATAGGTCACACACAACTATATTTTATAGAAGCACTATATATGATGCCTGAATGTTGATAAAAAAAAAATAAAGATAATACAACTCCATCAATATGTATTTAGAGATTATAAGAGTCTACATGTTATCAAAGACCAAGATAATGTGATTGAATCTTGATATTAAGAACCATTATTCATTCAAAAATAATTCTTGGACGGTCCATCCAAATTATCCTTGCATTACATGGATTTAATAAGATTCACCATACAGAGCATCATAAATATAATATTATATGCTATTTGAATTATGTGCAGTAGCTAAAGAATGTATTTTATTTTTAGCACCTAAGGGAATGCAGTAGAAAAATAATTACAAATTATCAACGTGACATCACCTATAACTAACATCCAAATATTAGAGAAATACAAAACATAAATAACTTAAGGCCCACAAAAATGAAAATAATTTCTACAAACGGGTGGAATTTTACTATAAGATCAAAACTCAAAACTTCAAAAAATTAGTTTCCAACTGAACATAAACAAGAAAACATAATTTTACCTCTTATATCTACCAATATCATACAACAATTGTCAAGTGATATGAGCTAGTGTTCCATGATGTAGACAAAAATTTTGAAAATAGACTAATAGTCTACTCACTAGAATAGTCACACTTATGCATTTTCATGTTGTGGGCACCAAAATCCTTCTTGAACATTCTAGATAAAAATTAGATCATTCCTAGTCTTACATATAAATGAGAGGCCATAAAATTTTGGCAAAAACCGTAGGAGGAATGCTCAACCATATTCTCAAGGAAAAGCACAAAAAGTTGGAGATAATAGATAGAACAAAAAGGCTAATAATTAGTGAGTTATATGAGATTACAAAACATCTAATAGGGAGATACTTGTTTCTACGAGCCTAGAGTTACTTGTAGAAAGTGAAATGTTTCTATTTTATTTTTTTACAAAATGAACATGTAATAGAAATCCTCAAAGAGTTCATCTAAAATGGACAAAAATTATATATGGATGAAACCCTTTTTGTGCTATTATATTCCTATAAATTGCAAGTCTTCCACTAATGAGTTTCTTATAAAATTAATTTAAAGATAATGGAGAATAAGTAGAATACTCTCTCCACTATTACCATTTTGGAAAGGTCCACGGGAGGCCACAATATAAGGCAAAAGGATAACTTGGTGTGGGAAAATTTGAAGCTAGAAAAAGCCTATGACTCTTAAAATATGTAAGACACATAGATAAAAGAATAAAGAATGACCCACATAAAGAATATTTTAGAGAGCTCTCTTTCAATATATCCTGGATTTGATAGACACAATGATGCAAGTGTATACAACATAAAGCATAGAAGTGTAACAAGAATGGCCTATGTAATTAAAGCTAAAATGGATCCCAATTTGCCTGCCAAAATAAATAAATACTTGAGATTTCAATTATCCCAAGATTGCAAGAAATAAAATAACAAGGATACAACACAATTGAGGAATATATTTAGAAAACACTTTAAAATTAAAGTAATAAACTAACAGAAGCTATTTCAAACCATTTATTGATGTTTGTAGTTCATTATAGAAATTATTTTCAAATATATAGATGTAAATTGTAATTTACGAAAAAATAATTTAAAGAATTATTTCTCTAGTTTAAAGAAACCAAAAATACAAATTGCTACATAGATGTAGATTTCATAAATATGGTGGTCTGACAAAACATTTAGGATTCTCCCTAGCAAGTGATCACCATGTTGAGCTCATGTATTCTTTTGTCAAATGAGTTTCATGTAAATGGTCTTAACAACTTAGTATGGACAAATGAAGCCAATGGCTAAAGATCTTTAGTTTGTCTTGAGAGCAAGGAGTCGAGAATGGTGGATAATAATGTGGTCCAAAGACCTTAAAATATAATCTATTAAATTGATAACTAAAAATTATTTGAACAAGGTTATTAATTGAACCATAGAAAAGGGCTCATGCATGTGAACTGAAGGGATACATTCCATAAAAAAGTACCCATGGGATTATGAAAATGACAATATGCAATTCAAAAGTAGTTTTATTATGGTTTGTAACAATGATTATATTTCATGAAAAAAGTCGTGTTCAATCATAATAAAAATAAAATGTTGATTTGTTTATTATCTCTAAAAAAAATTAGTTTAAATATTCAAATTTAAGGATGTTACAAGAAATTTATTTGAAGTCTTGATTTGTATTTATTATAATCAATGAAAGGGCTTTGTGAGAGAAATATAATGTCATTTTCCAAGAAATTAAGTGAATTTGTATGTTTCCTTAAATTTTATGTATGCATTTTTTTGTACTAATTTGAATATGAGATTAAATATTCCATGTTGCACACTAATATTCTAATTAATGATATCTTAAAAATATTTAAAAGTTTCATAGATATTTTTCATTTATCCACTCATTATACATTAAATCATGTTGATAATGAAAATATTTTATTTATACTTTACAAAAAGCTATTATTTCAAGAATAAGTATTTTCATAAAATGAGGTTTCATTTTCAAAATACGCCATGAAATAATTAATACTTTTAAAAGAACATATTTGCACAATATATATTTGAAATAAAATTAACATACAAAAGGCTATTCTAATATTAAACTATGGAAGACTCCGTCTGTAATAATAGTGCTTTATTTAACATAATAATAAAATTTGTTGTACACAAATTTTGAATGTAAAAATGAAATCTTATGTTATTTTAAGAAAATAAATATATTTGTTCGAAACTTATTAAAAATATTGTAACCACCATATTCATTTATATATATATATATATATATATATATATATATATATATATATATATATATATATATATATATATATATATATATATATATATATATATATATATATATATATATATATATATATATATATATATATATATATATATATATATATATATATATATATATATATATATATATATATATGCATATATAACCTATATATATCTATATGTATATGGATATATATAAGTATTTGCAAACATGCATATATATAACCTGAAAAAATATTACGAAATTCTCAATGCCACTTACAAGGGAATACACCTACTAGATGATAATATAGGGCCCGTTTGGTTGGGGAATTGAAAAATAATGCAAATCATGGTTATCTATACCCTGGTTATACAAACCCCGGTTATGCTTTTTTGGGACTGTTTGGTTGCCCTGGAAGATGGATTTGTAAATCCACATTCTCCGTTTGGTTGTCAAATTGAAAATAAGAATTCGAATTTATGAAATTCTCATTCTCTGTTTGGTTGAACATTTTCGAATTGGGATTACAATGCAGGTCTCCATATTCTCTGTTTGGTTCTGCACTTTGAATTAGGATTTGAGTTTGGGTCTCCATCTTCTTCGTTTGGTTGTTCATTTCAAATTAGAATTGGAATATGACACCGATTTTTTATTTTTTATTTTTTTAAATTAATTTATGATTAGTCAGTTTTGATATATTTATTATATTTTATTGACCTATGTTAATTATATTTATTATATTTATTATTTATTATTATATTTAATTATATTTATTATATTTTGTTAATTTATTATATTTATTTCAATTTTAAATTTTAAAGTTAATTGAACTTGAATTTGTGTATTTAATCCATCATAAGAAATCAATACAATGAAAGTAACAAGATTGCATTGCTTGGTAATATAAAAAATTCTATCAGTTGGCTAAATCAATTGGAGAGTTATAAGATAAAGCTTGGCATACTTTTAGTGCTTTCCAATCTATTGATTTGAGAACCAATGCAATGTCCAACATCAACCAATGCTCTTGGTAGTCTTCACAGGTGGGGTTGGTGTACTTTGTAATGTTCAAACATTATAATATTACTAAGGAAGACATATAATAGGATAAATGTATGGAGAAAATAAACTTTGAAACCCACAAGGTATTTTTGGGATTTAGGATTATGGAGCTTCAAGCCCTTATGTGGCCAAAGTATAGTAATGTTTGTGAAAAATATATAAAAACTTGTAGGAAAGGTAAAAGGTTGTGGCAAGGTAAAAATTATAAATGCCACATTATAAATCTAGAGAATTTTACTATGGAAGGGTTGTGCATCATACCCACTCCAATAATTTCTTTCAAGAACTTGCAACCTCATTACTTTCCTAGCAAGACTTGGTATGACACACACAAGTGGTATAGGATAATGAGGACCTTTTATTTTACCTCATATGCCTTGTTTGTCTTTTCAAACTACTCCCAATAGTGATTGTGGAAGACCTACAGAGCTAGTCGTTGCAACTTTTAACATGAGAAGGGATAGTATTCTTGTAGAGAGTAAGAAGTACGTGAAGAGAAGGAACAATGCTAGTGTGGTGTGAAGTTTTTTTATTGGCAAACCTATTAGCATTAGGGGTGGTACCCTATCCTAGTGGTGTCACATGTGGAAGGGAATTAGGATTTTAGGAGAAAATATCACAAGTCTAAAGCTCAACCTCATGTTAGTGGAAATGGTGTCATGTGGACATGAATCAATATAGTGGAAGGAAGCAAGTTGGGTGTGGTTAATCAAGAAAATGATAATGGCGCATATGAGAAGAATGTGAATTCAAGTAGAGGTAAGAGGAAAGTCAATATCAAAGGGAAAGGGGAAGAATATTCAGAGTATTAGCGAATATTGTGACAAAAAATATATTTACCCTTAAATGGCTTACTCGTTTGAATTAATCACAGAACAAATTATTAAAATACATCAAATATAAATCAATCATTATAAATATCATCTTTAATTATCATATTAAACATATTTATTTTTTATTCACATTTATTTCATTTCAAAGATTCCAAACTACTAACACATTGCTCATATCACATCAAAATATAAATAAGTTATCTAGTCCACATATATATCTATCTCCAAAAAATTATCAAACTAAGTAGTAAGATGATCAAACTAAATAGAATGATTGTTGCACAAAGAAGACATCATAAAAACAAGATTTCAGCTTTGGATGTAGCCTCCGCTTTTGCCATAGTTTTCTCTAGTCTTTTACAATTCTTGCACTCGTCATCTACAACAGGTCTGTGTGTACAATGTACTGATGATGTAGACAACGACGGGGTGTCATTGACCCATCGAAAGTAACCGCATCCAGCTCCATCCTACAATACAAATAAGTTAGTCTCGCTATAATGACTAATATTTATTATTTGTAAATATTTAAATATTGTGCATTTAACAACCTTATAGAAGTTTTTACATCCCCAAAATTTACGGCCTGGATTCTCCTCTGTCTATGACTTCCTCAACACACAATGCAATCCATCACTGTAGTCACACATAGGAGCATTCCTCGTAGCCATCAACACTGTATCAAGCAAAAATTTGTTCATTCATATTAATTTTGTTCGCTATAACAACATGAATATATTATATGGGTACAAATTAATAAAGTTATGCAAAAAATATAATGACACAACTATAGCATCAGATATAACAATATCCATGAACTGGGTGGTGGTGTGAAAACACACTGTTAAATAAAAAAGCACAAGTAGATCCACCGTCTACGCCCTTATGCCCCACATTCGATGATCAATCCTACATCTCCAAAGTAAACATGATACAAAAACTAAAACCTGTTCATTTTTAAATGGAATACCCCAAGGAGTACCATCAGAAATTTTGACTGTTTACAAACATGTACAGTAAACAATCATCAGATAGCTCATTTTTTTATCAACATATGTGGATATTTTTTGCATCGATATTTGAAATACCTTCTTGGTTTGATTGTGTAGATAGTTTTGGATCACACTCTGTGATTCATCATCGGGATTGCAAGAGATAGTTTGAGACCAAAATGATTGCAATAGATCCAAATGGACTTTTCTTTCAGTTATTTTTATCTCTTCCATCCCCACGAAGGATCACAGAGTGTGACCGTAAAATATCTACAAAATCAAATCCAGAAGCTATTTCAAACATATTTAATGTCAGCATATGTGTAGTCTCACTTTATCATGTGTAGTCTCAAAACTATCCATTTCTATTTCTGTACCTATCACATGGTTTTTTAAAATGAATAAAAAATGAAAAAAAATTGAAGATGATATAGAGCATTAAACAAAGTAGAATAATTTAACTTAATTTCGTAATGCGACAATAATAACAAGATGGTTAATACATACAAAATCATGAACAATACAATCGTCTACCAAAACACATCTATAAAATCATGTCTGAAGAACTAGAAATGGATAGTTAAGAGACTACATCTTAACAATACATTAAATGAAGCATTCATCATGCGGTACTCCTTCGTGTATTCCACTTAAAAAAAAATGCAAGCTAATATGTCTAAAAGCACTCGAAATTCAAAAGACGAGAGAAACAAGGTTTCCTAAAACTGGAGAGAAGAATAAAAAAATGGAGAGAAAGACAAACACTATATAAAATTAAGTATAAATTGACAAGCACACTCTGTGAAAGCCAACATAATCACTAGCAACACAAAATAATGGAGAGGAAAATGAGCACTACATAAAATGAAATATAAAATGACAAGCACACTCTATGAAAGCCAACATAATCACTACCAACACAAAATAATGGAGAGGAAAACGAGCACTATATAAAATGAAGTATAAAATGACAAACACACTCTGTGAAAGCCAACATAACCACTAGCAACACACAATAATCTTGGCATGGATCCAAAGAATTAACACAATAAAAATACCGACAGGTACTTACTAGTGGCTCTAACATAAATATCCAATGCTTCCATTTCTCATAAAACTATATTTTGTAAGGTCATAATCGGGTTATCATCTTCATATTCCTGTCATCTTAATAATGGAGTTGAACAGCAATATCATATTCAGTATCATATTCAACTTATGATACTAAATATGATACTGCTTGTGATACTGAATATGATACTGCTTATGATAACCGGATTATGCCGCCCATAACCCGGTTATGGGGTGCAATTCCCTATTTGAGAATGCTTTTACAAAATGAGAATGTGAATTTGCGTGACCCCATTTCACCGAAAACGTGGATTTCAGAATTCCACCTCAGGAGGTGGAATGACTTTCGAATCCACGGTTTTGTTGACAACTAAACAAGATTTAATCTTTCCGTCGGGTCCGGGCAACTCCATGTTTTTGGACTTCAAATCATTTTTAATCTTTCCGTCTGGTCCGCAAATAACCACGTTTTGATGCAGCCATTTCCACGGTTTGGAAACAGCGATTGCCGCGCATTCGTGTTCGTCTGTGTGTTCGGCTTTGTCATCTTAATAATGGAGTTGAACAGCAATATCATATTCAGTATCATATTCAACTTATGATACTTAATATGATACTAAATATGATACTGCTTGTGATACTGAATATGATACTGCTTATGATACTGAATATTCAGTACCATAAGCAGTATCATATTCAACTTATGATACTGAATATGATACTACTTATGATACTGAATATGATACTGAATATTCAGTAGCATATTCAACAATCATATTCATGAACAGTAGTATCATATTCGGTATCATATTCAGCAATCATATTCATGAACAGCAGTAACATATTCTTAAGATGAAAGTGTCAGCCACAGTTATTAAGAGGAGTCGTATTGAAAGAGAGTAGGGTTATCTTAAGGCTTAAGAAGATCCTCTTAAGGTCTAGTGCTCAGATTTTAGATCTTGCATGGCTGTATATTGCACTCCTAATCAAATGATTTCCTGGCTCACATTCAAGAAAATTAGTTTGTTGACTATCAACCCAAACAAGGAAGATTTCATGATGCTTTAAGAGCAAAGTTAAAATATTGGCACCTGAAAGTTCAGAAGTAGATATGGGTGGCAGGTAGACCTGTGATATTTAATTAACTATCAATAAATATAGATAAATAGGATTAGTTTATGAAGAAATGTGTATTGTTTATTTTCTATGGTTATCAATGTAAGTATGGTTGCTCAAAATAATTTTTGTTTTGGTTATTGGTGAGGAGAAATATTACAAAGAAAATGTGGTTACTATCAAAATGAAAAGGAAATAAAAATCACAAGAATGGACACAAAAGACCGAATGCATAACAAATTTACATTATTCCAAGTGTTATTTTTAGGTGTTAAAATATTGCGAGAGAATGACATTGAAGGTATGAAACGAGGAAGAAGAATGAACTACTAAGGGGATATCACTATCATAGGACATCTAGTTGTTGAAGAAAGAAATCACCTAAGGTGAGATCTAGAATTTATATGTTCAAAATTATTTTAGTGGACAACTCATTGTATAAAGGTAATGGTGTTTGTTAGAGTGAAGTTGAATTTATGGAATTTTGTGTGATGTTTGATTCATATGTTTGAAAAAATGGAAGTTGATCCAACAAATGAAAGAGATTTCCCTTTTATATAGGAGTTCATAACTCTTTTGTATGTCATCTTAAAGGAAGCTATTGTAGTTTGTTAAGTTGCAATTTTTTATTTGAATGAAAAATTTGCTGATGCAAAACTGTCTTGAATGATAATATCAAAAGACCAAGGTACAATTGGAAATGAATCATAGTTCTGGTTTACTATTACAATCTAGCATAAGTCCAAAACAGCATGGTTATATGTGTAAGCCTCTTTGACAAATCTAGGGTGGACGTCCAATATCAAGTACGAGCATTTCAAGCCCTATAGTCAAAGTTGAACATAAGGAAGACATTCAAATGATGAGCTACAATGGAATCAAAATTAATAATATCATCCTATAATAGTAATCAGAAGGTGTTTGCTGAATGTTTCTAACAATCAGAAGTTGCAGAAATCTCAATAAATAGAGGGTAGACATATAATCTTTCAGTCAATCTTAGAAATATCAGGTTTATTATTTTTCAAGCAATTTGATTTCAAACTTACTATTTCTAATGAGTCTATCTTATTGTCTTATTCCCCTACCTATGGTCAGAAGGTGGAACTGTCACAGTGCTTGGCCTTTGTATTCATAGTTGTAAAATACATAAGAAAGGAGCAGAATTTTGCAAAGCCAAAGTCACAGGTGCAAGGCATTGGATAGGCTCAGATGGACATCTATTAGCTCTTGTGTAACTTGTCTTTGTACTACTTGCAAATGGCTCTAATGACTCAAGTCAAAAGATTGGGGAAATTCATTGAAAGAGCTCACAAGTATACACCAAGTGATACTATATTTATCAACCAGATTGAAACTCACTAGATCTACCATACCTGTGACTCCAAGCTCCTTAAATCTCAGAATCAATGTTAAACCTGATTCTGATCACATGCACCTTGTACATGTTATAGCTGAAATTGCACCCATAGCAAAGTTTGGTGGGTTGGGTGATGTTGTTACTGGTCTTGCAAGAGCACGTCTAAACAAAGGACACAAGGTGGAGTTAATGCTTCCTTTCTATGAATGCATTAAGAAGGAACAGATAAATGATCTGACTCTTTTTGATACATACTCATCATAGCATAATGGAGGTTGGGAATATTGTGGTCTAGTTTCTGGAACGCCACTAATACTTATTGAACTGGCCAACCACCTTTTCAAAGGGCAATGTGTCTATGAGGGTTCATATGATGAGCTAGAGGATTTTATTTTTTTCAGTCGAGCATACCTGGAATTGATGCAAGTGATAGGCACTCAGCCAGACATCATCCTTATTCGTGAATGGTAGACTGGCAGATTATTTCTGCTTTACTGGGATATGTTCCACAACCTTTCTGATTAAGAAGCCAAGGATTGTTATAATAATACACAATGGGAGCAAAATGACAGGCAACGATTTGAGGTACTAGCAATAAAGAGGCAGTGAGAGTATATGAATGTTCATATGTAGAAGGATAGTTAGAAGGCTAGGTAAGAGCAGAAATGAAAACACAGATGGATAAATCATGTTTCAGTCAAGAAAACATATTCAAGGCAAGTGTAAGGAAATTATTGGGTGAAAAGAGTCGATTACATATGGCACCGGATGTGATCAGTTCACTGAAGTTGTAACTTTTTGGTTACATCATCTATTGATAAGTAGGAGATATTTTCCACAATAAGTCAAATTGTGATATTGCTATCAGGATTCAACTGTGTAGTTTTTGAGTCCAACTCATCCAACTCATGAAACATGGGTCAATGAGTTGGACTCAAAAACTACACAGTTGAATCCTGATAGCAATATCACTACATCATCTATGCTAGTAGCAATAGATCTCAACAAATATTACTATGTGTGGCAGAGCTCCTGCCATTTTATCTCAACAGATGAAAATTTACAAGCATATGGTAGCAAATATTATGCAGTAAATAATAACAGTTGAGATCCCAAATAAAATAGTTACAGCCAAATTGCCAAGCAAGGTTACTAAGGATGCAATATATACCAGAGTTTAGACCACGCGGGGTCACTAGTTCATGCTACTGAAGCAGAATATTCAATATAAGCATCTATGTATATTTATGCCTAAGAAATTCAAACTTTTTTTCACGAAAATTGACTCAGATTATGATTAGAAAGGCAACAGCATTTAAATTTTTTAATACCGTGGGGTCATGCCTAACAGTAATGCATAATATTTTTGTATTGTGTATTGTGTATTGTTCAGTCTTCAAACAGAGATTGGTATTTTGTTGTTCAGTCTTCAAATATTTGTCTTCAAATGAAAGTATTGACAAGTAGGAATTGATGACATCACATCTTTGACCATTCCTCATGCATCTGCGGATCGACAAATTCTATCTATCAACATCAACCGGTCCTCATCGGTTTCCATGGACAGAAACCCATTGAGGATGGCTGGCTTCTCCATCAAGATCTGGTAGAATGTGATCGCATCGCTGCTGCTCACCTGAGGCATGGCTTTCAAAGTTTTCCATGCTCCACCTAACACAACCTATTCCTGAGAATGGTCGACTTTGACAACCTGAGGCACTTTAAGGCTCTCTGTTAAGGTCTGCATTGTCTCACAAATCATTTCCAAGGAAGATGCCAAACTTGCCTTCCTCTTCCTTACCCTCCTTTGTGATGATCTCGTGCTCGGACATGATTGGGGAGTTGCAGTCTCATCATCCAGATCACGCTGAGTCTCAAAAGATGTGCCACACTGGGGCCCATCAACATCAACACTAGCATCATCATCATCATCATCATCTAACTATGCAGGGCGGTTACAGTGCCCTTCCTCAGCCTCGCCAGCAGTTGTTGTGGCAGTCCCATCAGCGATGTCATTGCCAACAATTATGGCAAGGTCATTGTAGTATGGGAAAGATGTTCTTTTGAACATCCTAGCTGATCTGTACTCTAGAGACTACACAAACACCAAAAAATGTGCATTGGACTATCAGAACAACATGCACAACAAAAACCAAATTTGCATAGTTAAGAGAGCAGATATAAAAGTCATGAAAAGACAAATTTACCTCGAAAAGTTTGTCCCAGACCGAATCCGCTGCCTCCACAGTCTGCGTTACTTCGTTCCAACCGAAGCCGCTTTTGCTCCTCAAATCTCTCACAAGCTTGAATCCTTGCTTCCAAGTTTTTAGCTTGTTCTTGAATTGGTCTTTGCTTAGGTTCATAGTCAACTCCACATTGAATTGCCTTTCAATGGCAGCCCACGCTTCTTTTTTGAAGCCACCTTCGCATTTTCTGCCAAGGTGGACTTGGTCAATGAGGAAATCGAGGAAAACCCTTTCCATACGTTTGGTCCAGATCATTTTCTTACTGGACGAAGGCTCTTCCAACATAATCGAGTCTTGAGCACTGCCATCAATGCTCATGAGTAGCTCGGTCATTGCCATGTAGTAGTCTGCACATGGCTATCAATGTCAGGAGATAAATACATACAAGGCATCATGTATACAAGGCATAGCATAAGGAAACCAAACAACATGCATCAAAAGGAAACCATACAACCATACATCCAAAGGAAAATTAGAATCATGTATACAAGGCATAGTATAAGGAAACCATACAACCATACATCAAAAGGAAAACATACAACCATACATCGAAAGGAAAATCAGAATCACGTATACAAGGCATTGTCAGAATCAAGTATCCATCAAAAGGAAAACATACAACCATACATCAATATCTCTGCATATGTCATCAAATGGAAACCATACAACCATACATCAAATATCAAAGGAAACCATACAACCATACATCCAAAGGAAAATCAGAATCATGTATACAAGGCATAGTATAAGGAAACCATACAACCATACATCAAAAGGAAAACATACAACCATACATCGAAAGGAAAATCAGAATCATGTATACAAGGCATTGTCAGAATCAAGTATCCATCAAAAGGAAAACATACAACCATACATCAATATCTCTGCATATGTCATCAAAAGGAAACCATACAACCATACATCAAATATCAAAGGAAACCACTATACTGCACAATCATTAACCAACAAGAAAGTATAGCTATTCTCTATGTCTATAGTCTTCCCACATCCTACTCGCCAGGTCATCCCGAAACTGTGACCACTCATGTCTATCCTGTTGAGAGAAGCCATATGTCTGTAACATTGGCACATCGACCCCACCACAATCATGATCATCCTCCTCTTCCACTTCCACCTCAAGTATGTCATCCACTTCCGTGATGTAATTGTGAAGTATGCAACACGCCAAAACAATATAGGATTGTGTCATGATATCATAAGTCGTTGCATGTCTCAGGATTGGAAAATGCTGCTTCACAATACTGAAGGTGCGTTCTACTGCATTTCTGAGAGAGGCGTGTCGGTTGTTGAACAACTCCCTGGCATTTTGTATTGGGTTTTCTCTTGAAAATTCCTTCAAGTGGTACCGTGTAGATCGGTAAGGAGCGAGAAATCCAGGGGCATTCGGATATCCTGCATCCACTAGATAATATTTTCCTACAGAGCGTTAGCAGAGTGTTAGGACTGAATACATAGTGTGCCCTTTAGTACATTAAACTATGATTTGGCTTACCGGGGGGGACCTCAAATGGTTCTGCTCTAGTCAGAGCTGAACCTAGAACATGACTATCGGCAGCAAACCCTTCCCAGCCGGCAAGAACGTACTGGAACATGCAGTTAAAGGAAACTGCAGCGAGCACATTTTGTGACAGGTTCCCTTTTCTATCACGATATTTACTCTGCTTCTCAATCTCGACAGTGACTGGGATGTGTGTTCCATATATAGCTCCAACATAGTCCTATCAAATATGGTGTATGGGAAAATGCAAAATCAGCCTCTGATATGGTGGGGAACACTATACCAAACAACATAATCAAAAGACCAAACAATGCACCTTGAAGTACAGAACCATACGGGGGTTCCCAGTAATTTCAGGAGGAGTGCCCGGTCCAGGTGGTTTGAAGTAATCTCCATGAAGTGCTAAGATGCTCGTCAATACCTTGTGAAAGTACCTACTGACTGTCTCTCCGAAGTGCCCAAAGTTATGGGCAATCTTGCGGTTCTGAAGATTGTGCCCAAGAGTGTGGAGGAACATCACTAGTTGTTCATCTATTGTCAAGTGTCTGCTATCCTTCAATGTTCCTCTCTGCCTTAATATCATAGCTAGTTTAGAGAAGGCAACCCGACTCATCCGAATCTGATCATGACAATCAACTTCAGTAGAGTGAACAATCTCTCTATAAAATGAATTGCCTTTTCGGATTCTTTTCCCTCTGTTGCTACCTTCTTCAGCTTGCAGTAGTTTGAGCACAACAACCAAGGCACAGAGACAAGAGATAATCCGGGTGTATGTGGTATTCCTAAGTATTTGTGCATACGCTTGTATACTATCGTCAGGATCCATCGGTGGCCTGAAACGTGGACAACATAAACGTTGTCAAACATGATTGTATATCAAGAAATGAAGTATGTGAGCAAGCAATAGTAAATGGAATACCGCAAGGACTACCAACTGGTTAGGATCATAAGCCCATAAAGAACAATGCAAGAGTACATACCTATATAGATACAACGAGGACTAGCTGTGTAGATGCAAGCACTGTGCATGATCATCTAATCTAAATTGCTATCATACATATATACATACAAGCATACATATATACATACATGTATACATACAGGCATACATACATGTATACATACGTACCGATGTCCTAGATGTGGTGGATAAAGATTGTAGCATTGAGAGTTTATTAAGGAAAATCGTCTTATATGTAAGACTTCATGATTTTCCTATCAAGCAAAACATAGAATAGCATAAAGTAGTTTGATATATCCTAATCAAGGAAATAAGGCTTTAAGAGCATATTGAAGTTATAGATGAGGTTCTCCTATGCAATGATTTGTACTTTGTTATATAGAGAAAATACAAGGAAGGAATAGATAGTAATGTACGATCATATTTTGTGTCAAGTTAATCTATGTCCCTAGGAAGGAATAGAAAAGACAATGCATATTTTGTGTCAAGGTAATCTATGTCCCTAGGAAGGAATAGATAGTAATGTACGATCATCCAATACTATGTTAGAGAGGACATAATGTAATCAGACGCACTAAATGAGGACATCTCACAGTGACTGTCCCTTGTGTAATTGCTACTTGAGTGTATTGGTATTGAACCATGCAAATGCTTTTCTTCTTGATAATAGGCAATACATTCAAGTGACAATTACACAAGGGGCAGTCACTGTGAGATGTCCTCATTTGTGACAAGGACAATCACAAATAAGGACAGTCACTGTAAAGACAACATGATAATGTATAGTCACTGTAAGATGGCCTTATTTGTGACTGTCCTTATAGTGACTGTACATTATCATGTTTTCTATACAGTGGCTGTCCTCATTTGTGACTATCCCTGTGAAAATGAGGACATCTCACAGCGCCCATCATTTCTACATGAAGGGATGTCCTCATTTGAATAAATCCATGGTTATGTAATGTACAATCATCCAATACTATGTTAGAGAGGACATAATGTAATCAGACGCACTAAATAGAAAATGTCAAAGATTGCAATCCTTGAGTAGTGTTTCTAGAGGCCTCAGCTTCAGTAAAACCATGGTATCTACTAGCCTGCATATGGAAAATTCTGGCTACACTTTGTCAGAAGATTCAGGCAATGACTTTGAATGGACACATCCAAAAAGAACCCGAATTTACATTATTACTCTGAATATGAAAACAACAAAAAGGTAAAGTAATTATACTCCCACAAACTTCAAAGTCAAGAATTCCTTGAAATTGGGATGAGGGGAAAAAACCTAAATTGGAAATGGCACTTTCCAAAACTCTGAACAAGTGATAAGTGTGTGTGAATACCAAAAGAAATAGGAGAAACTTCTCAATCAGAAATTACAATTTTCAAATTCTCAGACCAAGAGATATGAGCATGAGCACACCTGAATGTTTTTAAATTTTATGTCACAGATTTTAGATATTTACAACAAAACACAGGAACATAATAATGACAGAGACAGAAGTTAAATGATAATCAATTTTTAATTTTCCTATTTATGATTTTTAATAGTTCGAGTTCAACCAGTTCAAGTTTCTAGCATACTAGGAGGTCAAGAACTTAGGCATTGTTAATCTCACGCACTTGTCAAAGATGGTCAGCTAATTGATCTTGATGAGATGATCCTGAATTGGAAAAGATTGCAGCTGAGGAGAAGCCCTTATTTGATGAACATGACTTGGCCATGTTGAGCAAGGCTATCGATTATCATGATCACAGTCACATGGAGGAGAAGTGAGATTCAGGGGCATTGGCTTCCACTTCACATTCTGTAGTGTGCGAGCCTTAGAGGTTAATCATGTTTTCAACTTCTCTTTTGTACTCTAAGACCTATGTTGTAATGGCCCACGGGTACAGCATCCTTGACAGAAACTTTGATACTTATCAAGGAATTTGAGAGTAAGTGGCAACATTGAATCTTTATTTATCTATTAAGTTTGAGCTTTGAGCCTTTCCCTCGTTCTATACAATATATTCATCATGAAATAACAATGTACTCTTTGTTCCATATTTTTTATGAGTATTTTAACATTTTTTTTGTTTCTGGGTTTTTCTGTGTTTCCTGCATTTAAACCCCTGTAATTGAATCCCATTTACAGTTTTAGTTTTCCATGTCAATGCCATGTAAATGGAATGCTACTCTGTTATATATTAATTAGATTCAAATATTTAGAATGATTAAATATTCTTTTTACAAATGTTGTAATGTCCATGTGTTCTCTTGTTCATGTTTTGGAATGTGTAAAGCATTGTGTTTTTTTTCAGCATCATAGCAGGCAACAGAGGGGTCAATGGAACAAAAAGAGTTTAAACAAACCCCTATAAATGGGCCAGATGTTTTAACCATGCTATGGGGCATTGCCTGGAAACATGTCTGGTACTCGGCAGTGTTTATAAAATTTACCCAGGCAAAACAGGCACAACAGTGTTCCCTACAGCTTCTTAGATTATTGATCATCATCCTTAGACAAGGATGAAAAGCATTGGAAATGAAAGATAGAAGGGAAACCTGCTTTTTATTGACCTACTGTGTTCATTAAGTTTACTTCATTGTTCTTTATATATTTTGTTTGATTTCAAAATTACAACCATCAAATATAAAAGACTAACTAATTATTTTCCCATTTAAATACCCAGATTCAGAAAGTCAGAATACAAGTCCTGAAGTGATGATCTGGCTAATATATCATACAAAGAGTTGCGACCCTTTAGTAATGACATTTCTTTTCTTATTTAATCGTTGTAGTCAAGGCCCTCTTAGTTGATGTTGTTAAGGGCAGTGATTATCAGTTTATGATCACACATTACAACGTCCGACTAAGGTTTATAAGCCTTTTCAACTTCAGGCTAGTCATATTGGGCCAAAATCTAATCTTCGGCAGTTTCAAACTCTTCAGCAAGGACTCGCATGTACCAGAATTATATGTATTTGCTCAATCATATACTGAGAGCATAGAGCTTATTCCCAAGAAATATAAAAGCAAAAACTCACACAAGAGAATGTCTCCTCTACCCCCAAAGGTTGCCCCCACATGCAGAAATCAATGGTGGTTAAGGATGCATCAAGAGTAGGAGTGCTCTCTGTCGCAGGAGGATAGCCATGGTTCTCTGTAATTAGAATTGCCCACTTGTATGAAAAATCAGACCTGTGTTGCGTCTATCGGACATCATATATTATCTTGTTTATTTATCACGGCAGGGGCATGACATTATCCAATGTCCAGCAATACAACAAGACAATTCATTCCTATATAGAACAGTCACTGTTTGAAGTATGTTTGGGATATACACTAACTAGTCCACTCAACACTGCACTTGAGGAGTAAGGTGACCAAGGAGGATTGGATTCAACACTGACAAAAGCAACTGTTAAGAGGATCTGTGCAATTTGAACTCAAGGTGAAGATACAACTGGAGAAGACTTGATTGAAATACAAGAAGAGAAATGCTCAGCATCATGTAGAGTGTGGCCTCAAAGTCAGAGACTAACTCTGGTTGCCCCTAGGTAAAGAATGGATGCAAGGACAAAGCTAAGAAAACATACCCTTAAGAAAACGTTATGAAAATATCAGACTCAGAAAATATATTTAAATACCCAGTACATTTGTCTCGAGCTTTAGAAAATGGAAAACAAGTCTGATATTTTCATATCTGGTGCTGAAACACTGCAAACCCTAGCGTCGAACACTGCAGCACAAAGCCGAACACACAGACGAACACGAATGCGCGGCAATCGCTATTTCCAAACCGTGGAAATGGCTGCATCAAAACGTGGTTATTTGCGGACCCGACGGAAAGATTAAAAATGATTTGAAGTCCAAAAACGTGGAGTTGCCCGGACCCGATGGAAAGATTAAATCTTGTTTAGTTGTCAACAAAACCGTGGATTCGAAAGTCATTCCACCTCCTGAGGTGGAATTTCGAAATCCACGTTTTCGGCGAAATGGGGTCACGCAAATTCACATTCTCATTTTGTAAAAGCGTTCTCAAACAGGGAATTGCACCCCATAACCAGGTTATGGGCGGCATAATCCGATTATGGGGTGCAACCAAACGGGCCCATAATGTATGGCTTCTACGTGGAGGCCGTGAGTACACAATTGACACAAACTTCAACTGAGGAGTACGGACAAGAAAGATCACATTTTAGGCGATGGCGATGTCATTCCATGCTTGGGTCTTCGAGATCTTACTCCAGCGGGAAGTCCTCCTTTCATGCACATGGTTAGAGACACCACATAATCGGGAGTTGTAATCCCATCTATCTCAAAATGGAAACTATGAATAACAGAAGCCACAATAGATTTCATCTGTATGAAACCCATCTCTTTACCCAGACATAATCGAGGTCCGGCATGGAATACTGGAAACTTATACGGATTTTCTCCCACAAATTTCCCTTCTTTCAACCATCTGTCAGGCATAAACTGCAAACAGTCACTACCCCAAATATTTTTCATCCTGCCCATCGAATAGTTAACGTAACTCAACTGCCATCCCTTCCCCACAAAAGTCCCATCTGGTAAAACATCATCTTTGGAGGCAAGTTTTGTATCAACGGGCACTGGTGGATAGAGTCTCATTGACTCGCACAGAGCAGCATGCAGATAATGCATATCCTTCAATTCCTCAAAGCTGAAACTAATCCCTTCTTCATCAGCTCTTTTGGATTGCGATCTCCTACCCAAGATCTGTAAGATTTCAGTGTGAATGCTTTCTTCCACACTCTGGTGAGAAGAGAGAAGCCAGAAAAACCATGTGAGAGCAGCAGACGCCGTATCCCTGCCTGCCAAAACAAAGCTTATCACCATCTCCTTCAAAAACACATCCATCGCACCACTCGATTGCTTCTCACTTTCCGATTGATCATCAAACCCTAATTCATCTCCCTTGTTTGAAAGAGTCGCCATGAACCTCGAAAGCAGATCCTCTCTTTCAGGGCCACCCCTACTCACCGAAATCTCCTTCCTTCTACTACTCACCACATCCATAGCAAATTTGTCCACTAATTTAATCGCTTCGCTCAAGCGCTTTTCAGAACCGATGTTAAGCATGCGCTTCATTTTCCACAAAAAGGGAAGAGCAGAGTAGAATCTACCCGCGCTGATTTCAGTGGCATCATCAAAAGGCTTTGCAAAAGGTGAAGTGGGCATGGAGGGGAGGAGACAGGCGGGATCAACTCCAAAAGCTACTTTACAAATACTATCAAAAGCAAATCTCTGCAAAATGTCTTGCAAATCTAAAGAGTTACCCGTTTTGGTTGCGTTTGTGAGGACTGGGAATAGGCGATTCTGAATCTCCGACTGGACCGTCTCCACCATGAAGCTTGTCAGCGACTTGGTATTAAACTCATAGCTTGCCGTCTTCCTCTGCATCTTCCACAAGTCCCCGTCCACATTGAAAATCCCTCGCCCTAAGAAATCATGAAGAACATTTGTAAAGTGTTCTCCCTTTGGGTAATCTTAAAATTTGTTTATGAGCATATACTCTATGTTTGCAGGATTTCCAGTGATGGTATCTCTGACTCCACCTGGCCGTTTGAGCTTGAATGTATTTGTTGGCATCTGGTCCATTGTTTCTGTAAACCATTGCAGAAGCCTGTGACGATTTAAAAAAAATCCGAAGGCAGAGCCGACTATGGGATAGATGTAAAGACTGAAATCTCGACACTAAAAGTCACATCAGTAAAATCCATGATTTTAGGGAGTCGGTCAACAAGTCAATGGCTGATTACATAAGTCGACATGATATCAATAGATTCCCTATTAAATAGAAAGAACATAAATACAATTTCGACCATATCTATAAAAAACGTAGAACATACCTTTGTTCAAGATGAGTGGAATGTTGACCACATGTCGAGTGTCCTAGAGAAATCACAAAAAAAAAATGTCGCATCAAATACAAGTAAAAATAAACTTCCATGTCAAGTTAACGACTTAATAGATTTTTGACCAACTGTCGAGAAGTATAGTAAAAGATTAATGTTAGCTTCAATTACATTCTTTCATTTCATAAAAATAAAAGTAAACCTCAAAGTCTTGAGAAATACCACCATGTCGAATACCAGATGCGTTTAGCACTAGAGGTAATGTCCTTCCTGAAAAATGCTTCAGAAACTTGAACACAAAAGTCAGCTAAGGCGAGAATATTGTGGGAGTGCGTTTCCACCCTACCACGAAGCATTAACGCTTCCCCGGAATCCTTCCTGACATGAAGGATACCCAGCCCAGCTAGAGGTAGTTTAACAAAGTAAAACTAAGGGGTAATGGAATATGTGCTATTTGATACATAATTCAATAATAGAAGAAACATCACTTTCTCAATCATTAATTCAATATCTCTGTTCCATTTCAGACACCTTTAAAACTTAACATGATTTGACCAAATTATGAAGAAGAATTACAACAATCATGCATACCCATTTCAAATATGCATTATCTATCCAGTCTATTCAAAATGTTTTCATCCTTAATATATATATATATATATATATATATATATATATATAATTTCTCAAACACAATACATATACATCAATCCTTCACTTCGTTTTGTTTAGAGCTTATGAATACACAAATAAACTCACGAAGACTTAATCTACAACAAGAATGTTACAAGATAACTCAAGGTAGTTCAAAAGTAACTAATCTTTGAATGTTTAAGGACAAATTTCCAACTAATTAATAACTACTACTCTTCATCTTAATTTAGCATCATTCACTACTAAGCCTCGGAGAGTTCAAACAAGATCTCAATTGTGTATATACCATTACTATTTGATATGTAAGCAAGAGTCTAGTCTGATACCTCTTTTGTCAAAGAGCATTAAACACAATCCCAATTGTAGTACAATAATTTCTTTCAAAGAGATTAAATATTCAGTTGTATCAGATCACCCTAAAAGTTCAATAGCTGAATCAAATATCCAACTGTATCTGATGTACACACAGTCTTTAACAAATAACAGTATCAAACAAATTAAGTTTTAATCAATCTCTTCATCGGAATCCTGAACACCCCTACTCTCAAAATGGCAGATTACGGCCCTACCATTCTATAGGCATCGAAATGAGTGAACTAAACTAAACTCCTCACCGACTACTAGGATGAGATAAGGGCAGAATAACGGTTGTATATTCTAATAAATTACTTAAATCAGAACCATACATCCTCGTTTCACGACTAAGTCATCTTAAATTATAATAAGTTGGTGTAGATTTAGACCTTGCAATACTACCACAGGCACAAGAAAATCTATAAGCTAACAGAAACCCATTTCAGCTCATAATAAATACAGTTCACATATCAGAATTGTCCTCTGGAACATAACATGTTTTTATTTCCCCTTTGTTATTCTTATATCAGACAACTGCCTAGACCCCAACCCAAACATTTTACTGTGATTCGAATAGTCCATACTACATAAAAATAACAAACATCAAAGTTGGAGAACTTAAGACAATCTTGATTATTTAGATTCACTATACCGAAAAACTGCTATTTGGGGATTTCCTAATATCTCTAGATCTCAGAAACATGGAGTGTATGCTATAACAGGCAGGTAAATTTAGGATCTCAAGACCCAATGATCATGACGCCCTTGGTATTTAGCAGTGTTTTCCTTGTTATTACAAATTCCATTATGCATCCCTTATTCTTGACAGTTCACGCAACTTTAAGTACTATTTTTATATGTTGTTTTTCTTGGGCTTTTATTCTATGAAAAATACAATAGAGAAAAATAAAGCATAATATCCTTATCATTGAACCACGAATCACGAAAGCTATCAGGAATGATTTATATCAAACAATAATCTAACACAGAACATAAAAGTCCAATCACCCAACACAGAGAAAATATAAACTATTAGGAATTCTTTCAACTGCATAATCATGTAAACAGGTACAACATCAGTGCTGTCAAGATTTTCAATCAGCGCTAATTTTGTTACCCCAGAATAGGAGAAATGCTTGAAGCTTTTTACGCCCGATGCCCGAACACTACCTGCAGCGATCTTGCAAAGCTACCCATGCCCGCATTGCGAGCAAACATTAAGCCATACGTAAACCGAAAAGGAATCTGAACCAAGGAGCTTACCTCTATCTCAGGAACAAGAGTAATTTGAGCCAAAAACTTCATCTGTATCAGGCTCGGCCCGCTGTTGCATATTGATAACTTTGCACAGAATCCTGGAAGGCAGATTATACTGCGGCATCTGTTGCTGATCAGCCGCCTGGTTCGTCGAGGCCTCAACCTGCTCCATGTGCCCCTGTGGGAAATAAATACACGCGCTCTCTGACCTGCCAGGCTCTTTCACAGCAAAATCCTGTTAACACCGTCTTCGATGCCAAGCGACTCATTGGAAGGCGCTTCTCTGATTCTTGTGTGCAGGATGACATGAAATTTTGGCATGAAGAGATTTCATCCATGCGTGCCTGCTTATTTTAAGGATGCGCAGAAGAGGGCCACAAAGGATGCTGATATCATCGCAGACCTCAACGTCATGCGAATAATCAATGAATCGACTGCTGCAGCTATATCTTACGGCTTTCATGATGCATCCACTCATCAAAGAAACATTCTCGTCTTCGATTTGGGTGGGGGTACGTTTAATGTGTCAGTTTGTCTGTTCCAAAAGGGTAAGATTTCGTCAAGGCTATTAGAGGGGATATGCATTTGGGAGGTCAGGATTTCGATAACAGAATGGTTAACTTCTGTGTTCAAAAGTTCAACGCAAAATACAAGGTGGATATGAGTAAGAGTGCGAAAGCTCTTCGCAGGCTTCATTCAAAATGGAGAGAGAGAAAAGAGGAGTTTGTCCTCTGAGATAGAGACTGTCATCGACATCGACTGTCTGTTTGAAGGAAAAATGACCTCTTTTTTTTCTAAAGGTTTGCAGAGCCCCGTTTGAGGATATGACTCCGACTCATTTAAGAAGTGCCTAGAAATAATGAGAGAATGCCTAGAAAAATGCTCTCCATCATGGCGCACGTTCCCTCCTTTAACATTCCACTCCCTGTTGAAAATTATGAACTCCTGCATATATGTCTAACTTGGAGGTAAATCCTCCGATTAATAGTTAACAACAGAAATTCTTTCCTGAAAATCCGGTAACAGCAGTTAACATAGTCTTAAATTTTCTTTTTGAGAGAGTCCTCCAACGGTTATCAAGATGTAAAACGACTCCTTAGCAATAAAGTTAAATAAAAGATAACTATTAATTACGTTTTGAATTAAGGAATCAACATAAACGGTTGTGACAATAGATCGCAGGGCCCTTGTAGGGCTCGTTCACAGACTTTCTTCTAAGAAAACACAAAGAAAAATAACCAGCTAAGACAACGAGAAGGCCAAGGAAAAACTGTTCCGCAGCCATTCTCTGTATTAAGGTTAGATTCGCTTTAGAAGTATTTGAGCACTCGGCCGTAGGTGTACTTATATAGTATTCCTTATTTTCAATTAAAAAAGATAATTAGTTTTACATTAATTTAAATGAGATTTAAAATAATTGTTAACTCTTTAATTATTTTATTGAATAATCTTTAAACAGTGCTTTCAAACATAACGTGCACAGAGCAATCAGAAATGTCTTATGTGTCAGCAATTCAACAGTTACGAATACTACCATATTCTTTGACTTCATCAAGTTGCCTTTTTCCTTATATAAGAATGTCCTTTCAAAACGTTTATTTTAATATTTCTGCCCGTCTCTCACGGAAGTGCTTGATTAGGGTCTTAGATTTAAGATACGTTTTTTTATCTAATTTGATTTTAAATTGTAGACGTCTTCTCTGAACAGGTAGGCCGTCATTTTGATAGTATTTTGGTGAAACACATATTCAAGATTTTTAGAGTGTTTTGTTCAAATATTAAACTCGATTTTTATAGTATTTTCGTAAAACACGTATTCTTAATGTTTATAGTGTTTCGGTCAAAGATTCAAATTAGATTATTATAGTATTTTAGTTCAAGTGAAATGAACATGTGGTTTAATAGTAAAATGATTAAAGTTGGTAGTGTAGACATTTAAATGGTACAAAATTGAAATTGTCTATTTTTTATTTTTTTATTAATTAATTATATTGGTTTTTAATTTTTGACACAACTATTTTATATTAAGACAATGTTTTCTATAATAAATATTAAATTGACCAAAAATTATACTAATATTCTTTTCATAATAAAAATTAGTACAACTATCTTAACTAACAAATCTAATACAAATCTAGTACAACTATTTTCATAATAAAAGTTAGTACAACTATCTTAATTATTGACCATAGGAGGAAAGTGAATAAGCCCATTCTGTATGAGGGGCTTATTCTCCTCATTGTGGAACATATCAAGCAAAAGGCCATTACTAGCCCCATTATCTCCTCGCCTAAAGCCTCTGGCTTGGCTAAGAAACATATCAGGGAGATGGTTTGTAAAGAGGAGATTTCTACTAGTAAAAAAATAAAATTGAAAAAGGATGTTGGTATGGAGACAGATTCTATTGGAGAAAGTGCTGAGGATTATGCCGCCTCAGCTAATTCATCTGATGATGACAGTAAAGGCTCTATGTCGGTGTCGAATAGCGCCTCAAGGGATAATGAGAACAACGAGGAGGCTGCTGAAATAATGGATGTTGAGAACAACCCTGTTGTCAATGATAACAATGAGGATGACAATAAAGAGGAGGATGTCAGTGGTCAGCAGGTCCCCATTTTAGTTGATTATCACAGCTCGGAGGAACATGATGTTCCTATTTCCCCCAAGTTGGAGGTGGTTATGTAGGTCCATTCAGATAAGCAGGAGGATTCTCCTGTTACTGAGAAGGGGAATGTTCCCTCGTCTTGGAATATCCCTTTTGTCAAAGTTGTAGATCTGCAAGAGCGAAATGTGAAACTGGTCAAAGAGGACAAGGACAATAAAACTGACCCCCCTTTCGGTGTACTCCAGACTGTGAAGGCGATGTCCATGTACTCCTTTCATTTGATGAAATGGGTTTTTCAAGAAATTAAAAGTCTTAATTTTAAATTTTGATCTATCTTGGCTAAGGTTGATTCCCAGCAAGAGATTATGGAGACTGGTTCGAAGGGGTTGGATGGCAATAAGGACAATGATAGGGAGAAGAAATTATAGGATATGCAAGTTAAAGTTGATAATCTGGAGAATGTGGTGAAGAAGCATATGCAGGATAACAATATGTTCATGGGCTCATTCATGGAGTGTTTTATGTCTATCAAAGCGGAGCTGGACGCTAGTTCCCCTATCAAGAAACATGAGGATGACAATGAGGATGCGGGTAATTAGGGCCCTGGTAAATGCACCCGGTCTGCTAAAAGAAAAAAGATCCAGGACAGGATCCTTGAGCTCTCTGACTTCAATGCAGTCATCAAGAAGATCTCGGAGGCAAACAAGGAAGCAGATCTAACTTGCAAGGAGTTTTCCTAGGCTCTCCTGGGTCCTGGTGTTCTATTTTTAGGTTTTCTTGGTTGACGGTGTCTTTTTTGGTTTCTTGTTTTTTAACTTTTTTTGCTGGCCCTGGATCTGGTGGACTGGTTCCCAGTCCTGTTTCTTTTCAATATGCTTAATGTTTCTATCTTTTGATCTTTTCTTGTACAGGGTTTCGGGTCCCCCCTAAAACCTATTTTTTCCTGCAATCCAAAACAAATATAATACAAATATGTCAACTATAGTATATTACAAAATTTAGACATATATCTTTGAAATATGCATGTTTTCCTTACTATTTATTTTTTAAAATAAAATAATGAATGAATGAATTGTTATAGACTAAGTTTGCATCCTTGTTTCAAGCTCTCTTGGTCTTGATAACCTAGTATAACATGGGAATCATCTCCAGGTTGTGGGACCTATGCTAACTGAGATGAGACCTCCAAATTCTAGGTTGGTTCCTCTTGGATAATCACCTCAATTTACTCTTGACATGAAAAGTAAAAACTTTTGAGGGAAAGGGATAGAAGGAATGCTTGGAAAGGAAAAGACTGAAATCAAACTACCTACTAGGTGATACACCGAAATGAAGGGTTTGAATCTCAGTATAGAGGATGAAAATAATCAACAACTCAAGTCTAGGAGATCACAACTCACTAAATAGGCCTGCATAAATATTTCATAGAAGGGTCTGCAATAGAAAGAGGCTATTCGGGGAAAGAGAGAGAGACTTTCACAAACAATAGCATTCCTAAGTATTTAGACACAATCTACAACTTGCAGACAAACATTCACCTCTGCAACTAGATATAGGAATGAGACAAGATTGTTAGGGGGTTGTAGTATACCCACAAAAGCATTCACATCAAATCATCCAAAAGAATACACAGATATTGTAGAAAGAGAGAGGGATCAGGAACCCTAAGATGTCACTCCAAAACATACATATACTTCAACTCAATAAGAGATAATTCAAACAAGGAAGCATAGGGACAGAGAAGATGTCACAAAATACCTCTACAATATTTGGATTATCAATGAAAGATTACAACTGTAAAAGCCAAAGGGCAGGAAAAAATGCCACGGATAGCCTTCCAAGAAAGAGACTTTCTCCTTTACAAAATGTGAACTCTGAGCTCTAAAGCTCCAAAAATTAACTATATACATCTCCTATTTGGCACACAGGCCAGAGTCAAAACCTAATTAGGGTTACAAGATTTTTTATAATAATCAAATCCTAATTCAAACAAGTCTAATCATAAATGTATCCCTGCAACATCATGGCTGATCAGATATTTTGTTTACGTGCCCATCCCTGTACTACATTGCCTGGAGACAAGCAACCTGGATTCATCAACTTTCCTACACAAAGTCTCACCATGAATGCTAAAAATGGTACCTCTCAGGGACAAGAATTGACCCATGAAGGCCGCACAGACTTCCTCATCATCTTCTTTCAACTGCAGATGTCCCGAAGACAAATTCTATCTACCCACTTTGTCGCAAATGACTATTGGATCAAAACCTAGCCAAAACCCTATAAAGAAATAAATTTGAATTTAAATAATAATGGCTAGCAGGTGGTGCCATACTTTTCCTCCATCGACAGCCGACGTTTAAATCTCAATCTCCTTTTAAAACACGACCATTAGATCTTCTTATTTACCCAAGAACCGCTCGTCTGTAGAATTAACCTCAAGTTCACCTCGGGTTACCTTTTCTCATTGGTCACAGGACCGCTAATTATTTTAACTAACCCTTGTTAAGTCTAGCGAACATGAGATAACCCTCTAATCATTGATTCATTTAATGTTTTCTAACCCTAGGCCCATTCACCACTTGGCAATCCTTCATTCACCCCGACCGCCTCATCAGCAAACACCTCAACAAGCTCTGACAATGAACCCACTGCAGCATTGATTCCAATCCAACGGCGGGTGCATGATCTCATGTGCCTCGAATATTCCTTCTTATCATGCGCCAACCGTAGATCCTTTTAAAAATGGGACCCCATGACACATCAGACTGATAGATGAATCCCCGTCATCACATAGTAGCCAGTCATATGCGAGCACATTAGTGCCACGTAGCACCTCGGAGCCATGACCCTCTGAGATTCTCATCGGATGGTCGTCGGATGATCTCATATGGGCAAAAGATCCTATGAGATCATACAACCACTGTAGATCTTTGCCTTTCTGACAAAGCCACAGACCCCTAACACGGTCCCACTGACAAGAAATGACTCATTCACATGTGGACCAATCAGAATACGCCACCTGCGCACACTTGGCAGTGGACCCACCTATTTGAAGAGTTACGTCACAAAGGAGAATCAACAGTTGGCACATAATCTCATGGCTTTGACAAAACGTATGAGATCATGCCCCAGCCATTGGATTGAAATGGTGTCAGAGAGTCGGGCCCAGGAGACATAAAGGCTAAAAACATTAGAAAAGATTAAGCGTTGGGACTTAGGAAATATTTATGCACATGGGTTTTGGGAACCTTAAGTGGCCGAGAAAGGTAATGAAAGATTATAACAAGACAAAGGGATTTTTAGGGTTTCTCTCTTGTAACGGCTATTTTTATGAATTTTTTGACTGCTGACCAAGGGATAAAACAAATTGTAGAGGCCAGGAAACTAAACATAAAACCATGAAATTTTCAAGGATGCTTGGCAGGGTTAAAACAGGGACCTGGGGATAGATTTTCACCAAATTTGTGTGGAATAGGGAAAATTGGGGTAACATTTTGGCGATTTCTGCTGGATGTCAGCCTGCTAGACATGGAAAACCAGTGGCCTAAGAACATAATCCATTGCGCATGGGCTCATTAAAGGAACAAAAAAAATTGATAAAGAGACAAAACTGGAACCAAAGAGACAAACTTGTGCACAGGCACTTCTTTAAAAGTAGGAAACTAACCTAGAAAACAAGGAAAGAAGGTAGGAAAACATATTTACAAGAATTTACAGAGAGGGATTAACCTCAAAGCAGGGCTTCAAGTGGAATCCATTTACTGAGATTGGAAAGCATTTCCCTCAAGAGTTGATAGCTAAAAAGCATTAGGCCCCTTGCATTCTGTTAGAACAAATGGTCCACCCCAGAAGGAATCAAACTTTGTGTGTCCGCCAGGCTTAGATTTGAACTCATCCCACTTGAGGACTACATCCCCAACATTGAAATTTCTAGCCCTGGCTCTTTTATCAAAGCTCCTCTTTGTCTGAATCTGATGGAACTCCATTTTTTTCATGGATTTGTCTCTGGATTCTTCTAACTCCATCAGTTGAACATACCTGATTTGTAAGGGATCTCCTTCTTCAAACAGGGCATATTGAGTAGCTAAGTCCAAGGTTGGAAATTCAGTTGAAATGGACAACTTGGCCTCTCTGCCATACACTAGCACATAAGGAGAATTCCCAATGATCTTCTTTGGGGCAATCCTGTCTAACCACAAGGCAGACTTCAACTTAGTTTGCCAATCCCTTTGGTTATCTTGCAGAGTTTTCTTGATTATCCTAATCAAATTCTTGTTTGTTGACTCTGCTAAGCCATTGCCTTGAGGGTAATAATTTGAACTTGTATTCAAATAAATGCCATTTCTGATTGCCCATTCTGAGACTTTGAGGCCTATGAATGCCAATGCATTATCTAAAATTATGGAGTCTAGAGTGCCAAATCTATGGATTATATCATCATAAAAACTTAATACAGCACTCTCATTTGATTCTTTTAAGGCAACTGCCTCTATCCACCTAGTGAAATAATCAGTTGCAGTGATTATCCACTTGTGTCCTGCACTAGATGGAGGATTGATCATGCCAATAAAATCTATGCCCCATTTCATGAAAGGTTGCTCTATTTTGATTGGTTGAAGGGGTAAGGTTGCAAGTCTTTCTTTTCCTGCAAACATAGCACATTTGATACATTTTCTCACATAATCGTAGCTATCCTTAAAGATAGATGGCCAATAGTATCCAACCCTCATGATTTTAAAAGCAGTCGTCCTAGGAGAAAAGTGACCTCTAGAAGGTCCATCATGAAACTCAATTAGGACATCAGCTATCTTTTCTAAATCTATGCATCTTAAAAGGACACCACTATGATCCTTTCTAAAAAGAATCTCATCTATCAACACAAAAGGAACAGATTGTAATCTATAATATCTTCTTTTTGCTCAATCCAAACCTGCAGGACATTGTCCTGTCTTCAAGTAATGAATCATGTTAGGCAGCCAACCTGTTGCCTGGGCATTTTCTTCTATAGAATGCACAACCAAAGATGCATCCATTTGCTCTAATTTCTTTGAACTTTCATCTCCTGCCAAATGCTCACAAAGACCCCTTCCTCTAACCAGCTTGGTAGTTTAGACATCAATGTCATATTCCATCACCTTGGTGATCCAACCAGCTCTTTTCTCATTCAGGTCCTTGGAAAGAAAAAATTCTTTGACACTTGGATGAGTAACTTTCAAGTGTACCTTGCTATGGGTCAACAAATATCTGAACTTTTTAAGACTCTTCACCACAGCAAGCACATGTTTTTCTATAAAAGAGTATCTCTATTCATATTCTTCTAAACCTTTGCTAAAAAAAGCAACAGGTTGCTCCAATCCATCTAAATTTTATTGGGTCAGCATTGCAGATATAGCATCATGACCCCCATAAGCATAAAGAATAAAATCCTTACTGAAATTTGGGTTTAATAGGGTAGGAGCTTCTGTTAAGGCTTCTTTGATAGCTTGGAAATTAGCTTTTCCTTCTTTAGTCCAACTAAAAGTTTAACTCTTCTTTAACATGGTTGTTAAAGGCTTAAGTAAGTCTGCAATATTAGGCAAGAAACGGCTAACAAAATTAATCTTTCCTATGAAAGATTGAAGGCTTTTCTTATGATGTGGCAATGGTAGCTCTAGGATAGCTGCAATCCTCTCAGGATCTACTGTGATCCCTTTCTTGGATACTATATATCCTAACAACTTTCCCTCATGGACTGGAAACACACATTTCTTGGGATTAAGAGATATCCCAAATTCTCTACATCTTTCAAAAATCTTCCTCAAATGTTTGATATGGTCTGCTGCATGTTTAGAATAGACAGTTATGTCATCTAAGTAGACCAGTATAAATTTGTACATGAGGCCTTTAAAGGCCATATCCATTGCCTTTTGAAATGTAGCACCTGCATTTGACAAACCAAAGGGCATCTTTTGATAAGCCATGGTTCCCCACTTGGTTGTAAATGCAGTCTTGTATTGATCCTCTTCATTCACTAAGATCTGATTGTATCCTGAATAGCCATCCAATAATGAAAATCTCTCAGATCCAGAGACACATTGTAAGATTTTTTCCATAGAGGGTAATGGATGGCAGTCTTTTAATGAAGCTTTATTAAGATCCCTAAAGTCAACACATAACCTCAACTCCCCATTCTTCTTCCTGACAGGAACAAGGTTGGAAACTCAACTAGTATGTTTAATGGGATAGATGATACCACTCTCTATCAATTTGAGCATTTATTTATGCATAAGTGGCTCAAGTTTGGGATTAACAGGCCTTTGCTTCTGCCTCACTGGTTTGGCATTAGGCTCTAATTCAATAGTGTACTGAGCAAGGGCTGGATAAAAACCTTTGAGGTCTTCATATTTCCATGCAAATACATCACTGAATTCTTTGAATAACTGAGTGTAAGCTTGCTTCTCCAATTCACTGTTTACCTTCCCAAATTGTAAGCTCTTACCTGGTTCTGACTCTAATTCAACACAATGTTCTTGTTGAACTACCATGCCAACTTTATTCTTCTTGACTTGATCATCCCCATTGAAAATAGTCTCTAATGTAACAAGACCTCTAGGCATCTTATTAGACTTAAGTTGTATCACTTGATCACCATAGCTCTACGATAGCCTATCTTGATTATGCTCTGAAAAAACATCTTCAAACAAGAACTGTACAATTTGTTCATCATTGTCAAACACTTGCCAATTGACATCATTATGAGGAATAGAGGGTCTGAAAATCACTTTGATATGCTATTGGTCTACCTCTTTTGAAATGCTATTTGGAATATCATACTGAGATCCAACAACAGCTAACCTATTTGCATTTTGGTTTAGCTTCCTAGGGATAGCAACAATATTGAAAGCACAAAAGTCTTCAATTGGATCCCAAACTCTATGCTTGTATGCTCTCAAGGTGTCATTTTTGGTTGCACTTATCCCTCTTACTTGGCTGACAACTAACTCACTGTCACCATAAACTTTTAGGGCCTTAAGCCCTCTTTTTCTAGCCCACTCCAGTCCATTCACAAGACTTTCATACTCTGCAGTGTTGCTAGTGCAGAAGAAATTGAATCTAAAAGTTGTATAATACCTTTCTCCTTTTGGGGACACTAGCATAGCACCACCACTAGAACCATGTCTACTTCTAGCTCCATCAAAAAATAGTTCCCAAACTTGATTATTCTGATCCTCTGAATTAGTGTCTTCTTTGAGGAGGCTTGGCTCTATGGATCCACTTTCTTGTATCAAATAACTTCCCAAACCAAAATTCCAAATAAGATTTTCTTGGGCCTCTATAGCTCTTTCATCTAGTAAAATATTAGGGATACTTTCTATCTTTGTGTTTGCTTCACTAATGGTTTGGAAGTCACTGTTATCAAATGTAGAGCAATTTGCATTGATGGTGTTGGACACATAAGGTTCTATATGGTGTGTTGCCAATTTCTTTGATTTAATGGTAACCTTGGTACCATATCTTGTATGAAAAATCATGTGAGACCAATCAAAAGAAAGATACCCTCCTATCTTGGCTGTGAACTCCGTTGACAAACATATAGCAAACAATGCAGGGAGATCTATGATATATATATCAAGGAGGATGGAAAAATTAGGAATAGCATGCAGGATCAGACTAGTGTCCTTGGCCACACCTATAGTATTGACTGAGGATCCATCAAGTTTTGTGACCTTCTTTTAGAAGGGTTCAAATTTTACTCCTAATTGGTTAGCTACTTTCTTGGGCATTACAGTGCTAGTAGCTCCACTATCTACCATGCAATTATGTACTAAATATTTTCCAATAATTAGAGATACATAAAAGGGAGGTGGCTTTGAGTTCCTACCTTGCATGACATTGGCCTTGGAGTCGCTACTTGGAGCCTCCTTTTCTTGATCAGTGTTAACCAACACTGGCTTTGCAACTTCTTTTGTAGGTTGAGGAGTTGTTACTTCAGTCATGGCCTTCTTCAAGATTTTAGACTGCCTTGGGATAGCCAAAGATCCCACATAGACATGGTGACATTCACCTTTTTCATGTTGTCTACAATATTGAAAGGTGTCACAGTGTGTACTCTTGGTTGTGCCTTTACTATGATGGGCTCCACTTCTTTAGAATGTTGGCCTTCCTTTCTTGTGATGACAAGAACCTCCTTAGGTGTGATGGGAGTAGCTTGCTGCAATGGATCTGCAAATGTAGTGGCTTTAGTACCAAAATCTGCTCTCTCCATGTCTTGAGCTCTTCTTTTTGCTCTGGTATTGGCAGCAATAGTGAATTCACCATTAACTCTATTGAAGTCTAGCTACTCCCAATTGAAAAGAGCAGTCTCATTTTCTTGTGGTTCTTGCTGAGGAATTGATCCACTAGATGAAACATTTGATTGAGCTTGTGAGGCATTTTGAACCATTAAAGCTTGGTTCATCCATCCATTTGAACATGTAGCCTGATTGTGAGGCTAATTACAAGGAAAACACCATTCATTATCCATAACCATATTATTTTGACTAGGGAGCATATCCCTCATTGGATTTGTAGAATTGAGAGGTGCATGGTTATATCATTAGAATGGTCTTTGATTAAAACTTTGCCTTTGTCCTGTATGCACCCAAAAATGGTCGCCTAGACTTTGGGCCCTATTTATTTGATTTATCAATCCTGAATCATTTTTTATCAATAATTAATATTTTTAACATTATCAATTTCTTGATCAAGTCTTAGTTTCAATCATATATTGGATTTTTATCCTTGGATTAACCATTTTATCCTAAGCTTTTATTTACTTAAAAGGAATATTTCCTCCCCTTTTATTAAATAAAAAGCCCCCACCTTTCCTCTTATCCTAAGTTGCACAAATAAAGTATTATTCCTATTTTATAAAAAGGAGAAAAGCACTTTTTGTGTCATATGGACACTAAAGTCAACTCCTATTTTCCTATTGGAGGATACTTGTGCACATGGATTGCTCCTCTTTTAAGCTCCAGTGCTGATTAAGACTTTTGCCTCTTAATCTCAATGGTCCATTTCACCTCATTTCTTATAAAAGGAGAGCTCTCTCCTTCATTTGCATATCCATCTCTTTCATGCTATTGTTATGCTGCAAGTTTTCTAGGTGCATTTGGAGCTTTTGGAGATCATTGCTACATCAAGCTCTTCTTGGATTTCCTCATTGCTTCATAGTTTAGACTTCATTTCTTGCATTATCATAGCATCCATGGCTTCATTTCATATATTAGTTTCCTTTTATGCAATAGATTAGCTTCACATAGCTTAATTAGGGGAATTGTAATCCATTGCTATTTCTATTTCATAGCTTAGTTTGTACTTCCATTTTCATAGCATAGCTTGCACATTTGCATTCTCATTCTTAGCTTGTATTGCATTGCATTTCCATTTGATTCTTTGGAGATATTGGCACTCTTGCCCTTGTCCTCATTCGAATCTCTCATTGTATGGTTGACTAGCAAGGTCACAAGCTCAATAGCTCTAGCTGAGAGCAAATTCATAATCTTGCAACTCCATGCATAGAGAGCTATGGATCGATTTGTGAGGGCTCATTCTTGAGTTTCCTTGCATGTAAGGATTCATAGAAGTGCACTACTTTTGTGTGTACATGTCCTTGATACCCTCCTTGGTATGGTGGCCTATTTTGTTGATAAGGCTATCCTTGATTTTGATATTGCTAATTAGGACTTTGGCCTTGTGGCTGAAAGTGTAGTCTGATTCCTTGACCTTGTTTCTTTAGATTTGTAATTTCTTTAGTCAAGCTTTGCAACAAATTTGTCATTTCTTGCTTACTGCTTTCTTGACTATTCTTCATCTCTTACAGCTCTTGAGAGAAACTTGCTCGCAGCTCTTGACCACTAGTACTAGCCTGAGGTGCCAATATGGTGGGAATAGGGGTAAATGGGGGTACTTGTGTAGGTGAAATGGGTTGAAGGCTAGGAAAGATGGGCATTGGTGGCCTTCTAACAATCGTGCCTGCTTGGATTAAACAATTTTCAGCCCTGACAGCTATGTCAAAAGCTTGGGGTAAGGAAGTACCACCCATAGATTGGATCATGACAAAAATTTGACCATTCAAGATTTGAAAGTAGTATAGAAAAGCATGGTCATCCAATGGCCTTACAAAGACTGGAATTCTATTCCATGTTTTGAGGAATCTACTATTGTAATCTATCATTTGCTCTTGAGGGTCTCTCTTAATGGTTGTTAACTGCTCTACCAGAGACAAGTTATCTGATTTATCCTCAAAATGTTTACTCAATGCATCTCCTAACTCATCCCATGAAGTAATGGAGCCAACAGTTAAAGTTCTAAACCATTCAAGAGCCTTACCCTTTAGAGAGGGTGCTAATAATTTGCTGGCCACAACTTCTTGAGTTATGTTGTGTATGTTGTAGATGGTGGTCACATCTCTTATGTGTTCAAAAGCCGTTGTTTGTCCTTCACCTATGAAATCAAGTAAGCTCTTTAGTGCCACCAAGGGCACATCATGATGTACAACAAAGGTCAATGGGCTGCCTTGGTTGAAAGGTGCAAAAGCAAACTGTCTAGCCATTATAGGAGCTGCGATTTGAAGATTAACAACTATGTGGGTTGTATTTGCTTCTAGATTTGAATCCTCCTTTAGATCTCTGGTTAAAGATCTACCTCTTCTTCTAGAATGAAAGGGAAAAGGTCTCCTTTCTACAATATCAAGAGGTGTAGACTGAACTCTCCTTGCAGGGGATGTTCTTTGAGTTGACCAACCCTTGTAGCTTCTTTTCAAGGGAAACTTTTAAAATTCAGTAGGCTTTGAGCTTCTAGTCTCAATCTTTCTCATAAACCTTAAACAAGCCTGGCCTGGATCTTTGAAATCAATGGAGTTGCCAGATATACTTGGTAGAACAACTTCTAAAAGTCTGTATTATGCAATCTGTATATCAGAGATGATATAATCTTCAAACAATAATTTCTTTTGTACGTCCCACCGGGCCTGCCAGAAATGTTATAGACTAAGTTTGCACCCTTGTTTCAAGCTCTTTTGGTCTTGATAACCTAGTATAACATGGGAATCATCTCCAAGTTGTGGGACCTATGCTAACTAAGATCAGACCTCCAGATTCTAGGCTGGTTCCTCTTGCATAATCACCTTAATTTTCTCTTGACATGAAAAGTAAAAACTTTTGAGGGAAAGGGATAGAAGGAATGCTTTGAAAGGAAAAGACTAAAATCAAACTACCTACTAGGTGATACACCGAAATGAAGGGTTTGAATCTCAGTATAGAGGATGAAAATAATGAACAACTCAGGTCTAGGAGATCACAACTCACTAAATAGGACTGCATAAATATTTCATAGAAGGGTCTCCAATAGAAAGAGGCTATTCAGGGAAAGCGAGAGAGAGACTTTCACAAACAATAGCATTCCTAAGTATTTAGACATAATCTACAACCTGCAGACAAACATTCACCTCTGCAACTCGGTATAGGAATGAAACAAGATTGTTAGGGGGTTGTAGTGTACCCACAAAAGCATTCACATCAAATCATCCACAAGAATACACAAATATTGTAGAAAGAGAGAGGGATCAGGAACCCTAAGATGTCACTCCAAAACATACATATACTTCAACTCAATAAGAGATAATTCAAACAAGGAAGCATAGGGACAGAGAAGATGTCACAAAATACCTCTGCAATATTTGGATTATCAATGAAATATTACAACTGTAAAAGCCAGAGGGTAGGAAAAAATGCCATGGATAGCCTTCCAAGAAAGAGACTTTCTCCTTTACAAAATGTGAACTCTGAGCTCTAAAGCTCCAAAAATTAACTATATACATCTCCTATTTGGCACACAAGCTAGAGTCAAAACCTAATTAGGGTTACAAGATTTTTTATAATAATCAAATCCTAACTCAAATAAGTCTGATCATAAATGTATCCCTGCAACATCATGGCCAATTAGATATTTTGTTTACGTGCCCATCCCTGTACTACATTGCCTGCAGACAAGCAACCTTGATTCATCAACTTTCCTGCACAAAGTCTCACCATGAATGCTAAAAATGGTACCTCTCAGGGACAAGTATCGACCCATGACAGCCGCCCAGACTTTCTCATCATCTTCTTTCAACTACAGATGTCCTGAAGACATAAATTTTATCTACCCACTCTATTGCAAATTGTTAGAGTAGTCATATTATAGCTAATAATTAATTTATTTAATTATTAGTCTATTATTCTCTACACTTAAGTTAGACTTAGGCATCTCATTATTCTTTAGGGTTTTCACCTTTAGGGTTTTGGTATCCTTTTATAAGGATTCCCGCTTTGTAATTCTTAAGGAGATTGTATTATTTTCATCATTGTTAATAGAAGCTTATTTCTGGCAACATGATTTTGCAGTCTCTGGCCTATTGGCCGCCATAGCTGCTTTCTATCTTCTGTCTTGCTTCTTCTTGTAGCAGTCTTTGCATGCAGGTGTCCTTGGGAAGATTTGATGGTTATCAAATCTAACATGGTATCAGAGCCATCTTGCTGCTCGCTGTTCGTGCTTTGTTGAAGTGTTTCAGAAGCAGGAGGTTTTCAAGGGTTTCAAAAGTTTTTTTTGTGTATCTGGGGGGGAGTCGAAATTTGGCTCACCTTGGGCAAAAACGGATACCACCATTGTGTCCGGAAGGCCCAAGAACCCCTAAATCCATATAAAACTTGTCCATTTTGGACACAGTGGCATCTGAGGCAAAAAAATTTTGCATACCAGGGCCGTATGGCCCTGGCACGCACTTCGAGACGGCGATTTTCAAAAAAATTATTAAAATTTTTTTTAAGGGGCGGCCTCCCGGGCGCCACCCCCGCGGCCTCCGCCGAGCCGCTAGCAGCTGCAGAGCCGCCGCTGCCTCCTCCGCGGCCCGCCCAGCCGCCGCCCGTGCCCGCGCCCGTGCCGCCGCCGCCCTCCGCGGCCTCCGCTCTGTCGGCCCCCGCTCCGCCCGCGCCTGCGCCCGTGCCGCCGCCGCTATCCGCGACCACCGCTCCGCTGCAGCGCCCTCCGCGGCCTCCCCTCTGCCGGCCCTGCTCCGCCCACCGCTCCGCCGGCCGCCCGGTGGGTTTTTAAGCCCGCGGGCCCTTTGCGGCGATCACATGGGTGACCAAGGGCTCCGGTTCCAGCCTCCTGCGCACGCCATGCGCCCAGGGGCCTATTTTTTTTAGCCCCAGGGGCTTAAACCTATGTTTTGAAGCTTTTGGGGGTACCTGGACATTTCTCGCTCTACAGGGAGCATCCGGGGGTCTTTTTCTGACTTCCATATATCGTCGGAAAGCTCTTTCCGAGCACTTTTTGATGGTGGAGGTTAGGTTTTTTGGTTCCACTATTTCAACAGTGTTTTTTGCTGTTGAAGTCTGATATCTCTTTTTGCCTTCCGGGAGTCATATCTGGCTCTTCCGGACTCCTTTTTTGGCAAACGAGATATCGTCGGAAAACTGATTCTGTGTACTATTCAGTGGCAAAGGTATTTCTTCTAGATTCTACTCCAAGTTTTCACTCCTCCGAGTTATGCAGTTTATGCCCTCTGGTGGTGTGCTTGGTTCTACAGGTCCGGGGATCTCTTCTTCTGGTTTCTTAGTGCACTCTTCTTTCTGACTTCTGAGCTTGCATGCTCTTTCTGATGTATCTTTGTTCTGTAAACGCACTGAGATAAAGTGCCCTCTTCTGCATTTTTGGGATCTTTTTCACCTGGTTCAGTTTTAGTATTTGCACTCAGTTATAAAGTGCCATGGGGGGATTCTGATGCATTTGCCACTATAGGCACATCCACTCTTGTCAAGTGAGCGTACCTTCCACGACATTAGCCCATGTAGACTGTGTCTATGACACTGCCCTTTATCCTGTGTGTGTGCTTCTGTTGCACTGTTGGTGTTCCTGGTTCTTCTTCTGCAGCTGTTTTTGGCATCGCATTTCAGTGTTCCTGTCACCTCTCCCAGTTCAGCATTATGGGGGGGTTCACCTATTGGTTCTATTGCTTCCTGGTTCGATTGATCAGCTCTTCAGACACTTGTCTTCTCTACCTGGTCATGCACTTCAGTGGGGGTTCCAGCAGTATCTTCTGACAGAGTTTTCAGACATGCTTCGGAGGAGCTTCTTGCTCTCTTCTTGTTCCTTTCTCTGGGACATCTTTTGCTTTATGTTTTGGGTACCTAATCAGGCCTTGTTGCCGGGACCCATAGCTCTTTCATGCATTTTTTTTTCATGCATCTTGTAGTCCTTAGTTGTTTAGCTTCTCCCTAATTTACACTTAAGGGGGGGTGTTAGAGTAGTCATATTATAGCTAATAATTAATTTATTTAATTATTAGTCTATTATTCTCTACACTTAAGTTAGACTTAGGCATCTCATTATTCTTTAGGGTTTTCACCTTTAGGGTTTTGGTATCCTTTTATAAGGATTCCCGCTTTGTAATTCTTAAGGAGATTGTATTATTTTCATCATTGTTAATAGAAGCTTATTTCTGGCAACATGGTTTTGCAGTCTCTGGCCTATTGGCCGCCATAGCTGCTTTCTATCTTCTGTCTTGCTTCTTCTTGTAGCAGTCTTTGCATGCAGGTGTTCTTGGGAAGATTTGATGGTTATCAAATCTAACATGGTATCAGAGCCATCTTGCTGCTCGCTGTTCGTGCTTTGTTGAAGTGTTTCAGAAGCAGGAGGTAAACCTAGCCAGAACCCTGCAAAGAAATAAATTTGAATTTAAATATTAATGGCTAGCAGGTGGCACCATACTTTTCCTCCATTGATGACTAACATTTAAATCTCAATCTCATTTTAAAACATGACCATTAGATCTTCGTATTTACTCAAGAACTGCTCGTCTGTAGAATTAACCTCAAGTTCACCTCGGGTTACCTTTTCTCATTGGTCGCAGGACTGCTAATTGTTTTAACTGACCCTGGTTAAGTCTGGTGAACATGAGATAACCCTCTAGTCACTGGTTCATTTAATTTTTTCTAACCCTGGGCCCATTCGCCACTTAGCAATCCTTCATTCACCCCGATCACCTCATCAGCAAACACCTTGGTAGGCTTTGACAACGGACCCACTACAGCATTGATTCCAATCCAATGGTGGGTGCATGATCTCATGTGGCTTGAATATTCCTTCCGATCATGTGCCAGCTATAGATCCTTTTAGAAGTGGGACCCCACGACACATCGGACTGGCAGATGAATCCCCATCATCACACAGCAGCTAGTCATATGTGAACACATCAGCGCCACGTAGTACCTTGGACCCACAACCCTCTGAGATTCTCATCAGACGGTCATCGCATGATCTCATATGGTCAGAAGATCCTATGAGATCATACAACCACCATAGATCTTTTCCTTTCTGACAAAGACACAGACCCCTGACATGGTCCCACTGACAAGAAATGACTTATTCGCATGTGGACCAATCAGAATATGCCACTTGCACACACCTAGTAGTGGACCCACCTATTTGAAGAGTTACCTCACAAAGGAGAATCAATGGTTGGTGAATAATCTCATTACTCTGATAGAACGCATGACATCATGCACTAGCTATTGGATTGAAATGGTGTTAGAGAGCCAGGCCCAAGAGACATAAACGCTGAAAACATTAGAAAAGATTAAGTGTTGGGACTTAGGAAATATTTATGCACGTGGGTTTTGGGAACCTTAAGTGGCCAAAAAAGGTAATGAAAGATTATAACAAGCCAAAGGGATTTTTAGGGTTTCTCTCTTGTAACGGCTACTTTTATGAATTTTTTGATTGCAGACCAAGGGATAAAACAAATTGCAGAGGCCAGGAAACTAGGCATAAAACCATGAAATTTTCAGGGATGCTTGGTAGGGTTAAAATAGGGACCTGGGGATAGATTTTAGCCAAATTTGTGTGGAACAGGGAAAATTGGGGTAACATGAATCATACATAATTCTTAATAAGATAAAGACGTAAGTATATAAGAAGGTAAAGCCTCAATGACTTGCATAGAGAAACATGTAAATAATTCATATCCTTCAATTCCTCAAAGCTTAAAGTAATCCATTCTTCATAAGTTGATTGTAGTTTTGGTCTCTAATCCATGATGTGTAATATTTCAGTACAAAATATAGCTTCCTCTACCGTCTAAAAGGAAGAGAGGACCCAAAAAAACTTCAAATTTTATTTTTATGGTATTTTGGTTCAAGTGAAATGATCATTTGTTTAATAGTAAAATAATTAAAGTTGGTATTGTACACATTTAAATAGTGCTAAATTTAAATATTTTTCATCTTGAAATTTCCAAAAAATCTAATGGAATTCATTATTATTTATGTTTTCTTAAATGCAAGTCATTAAAGTAGCTTTTGATAAGAGCTTTATGTAAAATAAAAATTTGATGTCTTAAAAATTGTAAATTTAATAGTATACCACCTTCAATGTATTTGAATAACTCTAAAAAATATAGATGCAATTATTTATAATTAAGGAGTCAATTAGGTTTTGAAGGGGCCCTGAAACCCTCAAATGAACAAATGCTACAAATAGAACATAAAATGATAATAGCTGCTCAATTAAGAAATGTTGAGAAGCCTAAATGATACTAAAAACACAAAGCACAAGTTACACCATTAATAGGCCAAAGCCCATTGAAATAATACAAAGGGATTTTAAAGGCTCCTATAGCCTTACTAAAAGAAATATACATCACCACTTACACCCCCAACATCCTCCACCTCCATAGGAGAAGCATCCACCTTAGTGGAATAATGTAATGACATAAAATTTACACCCCTTGTAAACTACCATTTACACATTTATCCACCTTAACGTGGCACAAAATATCATCACCCCTTTATTCCTCTCATGAAGAAACTCACCATCTATCTCAGAGTTCAGGTAGTGAAGCCCTTAATGGTTTTGGATAATGTGCACGCCGTGGAGATGTCCATGCAACAAACTTTCATTTCTAAATCTACAACCATTCATGTACTGACTTGTTTGAAAGAGCTACCATGAACCTAGAAAGAAATCCTCTATTTCAATGCCGCCTATACTCACTGAAATCTCTTCCCTTCTACCACTCACAAAATCCATAGAAAGTTTGTCCACAAATTTACCTATAATTAATTTATCCACTAATTTGAATGGCATGGGTTTGTGGGTGGGGATTGGTTTGTGCCTATTGTGCTTGACCAATAATTAATTTACTTGTTCTAATAGTCGACACCACAAAGCTTCTTAAAGCCTTGGTATTAAATTTATAGCTTGCAATTTTTCTCTTCATCTTCCATTGCTCACCTTCCATATTGAGAATCTCTCGGTCTTGGAAATTTTGAAGGGTTGTAAAGCATTCTCCCTTTGGTTAATCTTCAAATTTGGTTTTGATTTGATGCTTTATGTTTGCACAATTTCCAATCATGACATCTCTGACTCTACTAGGTTTTCTATGCTTCAAATTACTTGTGTGCATCTTGTCCATTATTTTTGTGAAGTATTGTAGAAGCATGTGGTGATTTCTAAAGGATTCCAAGGTAGAGCTGGCTATGGGATAGATAGAAGGGCCATTATAGGGATGGTTTAGAAACTTTCTTCTTAGAAAACACAACAAAAAATACCCAACTAAGAAAATGAAAACGCCATGGAAAATTGTTTCCTTATACATTCTCTGTAAGAGACAATATTAAGATCAAAGTCTCTCTATTTAAGCACTTAGATGTAGGTGTTCTTAAATATTAGTCCATATCTTCAATAAAAATAAGATAATTAGTTTAACATTAATGTGAATTTGATTTAAAATAATTATTAACTCTTTACTTATTATAGTGAATAATCTGTAAACAAATCTTTCAAACATAACATGCAAATAGCAATCAAAAGTGTCTTATATGTCTGTAATTCAACCGTTATGGATCCCACCATATTCTCTGAATTTTATTAATTGACCCTTTTCCTTCTACAGTAATGTCTTTTCAAACATTTTAATCTATTATTTCTTCCCATTCTCATCCAATTGCTTTCCTATCTAGACTTACATAGAAGATATGCTTTGAGCATTGTAATTTTATTCTAAATTATAAAGTGTTCATGAATAGGTAGGCTATAAATTTTTTAATAGTATTTTAGCCAAATATATATTTTAGATGTTTTATAAACCTTTTTATGATTCCATATTTCAATATAAGATATGTTTTGATCTAGGCAATTTAATTATAAATTCTAGAAGTCTTTGTTGAACAATTAGGACATCATTTTGATAAGAATTCTTAGACAAAATGTGCTTCAACTAGCTTTTGATGAGATTTTCATGTAGAATAATTATTTTGTCTTGAATAATTTAAATTAAATAATATACCTCATTCAATATATTTGAGCAATTTTGAAAAATATCTATAGTTATTTCCCGTTACATAGGTTCCATGTACCTTTAAAATCATAAATGTTTAATATTATCCTTATATAATATACCCTTAATATATATTACATACTTTTAACAATAATAAGGATAAACACTTATGATATTCTTGACCATAACATACATATTAGTTAGTATACTAATCCCACTTCATTAAGATACATAGGTATGTCCCTAGATAGTTAAGCATATAAATAAGAAAGAGATGATTGTCAAGCATCATTATACCATCAAACATTGAATTCATATATTAATATCTAATTGCTACAAGACAACTCTTTGAGGTGTTCTACAATTTTATAGATTTTTTCATTTATTCCCAAGAAATATCATACCAATGTAATGTTTCTTTGTAGTATTTAATGATAGTCTAAGGAACAAGATGGGAGAGGTGAGTGTGGCAGGTGGCATTGTGAATTTGAATTTAGTGAAGAAAGGAACCCTCTGCAAGTCAACTGCAGGTTCTACAAGGGTATTAGAAGATGTGTCTATGGATGGTAGTGGGGAATTTGACCCTCCCCCATTATTAGATACCTTTGAGGAATCCTTCTTTCATAGAAGAGCCCATGGGTGGTATAAAGGTGGGCCTTTCTATGGTTAGTGGGGGCCCTTAATAAGAAAATAAAAGTTGGATTGATCTTTTCAGCTCTAGATTTAAAGGTAATTTAATTTATTTTGTGGTTCATTCGGTGGAACCCTTATTGGGTAGGTTTTTTGTTTTGATCTTAGATGATCTAGTGTATAATGATTTGTGATATTTCTCTTGTCTGGGTTAGGCTCCCAAGTTTTCCATTAGACTTCTATGATGAGGAATTTTATAGAGGAATTCTGACTTGCTCTGAGAAGCTTCTATTAGTGGATCATATGACTACTACTCAAAAGTGGCTTGTTTATGCATGAATTTATGTTAATTTTAAGAAATCTAGTGATCTCCTAGCTGAAGTGGTGTTTCAATATAGGTTTGGCAAATAGCTTCATGCCTTGGAGTTCAAATCCATCCCTTTTGCCTATTTTTACTAAAAGAAGGTGGGTTATTGGACAAAGGCTTTCCCTTGGAAACCAACTCAAGCTAAAAGGGTTTAAAGGAAAAAGAACCTTCCGATATATATGACATTGTTGGATGTTGCTAACACATTTAATATGTTTAATCACTACATTATCCTATTGAGTGTTGTTGGAATTAATACTATTGTCATTCATGTTTTTTCACTGATCTCAACATATGTTTCTATGAAAAGAATATAATGGTTGTTATAGTGTATGGATACTATACAGATGATTCAGAATGAGAGACCATAGATTTATGTACAGGGAAGTGTTGTGATCTTATATCCAAGATCACATGCCATAATAATTCATATTGGTTGAGTTGCAAAAGATTTAGTGAAGACTGGTTTCTGGATTGTGACAATGGAATCTAACAGAGTAAATCTCTCACTAGTACATTTGGGGCCAAATTTCGAAAGAAGTTTCTGACGGGTAAATTTTTATTATGAATTTGGTGTTTTTTTTTTTGTAATAGGCCCCGATGATGTCGGTGTTCCGATGGCTATTTAATTGACCATCAGAATTATGATAGATTCAGGGTATACATAAAAAAAAAAAAGTGAAACGGCCTCATCATTTTTATTTCAATTAGATAGAGGAGCAGGAGAAAAGGAGCGAAAGCTGAGCATGGGAGAAGGTATGTGATTTCTTCATCTTTCAATCCTCTGGCATCATATTCGAATGCATTTCATTTTATTTGATCATGAATGCTCTTTGAAATGATCACATTCTACTGGTGTCATGCCCTAGCCAATGTTTTATCTCTATTATTTGATGTTATTGGTGCTTGTGCTCAACGATATCGATTCATTGTATTCAAATGTTTGGATTCATGTTTGTTGATATTATTGGCATATATGTTTAATGACACCATTGTATATTGTTGTCACTGAAATGACTGCATTCTACTGGTGTCATGCCCTAGCTCATGCTTTAAATCTATTATTTGATGTTATTGGTGCTTGTGCTCAAGGATATCCATTTTTTTGAAATGTTGACTATGGTTATCAAATGGACAACCCATGAGCTTCTAGCTAGGTGCCATTTGTATTGATAGCTTAGGGCATCAAATGTATTGTATCATTGATAGTTGAGACTTTGTTAAAAGGAAATAGGACAAAGAACTATTTTTATTTAGTTTCTCTATTTTGATCCCTAAGTGGCTTACAACCCTACAGAAGTATATACAAATTTACGGATGTAGTTGCAGGATACATAGTAGTCGATAATTCACAAGAAATCCATGCATCCAATTTGAATAGAAATTAATACAAAGAACTAGGGTCCTCCAATGGCCCAATCATCCGGACCTTGACTGTCCCCTCAACTAGTGACCCTTCAAAACTGGGTTATCATGCAATCAGTGAGTGATCCTTCATTCTCCTGGTTTGCCCTGCATCCAAACATATTGGAAATACACAATACAATGATAACAAGTCTTTCACAACCCCCTTCCCCCAAGGAACACTATCAACCATCCCTTCCGCATAGCATTTCACTATTTTATGAGTGGATTGTGCAGGAACAATTAACATTAAATAGGGAGAAAACTCCTCAACACATCCTGGAAACCATTGAATTCAATAATAAATGAAACCTAACACCAACACTATTCCTTTCATAGTTGTAGGATACATAGCAGTTGATAATTCACAAGAAATCCATGCATCAAATTTTTATAAGGATATCCTACTAATCAATAGAAATTTTCTTGATATGACCAATGATTATGCATTTTGATGGTAGTGTGCTCGTTCAAAAGGATAATATAAATCTGAAACATTTTTTTCTGATTTTCTCAAACTATAAATGTGGTAAAAGGGAAAATATTATGTGGAAAACCCACAAACCAAGCTAGCAAATGATTGTACATAAAATTATTCCTATATTCATTCAAGTATTGCTATGCTTTAGCTACCTGACCTTTGAGCTTCATCTAGAGGAATGTGTAGCTTTAAGATAGAGTTACTTCTTGGGACTTACAATAGGGTGGAATATGACCAAGATTTGTTTAGGTTGTATCTTTGTTAGTCCTATTGTTAGGTTCTTATGGTTGTGTAAGGGATTTGTAGACATTTTTTATAACATAATTATTGGATGCCATGATTGGAACAACTGATTGTTGGCTATTGTACACATGAATCATAACTGTTAATGATTCTTTGTGTTCAAGAATTCATTGATCAATCTTTGAGATTCATTGTCCCAACTTTAAAAGAGTGATAAAAGATATAGTGAGTGCTATTTTTTCCAAGTGTTTTGTGGGTGCCATTATCTTCTAGGAGTAATTGCTGGAACCAAATTATGTTCTTTTCCTCTAGTAAATATTGCAAACACAATCATCTTCTTGGTGAAGGGTTGCTTCCATCCCCATGAGGCACTATTGCATGGTTTCTATTCCCTTGTAGTATAGTGAACCTAATTTAATACAAGTGTGCACTATTTTGGGATCCATAATTTATGGCCCCTACACTATGGTTGTTAGCCTAAGACAGGCCTACCTTTGCATATAATAAGAGGCCAACATGAAACAAACATCCAGAAGTTAGGGGGTTGTTCCCTATCCATAATTTATTATTTAAGTGCTAAGTGATGATGGGTATATCATGTAATTCATACCTAGTGTGTCTCTTTCTTTCTCTCCACATTTCATATTAGGAGTATATGCTATAAAATACCAATGAAATCAACTATTGGTAAAATCTAATCAAAATTGCAGTATAAAGATTAAAATAGATCTTGAAGAAATATGGGAGCCCTTTTTCACAGATATTGTACAAATGAAGAGAATACTCCCAAGAGGAAATTCTTCAATGTGGAACAATTGAAGGACAATATTTTACTTTTATATGCACATCTGCAATGTTTTTGATATATTTATGAGATAAAAAAACCATAGAAAGATAGCATATAGAAGAAAGTAAAGAATAATGATCATATTTTGAGATATTGTGGAAAATTAAAGGAAAGAATGTTTGGTTGGGTTATCATGCAATCAGTGAGTGATCCTTCATTCTCCTAGTCTACCCTACATCCAAACATATTAGAAATACACAATACAATGATAACAAGCCTTTCCCAATCCCCCTTCCCTCAAGGAACACCATCAACATCCAAACCTTGACTGTCCCCTAAACCAGTGACCCTTCAAAATTGGGTTATCATGCAATTAGTGAGTGATCCTTCATTCTCCTGGTCTGCCCTTCATTCAAACATATTAGAAATACAAAATACAATGATAACAAGTCTTTTACAATTCCCTTTCCCTCAATGAATTACTATAAACATCCAGACCTTGACTGTCCCCTCAACCAGTGACGCTTGAAAACTAGGTTATCATGCAATCAGTGAGTGATCCTTCATTCTCCTGGTCTGCCCTGCATCCAAAGAAATTGGAAATACACAATAAAATGATAACAAGTCTTTCACAATCCCCCTTCCCTCAAGGAACACTATCAACAAATGATCCTTCTTCTTATCAGCCATATCCAATGTTTCATTGAAGTCACGACCAAGAATGAAGGTCACCTTACCCATACCATTCATGGATTCTGAAATATTGTTCCAAACTCATGAAAACTTTTCTATTGCTTCTTGTTGCTTCTTTAAATACTTATTCTAGCACAATGTCCTCTTGCCCCATCTTCTTGATCTTCCTGGCTAAAGTGGATGAATCCACACACAATAACCCAAAATGAAGGGTTTTGTATCCTTTAATGAATCTCAGTCACTAGTAACACATGGAACATCAAACCAGTAGTCTCCAAAGCATTCAATAAGTGAATATGAATGTTTGAAAACTTTCCTCTCAACTTCCCCAACCACTCCTAATCGATTAGAGGGATATTTCTAGAATCTCCACTATTCCTATCCTTACCAACAATTCTTAAAAATACTTTATCTGATATGATAATAACATGCTAAACTGAACCAATGGCATGTTCTTCATGTGGTACAAGGAAGATTTAGCTATCAAATCTTCCTTCATGCAAGCTGAGCGTGAGAGAAGGTATGTGATTTCTTCATCTTTGATTGGTATCTTTGACAGGCAATGTCTTTCGAGCCTCTGGCATCATATTCGACTGCAAATTTCAAATGCATTGCATTTTATTTGATCATGAATTCTCACTGAAATGACCGCATTCTACTAGTTTTGTGCCCTAGCCCATGCTTTATCTCCATTAATTGATGTTATTGGTGATTGTGCTCAAGGATATTGATTCACTATTTTCAAATGTTTGGATTCACTTTTTTTGATAGTACAATTCATCATATCAGATAAAGTATGTTTAAGAAGTTTTAATGTCTAAACACTCAACTAATCCCTCTAACTGATTAGGAGTGGTTGGGGAAGTTGAGAGGAAAGTTTTCAAACATTCATATTCACTTATTGAATGCTTTGGAGACTACTAGTTTGACTGTCCATGCATTAATGTTTAGAAGAGATCAATAAAGTATTTAAAGACATTCTTACATGTTTGGAGAGGTTTAAGAGGCACGTATCATGACTGTACCCTCACAAACAATGGCATAGACTGGTTTTACTAAGTTTCCTTTCTCTATTTTGAGGTTTCCTTTCTCTGCCGCAGGGGTATAGTCAGAGGGTTGATTGACAATTTGATCCTTTGAATGGTTACTATGAATATGAATGATTTGATGTAGCATATTTCTCATTTTACTTGAAGTTTGGAATAGCTTGTGCAAGGGTGAAAGTAGTTTTGATCATTTTGGTCATGACTATTCCTCTACACAGTTAGAAAATGTAACTGTCTAATGATTATATGTAATGTTGAATGGATTAAATGCTTTATTCTTGGGAGAAGTGAATGGAAGGAATAGTGTTGGTGTTAGGTTTCATTTATTGTTGAATTCAATGGTTTCCAAGATGTGTTGAGGAGTTTGCTCCTTGTTTAATGTTAACTATTCTTGCACAATCCACTCATACAACAATGAAATGCTATGTGATTGACAATTTCATACAACTAGTCCTTTGGCATATATTAAATACAATCCACTCACTTATTGAATGCTTTGGAGACTATTTGTTTAACTGTCCATGCGTTACCAGTGTCTGAGATTCATTAAAGGATATAAAACCCTTCATTTTGGGGTTATTGTGTGTGAATTCAAATGTAGGTTTGATTTGGTTAATGTTTAGAAGAGATCAATAAAGTATTTAAAGACAATCTTACATGTTTTCAGAGGTTTGAGAGGCACTTATCATGAATATACCCTCACAAAGAGTGGCATAGACTGGTTTTACTAAGTTTCCTTTCTCTATTTTGAGGTTTCCTTTCTCTACGGTAGGGGTACAGTCAGAGGGTTCATTGACAAAATGATCCTTTGAATGGTTACCATAAATATGAATGATTTGATATAGAATATTTCTCATTTTACTTGAAGTTTGGAATAGCTTGTACTTGAAGTTTGGAATAGCTTGTGCTTCTGCTGAAATTCTTGGTAGAAGTGAATGGAAGGAATAGTGTTGGTGTTAGGTTTCATTTATTATTGAATTCAATGGTTTCCAAGATGTGTTGAGGAGTTTGCTCATTGTTTAATGTTAACTGTTCCTGCATAATCCACTCATACAACAATGAAATGCTATGTGATTGACAATTTCATACAATTGGTCCATTGGCGTGTATTAAACAAAATAGAATTTTTAGCATATTATTATCATTCTATTTCATTGTTGTAAACATGCCATTTGTTCATTTTTGTAAAAAAAAATTTGGGTACAATTTTTTTTTTCTATTTTTTCTATTTGATAACCATAGTTAACATTTCAAAATAGTGAATAACATCAAATAATGGAGATAAAGCATGGGCTAGGGCACGAAACCAGTAGATTAAAACTGAACCAATGACATGTTTACAACAAAGAAATAGAATGATAATAATATGCTAAAAATTCTATTCTGTTTAATACACGCCAAAGGACCAATTGTATGAAATTGTCAATCACATAGCATTTCACTGTTGTATGAGTGGATTGTGCAGGAATAGTAAACATTAAACATAGCCAGTGTTCTCTTTACTTTCTCAAATCTCTACAATTCAAGAACATTAGAGTTGTATAATACATTTTTAGTATCCTTTTTCCATGGATCCTAGGTCTTTGGGTCCATGGAAAGGAAATAGATTACAAAATACACTTCAAAATAAAGGAAGAACTTAGAAATTTTAGTCTAACTCATTGTAGATGAAGGAACAGTAATGCTAATAGTTCCTCTAAGTCTTCCAAAACATTTATTGAACTCCCCTAAAGTCCTATTGGATCCCCAAATTGCTTAATCCAATAAACTTACATCAAGATCATGAGAAACTTCAAAGGATTAAAAACATTACTTGGAATAGTCAAATCATTATGCTTTCAAATCAATTACCTATCGACATATCCCTTGCAAGGGAGAGAAGCCAAACACATAGAGAACATGCACATAAACATGACAGCTAAAAAACTTAAATGGAATACACCAAGAAGTACCAAATGATGAATGCTCAATTGTTGTAATGGAAAAGCATCAGAATCGTCCATTTCTAGAACTTGATTTTATAGTCTAAATGATTTTTCTATAGTCGTAATGATTTTTCTAGAACTTGATTTTTTAGTCTTAATGATTTTTCTATAGTCCTAATGATTTTTCTATAGTACTTTTAATGATTTTTCTAGAACTTGATTTTCTAGTCTTAATAATTTTTCTATAGTCCTAATGATTTTTCTATACTCTTAATGATTTTTCTTTCATCCTAATGTTTGTTGCTCTTGATAAAGTAGGCCTTGAATTTGAATTTTTGTTCACTATTTTATTTTAGCTTGATATTTCATTCATTTTTCATATACACAGAGACTACACATGCTGATAAAAAAATGAGCTATTTGATTAAGGTTAACTATTCATGATTGTAAATAGTTAATATTTATGATGGTACTCCTTGGTGTATTTCATTTTAAAATAATCATGTTTCTATGGCTATGATAAATGTCCCTTTGTGTTGAGAAAATTAGAGTTGAAAAAATGGTTGCAAACAAATCATCCTTCTTCCACCAACATTCTAGTCAATGTACAAGTAATGAGTCATTCCATTCAAGAAAGACCATGTCTGACAATATAAACGCAGAACAAAATAAGGAGTACATAGAATTTAGTGATTGTATCTTCCATTAGAGCCGCTTCATATGCACATGTGATGAACATGCATATTTTCCTAAGCGCTATTGGGAGCTTACCCAACAAAACATGTACTATTGTGAAAATCACCACAAATCTATTTGCTGCTGGGTCTAGCATATACCTTCTATGATCAACTCTTATATGCACAAGTGATGAACATTCAGATTTGCCTAAGCAGTACTTTGAGTAGTCCTCCTACACATGTACTATTGTGAAAATCATCACAAGTCCATTTCTTGGAGGGCTACTCAAAGTACACATGTTTGGAGGTCTAAAGGAAACAAGAGAATTTGAAGAGTCATGAGTCTTAAGATTGTACTTAATATAGCCAAGCTTCATTCAATGGTACATTCAAACATGAAACAAACCATTCTTAAACTAGATTAAACTAGTAAACCAAAGGACATACTGATTATAAGTAAACTAGTAAACCAAAGGACATGATTTTACTACTAAGTCTCTATTTGTTGGGCATACTGATTATAAGTACTTGACATATATCACAAATGTTTCTAATTAAGGTTGGCGGGATGATTACACCTATCCTGGAAAAAGACTATCAAATCATTATCCTTTCAAATCAATTACCTATCAACACATCCCTTGTGAGGGAGAGAAGCCAGATACATAAAGAACATGAACATAAACATGAAAACTGAAAAACTTAAATGGAATACACCAAGAAGTACCAAATGATGAATCCTCAATTGTTGTAATGGAAAAGCAATATCAGAACCGTCCATTTCTAGAACTTGATTTTTCTATAGTCCTAATGATTTTTCTTATTTCTTGTCTATGCTTGGTGACGGGATTTTGAACATTGTTGACATACTTAAATGGAATACACAATACCAAATGATTAATGCTCAATTGTTGTAATGGAAAAGCATCAGCACCATCGATTTCTAAAATTTGATTTTGTATAGTCTTAATTATTTTTCTATAGTCCTAATGATTTTGAAAATTGTTAACAAAGAGTATTTCTTTTTTTTATTATAGTATAAATGATTTTTCTATAGTCGTAATGATTTTTCTTATTTCTTGTCTTTTGTCCCTTTTTTATTTCCTATGTTTGTGCTTTGTGACATGATTTTGTCACCTTCTTTTGATGGTATATTTCATTCAGTCTATGTGGAATACTATTTTATTCACTATTTTATTTCAGCTTCATATTTCTTTCATTTTTCATATACACAGAGACTACACATGCTAATAAAAAAATGAGCTATTTGATTTAGGTTTACTTTTCATTATTGTAAATGGTTAATATTTTTGATGGTACTCCTTGGTGTATTTCATATAAAAATAATCATATAAAAATAATAAATGTAGTAACGATGGTGTGGTGCATTATTGATATATAGGCTCGATGACTCTTGTCAATGTGCCAAACTGTCGATGTGGTGGTGGGCAGTGTGTGTTGAAGACTTCACGGACACCGAACAACCCTAGATGACAATTTGGTGCTACCAAAATAGAAAAAAGGTTGCTAATGTGTATATATTTAATGTTTCTAATCTAAATACTATTCATTATAATATAAGAACTAATGTAGACTAGGCATCATAGGGAAATAATGGTTGTGGATACTTTAGTTGGGTCGATGAAAACTCATCTGCATCTATCTGCTCATCTCCACTTATCCACGATGAAGGATTTGAGTGTAAAATGTGTCAGGCTAGGATAAATTCTGAAATTATATTTTTACAATTCTTTCTCTATATTGTAATCGAATATCTTTGTTGCGACCATATGCAAAGATGAACTCAGGAATTAGTTAATTTAGTATTTTCATATTGTAACTAATATTTTAATATGGATATGACATAACTTCTCTTTGCCTCAAGTGCGCATATATATGGATTACATATTTTTTTTAAATAATTCTTCATGTTTATGGCTTAGGTGAGCCCCAATCTACTATAATCACATAATTTAATGTATAGTGTGTTCTTGGTTATTCCATTTGTTCCTTGACCTTGACTATGGATTGACTATCATTTTCAAGCTTGAGTGTGGCTTTGTACCATTCACCATTCGTAGATTTGTACGCAATGCTGATTTACAAACGTAAATAATGCATTCAATGTAATCTACAAATGTTGCATGGTATGAAGTCTTGCTGAAGTTTGAGCTTCCTCCCTTTATTCCAATCAGGGATTGGAATGAGTTCATTTTGGATGCAAAGGAGAAAGAGTCTCAAAGAGGAATTACACCACCAAATGGGAGAAGAAGGTATAAACATTTTAATAGATTTTTATTATTAAATAATGAAATTTTCATATACTAGTGTTCTAAGCACCCTCATTACATGATTTAAGGTCTTAGTCCATGGACAAATTAAATTAGACTTACTATCCAAAACACATAAAAAACATGCACATAAACACGACAACTGAGAAACATAAATGTAGATTTCACAATAGCTGAGAAACATAATTGTAGGCATCATAGTCACAATCTTTTGGAGACAACATAATTGAGTTGTGTACCCAAGCAATGGAGAGCAACTTCTGCACCCCCGATTCAAAGTTGAATACATCTGTTGGAGGACCTTGTATTCATGAGCAACAGATGTAGTCAACTTGGAATCAGAGGTGTAGGAGTTGCTCTCCATCATCTGGGTATACAACTCAATTACGTTGTCTCCAAAAAATTGTGACCACGATGCCTACAATTATGTTTCTTAGTTGTTGTGTCCCATGACCCCTTATGACCCTTTACAACCATTTACAATCCCTAAGAATACATCTTAGAGGTCTTAAAATGTCGTAAAGGGTCATAAGAGGCTCCTAGGAGGGGCCAAATGAGCTTCCACCTTCATGTGGTTGGCCCTATTAAGTGGAGAATGTTAAACTATTCTCGAAACAAAGAGAATCTCAATAATTTAAGGTCTCAGTCCATAGAGATGTTGAAAAAAATGACAGGAATTAATGATGGAGAGTTTTTAGATTCTGAGAAGACGTATATGGAGTGGAGGCTAGATTGAGTACTAGTGCAGAGATGATGATTCAGTAACCTACATCTATAAAACCTTCACAATTATCCCTTCTTTGGCCTCCACTCATTCCTCTTCTCAAAAATGGTTATCTAGAAACTTTGGATACTATTTCTCATCCATTCATGAAATGTGCTAGTGATCATATAAAATTACTTTAGGCCTCCAGTATTGATGAGATGTAAAAGTCTAAAATGTTTTTGCGAGACCAGGATCAATTTGTGTAGTGTACATAAATACAAGGCGGTGATTATTCTCGACGATCAACATGTATAAGTCTTCCAAGCCTTACCCAATAGCTAGGACTAAAGATAACACAACTCAAGAGACCATCATAGGTTGTCTCTTTCTTCGGTCTATATTATTGACAAAATGTTTTACCTTTCATTAGCTCATCAAATCCGGGGATTTGAAAGAATTTAATAAAATATTTTCATGACAACGTATATTATTTAAGTTGACGTTGCACGAATTTATCTACTTCACGCACTTGTAGACTATTAGGATGGCGATCAAGAAGCATTTGATGTTAAGTTCCAACATAAAGTGAGTAAATTTGTTTTAAGTAAGAAAACAATGATAACATGAATGCGTATGAAATTGAAATGCAACCTCTCAATTCTTGTCATACACAACCTGTGCCTGTTGATGACAATGAGGACGTGCATCACAGTAATACAAGTAAACATCTTAAATTGATTGGTGTAGTAATTACAAATTTAATTACAATTGGCGTTTGGGTTAATGTAATAATTTGTATTGCATTTGTAGAGAGTGTAGAGGCCGTTGTTAATGAGCAAGTTGAGGTTTAGGCTGAGGCCAAACAAACTAACCTCGATGTTGATGATGTGACTAGATCAGGTAAAGAGCTATACAATTATGGTCTGTAAAGTACTAAAATAATTTAAAAATTTTTTAATGTTTTTAATTATAATAAAATGTTTTTAATTTAACCCTTTTATATGTTATTGTAGATGACCCCACTTTGCATCAATAGAGAACTAGGTGTGCATTGAGATCTAATGAGAGGGTAGATGATCATCAAAAGAAATGATTGTCATCTATGCACCTTAATTTATAATGACTGATTTTTATATGCCAATGAATTTAATTATATTGTATTGAATGTTCATAAATTTTATAATGTGTTAATGAATGTTATCGTGTGATAATTAATGAATGTCACATTTTATTAATGTGTGAATGAATTTTAATGAATGTTATCATGTGATAATTAATGAATGTTACATTTTATTAATGGATGAAATAATGAATGAATGTTAGATGTTAATGGGGAATTTAGAGTGATGTTAGGGAGGGGGGTGGGGCAAAATGAGCTTCCACCTTCATGTGGTTGGCCCTGTTTAGTACAAAATATATAACTATTCTCGAAACAAAGTGAAGGTCAATAAGTTTGTTCCTTACATAGGGTCTCAAGTGTAGCCTTTATCCCACTCTCAACATTGCAAGGCCTCAAGTGGTGTTCTGAGATTGGTTTCTCCATCTCCCACTAACATCTTGTCTTTCTCCTAAGAACTCTCACCGAGCTCTGATACATGGATGAGCAGAAGATGTCCCTTACAGGCTACACATATATAATATAGTAGATCTAGGGAACAAATATACTACAACATAGAATGAGTCAACTCGAATCTATAGTTTCTTCATTCACAATGAAAAGTCAAATTACAAGCCATATTTTATATTTAATATTCATATTCATCTTCATCATGATCGTAGCCATCACAGTCACCATTTGGTTCAACTTCATTTGAACCACACTCCATGTCAGGTACCATTATAAGGCATGGAGTGTGGTCATACCCATGTTACCATAATAATGAGTTAGCCTATAAAATTATGAATAAAATACTGTAGGTGCACCCAGGATTGGCCCAAGAACCCAAGTTCCTACCAAAGGAACCCAAGTCGAACCTAGAGGAGAACAAAAGTAGAACCATAACCCAACCTCAAACAAAGAACCAGATAACTTGGCTTTTTTCTAATTCAAGTTTATTTCAGAATTCTTCTCTAATTCCAACTTGATTATTCCATATTTTGTTTTCCAATTTTCCTTCTTCCTCACTCCAAATTATGTTATGTTGTTATTTCCTTTTACTAATTGTGCTATTTCAAGGATCACCACCCATGACTTGGTTAAGATGATGAATGATGTCAATGCCTTTATTACCAAGGAATCACCGCCCACCATTAATGAATATTAATGATCATTGTTTCCTAAGGGTAATTGATGTTTGTGTATGCTGATCACCCAAGTCTTTGGTTATGATTTGCATGCTGTGAGGTTTGACAAAAGTGGGGGTATGACATGCTAGTTGGATTATAACATATTGACACTTACACCATGAAGAAGACAAATGATTAAACAGAAAGAGAGGACCAACTAAACCATCTTGTGGTCAGTCTATATCACATTGAGAAACAATGTCAAGACTCGAGAATCAAAACAATCAAAATTTTCTTCAAGACCATGAATGATCAACAACATTCCATTAGAAAACAAAACACTAATCTATATTATCACTAAGCCATAAAATATGTCTTTAAAGTTTAGAAGCATCACAAAAACTTTCAAGAAACATAGTACTAACCAAAATATGTCTTTAAAGTTTATTTCTAATGATTATGATGATGTCGATGTTGATGTCTATAATTTATTTCACTTATTGATGCTTGCCTAGATTGAATTTTGAATTGTCAGGCTGGAGAATGCTTTCAAAGTTTACGGTCTGTTCCACATGATACTCTTAGTTACAGCTCAAATGCAACTCAACATATTTTTGATGCTGGGCAACCCACTGCAAAAACTCATCTGTAGGTGAAATTTAATGTTGTGAATCTTGGCATTGTTAATGTTATTACTTTTCCTCATGTTTCATATTTGTGAAAATGTTTCTTGGCACTATCTTCTTTTTCAATTCCTATTTTTGCAGCTTTTTAGATCGTTAACTTAAGCATTACATGTCTTTGTTCAAAGTTTATTCTAACACTATATTATATCTTATTCTTATTACAATGTTCTTTGTTGTGGGGTAGGAGGTCAATCTTCGTTGTCGTCATTGTGGGGGACAGTGAAGATTTCTCTAACAAATAGCAAGCCTTCTTTAGTATCTTATAATAACATGCTAAACTGATAAAGCTGTTATTGGCATTTAATTTGCAATTACTAATAGATTAAGCATATTATTACTATGCTTAATGTTCCATTTAAATGCATTTAACACAAAAAAATTTTTTACGAAACTGAACCAATGACATGTTTACAACAAAGATGTGTTGAGGAGTTTGCTCATTGTTTAATGTTAATTGTTCTTGCACAATCCACTCATACAACAGTGAAATGCTATGTGGAAGGGATGGTTGATAGTGTTCCTTGAGGGAAGGGGGATTGTGAAAGACTTGTTATCATTGTATTGTGTATTTCGAATATGTTTGGATGCAGGGCAAACTAGGAGAATGAAGGATCACTCATTGATTGCATGATAACCCAGTTTTGAAGGGTCACTGGTTGAGGGGATAGTCAATGTCCGAATGACTGGTCCATTGGAGGACCCTATTTCTTTGTATTAATTTCTATTCAAATTAGATGCATGGATTTCTTGTGAATTATCAACTGCTATGTATCCTGCAACTACATCTGTAAATCTGCATATACTTCTCTAGGGTTGTAAGCCACTTAGAGATCAAAATAGAGAAACTAAATCAAAATTGTTCTTTGTCCTATTTCCTTTTAACAAAGTCTCAAATATCAATGATACAATACATTTGATGCCCTAAGCTATCAATACAAATGTCACCTAGCTAGAAGCTCACGGGCTGTCCATTTGATAACCACAGTCAACATTTCAAAAAAATGGATATCCATGAGCACAAGAACCAATAACATCAAATAATGGAGTTAAAGCATAGGCTAGGGCACGACACTAGAAGAATGTGGTCATTTCAGTGACAACAATATACAATGGTGTCATTAAACATATATGCTTGTAATATCAACAAACGTGAATCCAAACATTTGAAAACCAATGGCATGTTTACAACAAAGGTCTAATAGAACTCCCAACAATTCTTAAACATACTTTATCTGATATGATGAATTCTTAAACAATTAAGGTTGGAGTAGACATAGTTATCACACTTTTTTTTTTGTGGTACAAGGAAGATTTGGCTAGGTCAAATCTTCCTTCGTGCTAGCAGTCTACAGAATTAGACCTTTATCAACAATTGATCATATCCGATAACTAGTATGTTTAAGAATTGTTGGGACTAGTCCTTTGGTGTGTATTAAATATAATAGAATTTTCAACATATTATTATCATTCTATTTCTTTCTTGTAAACATGCCATCGGTTCAGTTTTGTAACTTCACTGTTGTATGAGTGGATTGTGTAGGAACAGTTAATATTAAACAAGGAGAAAACTCCTCAACACATCTTGGAAACCATTGAATTGAATAATAAATGAAACCTAACACCAACACTATTCCATCCATTCACTTCTACCAAGAATAAAGCATTTAATCCATTCAACATTACATATAAACATTAGACAATTACATTTTCTGATTGTGTAGAGGAACAGTCACGACCAAAATGATCAAAACTACTTTCACCCTTGCACAAGCTATTCCAAAATTCAAGTAAAATGATCAATATTGTATATCAAATCATTCATATTCATAGTAACCATTCAAAGGATCATTTTGTCAATGAACCCTTTGACTGTACCCCTGCGACAGAGAAAGGAAACTTAGTAAAACCAATCTATGCCACTGTTTGTGAGGGTACAGTCATGATAAGTGCCTCTCAAACCTCTCCAAACATGTAAGATTGACTTTAAATACTTTATTGATCTCTTCTAAACATTAACCAAATCAAACCTACATATGAATCCACACACAATAACTCCAAAATGAAGGGTTTTGTATCCTTTAATGAATCTCGGTCATTGGTAACACATGGATAGTCAAACCAGTAGTCTCCAAAGCATTCAATAAGTGACTGGATTGAATTTAATACATGCCAAAGGACCAGTTGTATGAAATTGTCAATCACATAGAATTTCACTGTTGTATGAGTGGATTGTGCAGGAACAATTAACATTAAACAAGGAGCAAACCTCTCAACACATCTTGGAAACCATTGAATTCAATAATAAATGAAACCTAACACTAGAACTATTCCTTCCATTCACTTCTACCAAAGAATAAAGCATTTAATCTGTTCAACATTACATATAATCATTAGACAGTTACATTTCTTGACTGTGTACTAGAGGAACAGTCACAACCAAAACAATCCAAATATTTGAAAACAATGAATCGATATCCTTGAGCACAAGCACCAATAACATCAAATAATGGAGATAAAGCATGAGCTAGAGCACAACACCAGTAGGATGCGATCATTTCAAAGAGCATTCATGATCAAATAAAATGCAATACATTTGAAATTTGTGGTCGAATATGATGCTAGATGCTTGAAAGATGAAGAAATCGCATATGAAGAACAAGCCATTGGTTTAGTTTTGTAAATTTGTTTTTTGTGTAATTAGTAATTGGCAGATTAATTGTAGATAACACCTTTATCAGTTTAATTATCTTGTTATTATCATATCAGATAAAGTATGTTTAAGAATTGTTGGGACTAGTCCTTTTGCGTGCATTAAACATAATAGAATTTTTAGCATATTATTATCAATCTATTTCTTTGTTCTAAACATGCCATTGGTTCAGTTTTGTAGATTTGTTTTTTTATGTTAAATACATTTTTCGTGAGGAGGGGTCTTGTTTTAAGGAGATTGATGAAGATTGTGCACCTCAAAAACCAATTCATAAGGTACCAATCATGTTTCCTATTCACTTATATTTTTGGATTGGTAAATCTCCGTATAAGTTTCATGTCCTTTCTTTTGATTACTATGGATGAGATATATATCTTATATTTAACATTCAATGTAGTGTGTTTTTTGAGGATTTTACCAAATCAACTTTTAAGATAAACTGAAAACACCAAACTGATATCTTTCCCTTTCAACTTGACAAAATATTTGTATTTGACCAATAACTGCAAGCAACTGAATGATAAATCCACATACATGTATCTTTGTAAAATACCTGGAACATCAAAAAGATGGCTAAGTGGCTGCCACCATGATTTTTATCTATTGAATATGGGAAAAAAAAAACCAAAAAGAATCAAATAGAAAACATGATTGGTCATTTTAGAGAGCATTCATGATCAAATAAAATGCAATGCCTTCTCTTGCGCTTGACCAGCTTTCACCATCTCATTTTCTCCCACTCCTTTTCTCTATAATTGAAATAAAAATGATTTGGTCATTTCCAAACAGTGAATCAATATCCTTGACCAAAAGCACCAATAACATAAACTATTTTGATCTGTGGGTACCCTAATGTTGGCAAGAGTTCTTTTATTAATAAGATTACTCTGCAAGCTTGAATAAGTGGTATATTTTGGCAAATGAAGAGTGGAAAGATGATGATGTTCCTGAGATCATGGATGGACACAATGTTGTAGATAGAATGGGAAGACATCTTTCTAGCCTAGCCCTGGATCCTTTGACAATTGCAGTAGGATCCAGACCCAGGCTAAAAAGATGTCTTCCTTTTTGTTGTAGAATATAGGCTCTGCTGCTGCAACAATGACAGATTGCGATGTATATATCACAACAACTGAGAAACATAAATGTAGGCATCATGGTCACATTTTTTGGAGACACAACATAATTGAGTGCTATTCCCAGATGATGCAAATAAACCACTACTTTGCATCATCTGGGAAAACCACTCAATTATGTTGTGTCTCCAAAAAATTGTGACCATGATGCCTACATTTATGTTTCTTAGTTGTTATGTCCTAGGACCCCTTATGACCCTTTACGATCCCTAAGAATACATCTTAGAGGTCTTAAAATGTCGTAAAGGGTCATAAGAGGCACCTAGGAGGGGCCATCTGAGCTTCCACCTTCATGTGGTTGGCCCTGTTAAGTAGAGAATGTTAAACTATTCTCAAAACAAAGAGAAGCTCAGTAATTTAAGGTCTCAGTCCACGAAGATGCTGAAAAAATGATGGGAATCAATGATGGAGAGTTTTTAGATTCTGAGAAGACGTATATGGAGTGGAGGCTAGATTGAGTATCAGTGCAGAGATGATGATTCAATAACCTACATCTATAAAACCTTTATAATTATCCCTTCTTTAGCCACCACTCATTCGTCTTCTCAAAAATAGTTATCTAGAAACTTTGGATATTGTTTCTCATCCATGCACGAAATGTGCTAGTGATCACATAAAATTACTTTAGGCCTCTATTATTGATGAGATGTACAAGTGTAAAAAAAATTTGTGAGACTGGGATCAATTTGTATAGTGTACATAAATGCAAGGTGGTGATTATTCTTGACGATCGATAGGTATAAGTCTTCTAGGCCTTACCTAGTAGCTAGGACTAAAGATAACAAAGCTCAAGAGACCATCATAGGTTGTCTCTTTCTTCAGTCTATATTATTGACATAATGTTTTACCTTTCATTAGCTCATTAAATCCGGGGATTTGAAATAATTTAATAGAATATTTTCATGACAACGTATATTATTTAAGTTGACATTGCACAAATTTATCTACTTCGTGCACTTGTAGACTATTCAGACAATGATAAAGAAGCATCTCCTCCTATGGCCACGCTTCTTTATTGTGGTCCTCATAGTCTACAAGTGCGTGAAGTAGATAAATTCATGCAACATCAACTTAAATAATATGCGTTGTCATGAAAATATTCTATTAAATTATTTCAAATCCCTGGATTTGATGAACTAATGAAAGGTAAAACATTCAGTCAATAATATAGACTGAAGAAAGAGACAACCTATGATGGTCTCTTGAGTTGTGTTATCTTTAATGTGCATATCCATCGATTTTCTGACACTTTATAATTAATTCTAATGACATTGCTATACATCTGACATCATTTCTTGTCGGAATATAGGCCAACACGTCACCTATCCGATAGATAAAATGTTGGAGAAAATATTTTACGATAATTATTGTGACAGTAATGCTATACATCTGACAAGGAAACCTGTAAGAGATATGTTGCACTATCATCACTCTTCCGACAGTTAAAATATCGTAGATATGCAATTTTTGATAGACCATTCCGACACTTATGCTACGTCACCGACAGGTTTATCTGTCAGAAATTGGTTGTAGATCTGTCGCTATACCAACAGTTCTAATGTCGAAAATGATATCTTTTTGACAATTAGTTCTGATAGAGAATTTTTATTTCGATAGGCCTTTGTGTTGGAATTCTGATAGATGGACCATAGGAAATGCCATAAAAAAGTTGTTATCATGTGCAAGTTTCTGATGTAATAGGGTGTTGGTAAACTGATGGATATCTCTTCTATCACAATTTCCAAAGCAAAAACTATGATGGACACATGTGTCAAAATGTCGACAAATGACCTTTGCAAATCTGACAAATGGCCATCAGAATTTGACCTCAAATGTACTAGTGTCTGTGTTTTGAGTATATCTTACAAGTGATGTGGACTCAGTGTATGGGAGCTTAAAGGATGACATGTATCATATTGAGGAATGATCAATGATCTTAGCAAGTCATGAGAAGCATGATGATGTCAGTTGTGGCGTATGTCCCGGAGGAGACCTATTTGGATCCGACTTCAGAATTGAAGCATGTATTATGAATACGTGAGCACAAATTAGGAATGTTGGACCTTAATTGTTGAAATGTAATTGTTGTATACTTGTTATAGATATAGTGTGTATCTTAGCAAGGGGTTATGTAATTATTTATATACTAGGCAAGCCTAATTGGCCAACTTGATCATTTATTTTGTAATATGGTATATATATAAGATATTTTCTTTTGAAAAGAAGAGAATTATGAAAGTGAGATGTAAAAGAGGAATGTGGAAGTTGCAAGCTTATATCTGCCTGATATAGAGTAGAAGATAGTATATACTTCATTGGAACTAATCAAGCAAATACAGTTGCTATCAAACAGTTCACAAGGATTGTGTATTTCCTTACATATACTTGTGTTGTGAATAGTGAGTTTTGGAGGTGGGCATAACCTTCTTTGGGAAGTGAGCCTACTCTTTTCTTTGATTCCTAACAGGGTCTATCCTTTAATAGGGACTGTGTACTATAATGTTTTAATAAGATCCTAACAGGGCTAGATCTTTTAATAGAGATACAATACTTTCAGTACATCATTTGTGGGTGCTAATTCCCACTGGGGTTTTACCTTTAACACGGTTTCATAAAATAAATTATTATGTTATTGTCTTGGCATTTACTATGTTCATTTGATTTGGTATAGCTGTGATTCAGAGTTCAAATTTTAAATAATCTATCCCACAACTGACTCACCCCCCCGCCCCCCCACTTGCAGTTGTGTTGGTGGACTTTTATTCCTAACAATTAGTATCAGATCTAGTTGTCCTTAGAGAGAAAGCTTAACAACTTGAGGTGATCTTGGAGATGGCATTCTATAGGAAGGATAGTCTAAAATTTGATCCTAAAAACTTTTACAGTTGAAAGAACAAGATGAGAACCCATTTTCTATGTTTGGGTATCGACTAGTGGATGATCACAAAGAATGAGGTAACCATGAAGGTTGGGGATGAATTAGATAAAGCTACTGATGAAGAAAAGAAAAAAATTTCATATAACATGTTTGTAAGGGAAGCACTAATCAATGCACTCTCTGAAGGTGAATTTACTGAGGTGAAAGATTTGGATTCAACATGAAAAAATTTGGGCACGATTAGAAGCATTGAATGAAGGAGACAAGTTTACTAAGAAAGAAAAGTTACAAAACTGGAAAACAAGGATGGAGAAGATGCAAATGAAAGATGATGAAAACATTAGGGCTTATGTACATAGAGTCATAGAGGTTGTGATTGGAATCAAAATTTCTAGAGGCACTTATGAAGAGGAAGAAGTCATTGCAAAGATCCTTAGATCATTGACACCTGTTTACAAGACCAAAGTTCAAGCTATAGAATACATTATACCTTTGACTGCAAACTTTAGTAGAGAAATGTTGATTGCAAAGCTAACTACCTTTGAAGTTGTAGAAATGGGAGATTCTTTACCTAAAGCTAAAACAACATTCAAGGCATCTACACACAAAAAGAAATTATCTAGAATTACAAGCACCAATAGTGATAATATAAAAGAAGAGCTTGGTGAATATGCTGATGAATGGGAATGGATACAAGAAGAAGAGAGAAATCTAGATGAACTTGTTTCCCCGATCGCTAGAAGAGAAAGAGAGGTAAGGGTAAATTCTAAGGAAAGTTACCTTTGAAATGTTTTTCATGCAATAAGAGAGGACAACAGTTTCTCACATCATATGACTGGAGATAAAAACAAGTTTTTTAAACTAAATAAGTATGATGGTGGTGTTGTAAGATTAAGAGACAATGTTCCTAAGCCTATCATAAGAGTAGGATCTATTTCTTTGGATAGAAAGACTAATAATGACAATGTACTACTTGTTGATGGACTTAAGCATAACTTGTTGAGTGTTGGACAGCTGATGGAAAAAGGCTATCAATTAAAATTCATTGATGGAAAATGTTTTATCAGAAATAAGACAAGAAATTTGATTGCAATTGATACTAAATCTAGAGGTAATGTATTTGAGTTAAATACATCTGAAGCTTCTTGTTTTGTTGCAAAGATAGATGACATTTAGTTATGGAATAAAAGATTTTGTCATGTTAATTTTGATAATATTGTGAAGGCGAGCTTGACTTTAATGTAGTGAGAGATCTAACTAAAATTGTAAAACCATCTAACACTATGTGTAGAGAGTGTGTTATGGGAAAGCATACTAGAAGTAGTTATAAAAGTAAACCATATACAATAAAAGGAAAGTTGGATCTAGTACATATAGACCTATGTGGACCTAAAAGGACAAGATCTTACTATGGTGAAAGGTACTTTATACCTTTTTTTTATGACTCTTGTAGAATTATGTTGATCACTTACTTGAAAGAGAAATCAGAAGCATTTGAAAAATTCAAGTTATTCAAAGAGAAAGTAGAAAATGAATCAGGCTTAAAGATAAAATGTTTGAGATTGGACAAATGTGGAGAGTTTACTTCAGATCTATTCAATTCATATTGCAAAGAGCGTGGAATAGATAGAAAAACATCTACTCCTAGGACTCCATAGTAAAATGGGATAGTAGAGCGAAGAAACAAAATAATATTGGATGCTACTAGGACAATATTGCTAGAAGGAAATGTATCTCATGTACATTGGAGGGAAGTTGTTGGGACAACGGTATACACATTGAATAAAATTCAAATTAGAGAAGGTACAAATAAGGCTCCTTATGAATTGTGGTTTAATCATACTCCCTCCTACTGTAAAAAATTTTAGAATATTTGAAAGCAAATGTTATATCAAAAGAGATGATGAAATAGGAAAATTTGATGCTAGAAGTGATGAAGGAATTTTTCTTTGTTATTCTACTAAAAGAAAGGCTTACAAATGTTTTAACCTAAGATTGACAAAGATTATTGAAAGTAACAATGTGAAGAGAGATGAAAAGTTTTAGATATAAGAGAGAATGTATGATTATAATCATAATATAGAGATCAAGGAGTCCTCTACTATAGAAGAACATGTTGAGACTGACTGTGAAAATGCGATTTGTGATGATGACACAAATGAATTTACTAAGATTCCTAATCTACTCCAAGGTATGTTATGAAAAATCATCCTGAAAATCAAATTATTGGTAATGCAAGTCAAGGAATAATGACTAGATCAAAGACAAGGGAAGAATTTTTTTTATTTCTCAAGTTGAACCAAAGACTACTAATGAAGCTTGTAGAGATGAATCTTGGATAAAAGCTATGCAGGAAGAATTAGATCAAATAAAGAAAAATAATACTTGGGAATTGATTCCTAGAATTAAAGACAAAAGGGTGGCTACAAGAAGTTGAGTCCCACTTTTGGAAAAAAAGTGGAAGTGTTTTCCTTTTTTTTTTCAAATTTCTTGTCAATTGATGTCTAAATTTGAGGCACTTAGAGATTGAATCTCAAAAAAATATAGTAATAGAAAATGTAGTTCTTGGAGTCTACTTTTCAAATATGTAATTTATTTAAATACCCACATGGTATAAATTGATTTTTAGTAGGAATTTTTAAAAACCATGTTTTCCAAAAGCCTGTTTTAGGACCATACCATAGTCGTGTATGACCACCATATTTTGACTTAAATAAATGAATTTTTGCAAATCCTTCTGCGAAAATATACCTAAGACACCAAATATTGATGAGCATATCTTTCCTTATTTTTTTATTGAATATATATTTTTTGATTAATTTTTAATTGACTATAAAACACATTTTCAAAACCTTTGGTGTACAACCACCATAATTTGATGAGAATTTCATATTTTTTCAAAATTATTTTTTTATCTTCAAGAGAATTGTATCTAGATTGATGTCATATAATTTATTTTCCAAAAAACCTAACAACAAAAAAGTTATTAAAGTTTTAGTGAACCTCGCTATTTTACATTTAGGTACCATTTTTAACTAATAAATAATGCAAAAATAGTAAAAATAATCACATCACTATGAAATTTACATTTTTAAAATCAAGACAATGAGAACTCTATTGGGTTTTTGTTTCATAAAAATATACGATCAGGAAGGCCCACAAAAAATTACGACAAGGTAGAAATCTAGCATCCCAGTGCCTTCACCAAATTTTTGGAGGTCAAGGCATAGGCTTGGTTCTACCAAGCCTAAACCAAACCGATTTTGGAATGAAATTTGAGGTGGATGTGGGCTTCTCGCTTATGTCTTCAAAAATGGGCATCCGTTATTTAAATTCAAAAAATGGGCTTCCGTTTAACAAAAAAAATTAAAGTGTTAAAATACAGTTTTAATTCTAAAAAATTTATAAAAAAAATTTAGAAACGGGCACCCATTTTGAAAAAAAAAGGGTGCATGTTTTGAAAAAAAAATGGTTGCCCATTTTGAAAAAAAAAATGGGCACCTATTTTTTGAATTTAGGATCGGACTCCTGAACATAAAACAGGTGCCCATTTTTTGAAAACAGGTGCCCATTTCAAGTGACATCTTTCATTTCTACAAGACTTTCGCAAAATTGGTACCCAAGTTTGTGCATTCACCCAAAAATCTAATAGGAACTAAGTGGGTTTATAGAAACAAAATGAAATAAGAAGACATAGAGTTTGAAGAGACATTTGCTTTTGTTGCTAGGTTAGAAGCCATGAGACTATTTCTAGCCTATGCTTCACATAAAGACTTCAAGGTATATCAGATGGATGTAAAATCTATATTTCTAAATGGGGATCTTGAAGAGGAGGTATACATAGAACAACCTGATTGATTTACTCTAACAGAAGATGAGGACATGGTTTGCAAATCAAAGAAGGCATTGTATGGACTGAAGCAAGCACCAAGTTCTTGGTATGCAAGGTTAGACTAGTACTTACTTTGCCTTGGATTCAGAAAGGTTAATGCTGACAGTAACTTGTATTTAAGAACTAGTCAAGAAGGAATTTTGATAATAGAAGTTTTTGTTGATGATATTATTTTTGGAGGCAATGATGAGATTTGTAAGAAGTTTTCTAAAGAAATGGAAAATGAATTTGAGATGTCCATGATAGGCGAGATGAAATTCTTTCTTGGACTACAAATAAATCAGAGCAAGAGTGATATTTTTTCTCAAACTAAATATCTTAAAGAAATGTTGAAATTTTTTGGAATGGAAGACTCTAAACCTATTGGTACACCCATGGTGACTAGCCATAAATTGAAAAATATTGATGAGACAAAGAGTCTTTTTCAAACTAAGTATGGATTAATGATTGGAGGATTACAATATCTAACTCACTCCAAACCAGATATTGCTAATGCAATTGGAATTGTGGCTAGATATATATCAAGCAGATCCTAAAGAGACACACATGGCTGCTATAAAAAGGAAATTTAGATATCTAAAAGGAACAATGGAATATGGCTTATGGTATGATAAAAATAATGACTTTCAACTACATGCTTATACTGATGCTGATTAGGCAGGGAACGTTGATGACATGAACAGTACTAGTGGAGGTGCATTTTTCCTTAGGAAAAGGTTGGTTTCATGGTTAAGTAAAAAGAAAGATTGTATAGATCAATCTACTATTGAATCCAAGTATGTTTTTGCTTCTCTTAATTACACTCAAATCATCTAGATGAAACAAATGTTGAAAGATATTGGAATAAATTTTGTTGAATCGGTGGTTATCCATTGTGATAACACCAGTACATTGAATATGTGAAAGAATCCTATGATACATTCTAAAAGTAAGCATATTTCTATTAAGTATCACTTTTTGAGAGACAAGGTGGCAGAGAAAGAAATAAGGTTGGAATACATTAGCACAAAAGAATAGATAGAAGACATCTATATAAAGCCATTGCCAAAAGATTCCTTTGAGTTTCTCAGAGGTATGCTTGGGGTGCAAGCCCCTCCTAGTGAAAATTAAATGATGCAGGGATGCATCAATCTAGAGGTATTCAGAGTTCTATCATTTTCTGGACTTGATGTATGGATGAACTCCTCAGGGGGAGTGATCATTAGAAACCTACAAAATACATTTGGATGATTCAATACCTGGTTAATGAAGACTAAATAGAGAACAGTTGATAAATTATGGCACCCTTTTCCATTGTTGTCAAAGGGGGAGACATACTATGAGAAAATCTTATTATATGAGGAGATACTATGGGGAAGCGTTCATTGGAAGAGTTCATTGGTTGAGGATATTGAGAAAGTTGTATTGAGAGAGTATTTTTTTAAAGTGATGGATTTGGGTTGATGGATTTTCCCATATGTCTCCATCAATGGCAAAGGGGGAGATTGTTGGATGTTGATGATACATTTAATATGTTTAATTACTGCATTATCCTATTGAGTGTTGGAATTAATACTATTGTCATTCATGTTTTTTCACTAATGTCAACATATGTTTCTATGAAGAAAATAGACTGGTTATTACAGTGTACGGATACCGTACGAATGATTCAGAATGAGCGAACACATATTTATGTACAAGTAAGTTTTTGTCATCTTATATCCAAGATCACATGTTGTAATAATTTATATTGGTTGAGTTACAGAAGATTTAGTGAAGACTAGTTTCTGGACTTTGACAGTGGAGTCTAACAGAATAAGTCTCTATATTTTGAGTATATCTTACAAGCGATGTCGATTCAGTGTATGTGAGCTTAAAGTATGACAAATAGTGTACTGAGGGAGGATTGATTATCTTAGCAATTCATGGGAAGCATGATGATGTCAGCTATGGCATGTGTTCTGGAGGAGACCTATTTGGAGCCGACTTCAGAATTGAAGCATATATTATGAATAGCGAGCATGAATTACAAATGTCGGACCTTAATTGTTGAAATTTAATTGTTGTATATTTGTTTTAGATACCATGTGTATCTTAGCAAGGGGTTATGTAATTATTTGTATATTAAGATAGCCTAATTGGCTGATCTAATCATTTATTTTGTAATAGGGTATATATGTACGATATTTTCTTTTGAAAAGAAGAGAAGTATGAAAGTGAGATGTAAAAGAGGAATGTGGAAGTTGCGAGCTTGTATCTACTATATGTAGAAGCATAGGATAGTATATACTTCATTGGAACTAATCAAGAAAATATACTTTCTATCAGAGAGTTCACAAGGATTGTGTATTTCCTTACATACGATTGTGTTGTGAACAATGAATTCTGGAGGTGGAGATAACCTTCTTTGGGAAGTGAGCCTACTCTTTTCTTTGACTCCTAACAGGGTCTATCTTTAACAAGGACTATATAATATAATGTTTGAATAAGCTCCTAATAGGGCTAGATCATTTAATATGGATACAATACTCTTAGTACCTCATTTGTGGGTGCTAATTCCCACTGGGGTTTTACCTTTAATTGGGTTTCCTCGACAAAAAATGTTGTGTTATTGTGTTGGTATTTACTGTGTTCATTTAATTTGGTATAGCTTCTATTCAAAGTTCAAATTTTAAATAATCTGTCCCACAACTGATTCACCTCCTCCTCCTAGTTGTGTTGGTGGACTGTTATTCCTACCAGACATCTAGGGTGTCATCTGACAATTTTTCTCCTAGGAAGGCCCTTTATAATCTCAGGGAGAGATTGACATAGTGGACAGTCCTAAAGATGGACATACTGGTGTGGAAGGAAATATAGAATGGGATTCTTAGTGGGTTTTTTGTATGGTGGACAACAACATGGAGGAGGAAAAAGAGTCAAATCTAACTTAGCTAGAATAAATATAGGTAGACCATATGTTTGACAAAATTTGATTTTTAGTTAGAAATACTAAAATTTAGTTGTCCTTATAAGTTAGCCTAAAACATGACACAACTTTGTGCTTTTACCCATGAGTTATGTTTCATGATTTTGATTTATATGTTTTATGATGATGTATGCAAAGTTTTCAATTTGGCGAATGGTTAGAAAAGTAGATAAAAGTTTTTGAAGTACTGATGCACCCCTTCCCTATTAGTACTTAACTTTTCATAATTAATCCAACAACTTGGACTTCCAAACATTAATCATCCATTAACATTTGGAATCAGAACACAGTGAGTTAGAGGAAACTTTTTTAGGTGGTAGTTAAGAAACAAGCCAAAGATGTTAGGCATCAAGAATTTTTGTTTCTTGAACAACTAATTTTTTTAGAAGATTGTATTCAAAATGGTGTTGGTAATCAAAGTGCCTTTGAAACTCTCACCTATGTAAAAATATCTTTAAAGGGGATCCAAATCATGAAAAATCCAAGGAGCTAAGATCAGATTTAGAATTAACTGGCTTGACCATGGAGACAAAGTTGCTAAATATTTTTTAAAAATAATTAAGAAAAAAGAGGTGAAAAAAATGATTAAAAATATTTGGGAGGAAGGTGTCAACATTTCTAATCAGAATGTCATTTCCCTAGGATTTATGCAATTCTATTCTAAATTGTTCTCCTTTGAAGATTTAGGGGAAGGCATGACTAATATGAGAAATAAGATAAAAAAAAATATCATCCCCAAAAATGTCAAGGAGGATTCTACTCTCCTCAAAAGAACATATAAAAGTAGATGAGATCATGAGCTCTATCAAATCATTAGGGAATGATAAAGCCACAGGCCTTGATTGTTTCTCAGGGGAATTTTACAAGGCCAACATGAAGTGGGTTAGTGAGGAATTACACTAAGTTTATAAAGAAGCTATTAGACAGGTGTCTCTTGGAAAAGAGATCAATTCGAGAATCATTAAACTGATCCCTAAGGATGGAGATAAGACACTAATTAAAAAATATAGAATAGTCACCTTGCTGAATGTATCCTACAAGGTATTAGCTAAGATTCTTACTAAGAGACTGGAGGATGTACTACCAAATGTTATTAATCCTACTCGATCTAGTTTTGTGAAGGGAAGGTACATCCTAGGAAACCTGATCACATGTTGGGAGACTATGAGCTGGGCCAAGGACTCTAATCAAACAACTAGCATGATTCTTATTGATTATGAAAAAATCTATGATAGAATCGAATGGGACTTTATTTTCATGATGTTGGATAGCCTCTATTTTCTGATTCACTTTCAGAAAATGGTGAAAATCTTGATGAGGAATGCTAATTCCAAAGTTTATGTGAATGGATGTGAATCAAATGCTATTTTTCTATCCATGTGCATCAAACAAGGATGTTCACTTGTTCCAGCCTTATTTGTTATTACATGAGATCTATGTCCCTTTCTACTTGTTAAGGTATGAAAATATCTCTCCCAAGGTTAAAGGTGTTTCCCTAACCAATAAGGAAGACCTACTGAATGTCCAATTTTCATATGATATGACAATCCTTCTCATCTTGGAAGTAGATAACTTGAAAATAATCATGGACAAACTAGAAATATTTTTGTAAAGTATCAAAAAGTAAAATATCACTCTCTAAGCGCATTATGCTAGGATGGGATGAGAATCTCCCATCATGGTTCTCCAAATATGAACTAAACTAGGGGGGTCCCAAATGCCAAGTCAGATACATTAGTATCTGATTATCTGTCTCTCTTGATTTGAGAGAAATGTGATAATGGGTAAGTAGTAAAATTGATAAGAATCTAGGAAAATGGAAAAAATAATACCTATGCTTAGTAGGTAGATATTATGTATTTGAAAAAATCATATCCTCTTACAATATCTATTACACCTCATCATGGCTCTTCAATCCTTCTCAATTTAACCATATTTAAAAATAAATCAGGGTCTTTCTATGGTCAGATGGAAGTAAAAATATTGTGGATCTAGACCTAAAAGATTATCACTTACTGCTAAGTTGATATGAAAGGCCCTAGAGGGGTATAAGACATGAAAAATTTTATTTAGAAAAAACATCAGGAGAGCTGTCCCTGCTAAAAGCTCATATTGGAAATGGATCCCTCTCTATGATCTGATCACATGGTCATTTTTTGTTAATTGTTTTCAGTCAGTAGTGATTAAAATAAATATGGAGAGGATGGGAATGCGTAAGACACATCATATCTTAAAATGGGGTCTTGACAAATGACAATGTCATTTGTGACAAGAAATCTATTAAGAATTGGGTTGTAAAAGGTATTTTAAGGATTTCAAACATCATAATCAAGAGGAAGCTTTTTGAGTGCGAGATAATTAAGAAGAATTATGATGTTCCAAAGGGACAGTTCAAAACTTACTCCATGTTGGTATAATATTTCAAAATCCTTTCCCTCCCTCTGACTTTTTCCTTCTCTAATCCTAGATTCCTCTCCTCTCATGGGGAAGATGGCTCCACCCTCCTAGCCATTAAAGAAAAGTCCTTGTACTCCCTTCTTACTGATAAGTGATATATTTCTCCATTTGAACTCTTGTTGGAGAGTTAACCTTGAACCCTCATAGTGGCAACATTGCTTTGAAAATATTTGGTCCTCACAAGTGGAACCTAAGAAAGTATATATCTTTTGGAAGCTGATTCCCCATAAGCTCCCTAACACCCCAATGTGAACATCAGCCTTTTATCTCCATGTAAAACTCCTAAAAGTATTCATCATCTATTTTTTGATTTCTTGGTGGCTAGAGAGATCTAGGGTTTTTTTTTATTATATATCCATTATAATATTCAGATTTTTAAGATTTTGTATGGAAACATCTTGGGCCTTAAAAAAAATGTAATTATTTCTTTTCTATCTTATCAATTTTTATTCTTTGTTATATTTTGAAGCTTAGGAATGACGGTGTATTTAATGGAAAAGAAAGAGCTCTTACTGAGTCTCTGAGGAGGCTCAAATTTCATAATATCAATATGCAAGTAATAGTCACTATATGAGGCTTTCTAGGAGGAGATTCAAGAATCTTCAAGCTATAATGACATTGTAAGGGTGTTTAGAGAATAAATCTCACATGATCACACATAGGCACGAGGTTCAACTGAAATAACTCCTTTTGAAATAACAATACAAAACTTTATGGATGAACTAAGAGCATAAAATGACAGGACATTAAATCATAATATAGATCTGATTGTTCTTGCACCTCTTTCTACTACTCCTTGTACTCTAGTTGTACATCTTGTTGCACCAGCTATTCTAGTCTTTGTGCTTGAGTCAATCATCCATATGCATAAAGGATCCAAGATGACAATATGACAAGGTGGATGGATGGAAATATAGATTGGATCACATGGATTGAGAGATGTGGAAATAGTAGAGATAGAAATGACATTATAAATATGATATAGCTGATTTTGATATTTTGGTTTATAGTTCATATCTTCATGAATATTTTTGAATTAGATAAAAGATAATCTGATTTTGATGTATATTTCATATAATCAACATCGTTGTCTAAGTTTGATGTATATTTTGTATAGCTAAAAATTATGTTCAACTGTCATATTGTATTTTTTTAGATCAACTTATATCTAATACAAAAATAAATACATATCAACATAGATATTCATGGTTATGTAACTTGTAGAGATAACCTTCTAAGCCCATGAGTAGGGAAACATACTATCTGAATTTTTAAAAGACATTAATATTCAACTCATTTATCAAATCAAAATGATGTTATTATCTAATACAAACTAAAATTGTAGTTTTTAAGTTCGTAATATCATAATATTAATGTTTTCTAAAAACCCAAATAGTAATTTTAATACAAAGCAATACGCTAAAAGAGACTAAGGTCGAGTTTTGTTTGGCAGTTGCAGGGGTTCTGAAGCTATTTTATATCTTCTTATGTTGGAGAGGGCTTTTGAGATGACAATATTCATGTCTGGCAAAAACCTAAATGTTATTTTTTGTCTACATGACCCATTAAATATTTTTACATTTTTTGGTCATTTTACTTTGTATTAATATTACTTTTTGGGTTTTCAATAAACATTAATGTTGTAAGCTCTAAAGATTAAAAACTATCAATTATTGAGGGGTTGTGTTGAGTACGGGGGCCATGTGGTAGAAATTAATGTTGAGAAGGTGGTTTGCATCCATGCAATACAATGCATCCTGGAATGGGAATATTTTTTAGTTTCAAATGTTTTTGATTGAGTAAAACAGGTTTTACAGGGATCCTGAAACCCACATCAGTATATGGTCGAAAGAAAGACATGAAAACCAAGGAAAGAAAAGAAGTTCAAAGTAGCTAGGAACATGCCACTGCAGGGCTGAACAAGAAAAAACAAAGTAAATTAAAGGAAGGCCGAAAAGAAGAGCACCATAACATGTTATGCCAAGCTCCCGAGCATGACAGCCACATTGCTTTTGAGGACCTCCATCAGTTGAACATTGTCTTTCACATTATGGACTTGAGAGGCTTGAGGATCAATTTTCTCCATATTCTTCCTAGTTCTAGCCCTAGTTCTTTTACCTTGTCCTTTAGTGGGCTCCTTCTCCTCCTTCGTAGTCCTCTGCTCAGTCTTGGAATCCATTTTTTCTTCCATCTTTTTGATCAGCAGCTTCAGGTTCTCATTGGACATTTTGAGGATTTTAAAATTTTTCTTAGCCACACCCTTAAGGTTTTTTTCCACGCTTATCATTTTGGATTCCAGGTGCAGGACCCTAGTTTCCAAGCTTAGCCTTTTCTCTGTGGTCTTATCCTTGTTTTCCGAGCCCTGAATTTTTTCTTTGAGGTCCTTAATCTTGTGTTAGAGCCATTTGAAAGATCTGAACTAATCCAACATGTTGTTCTTGGTATTGTTGAGGAAATTCATGTCCATTTCCCTGACTTTATCACTAAGTACAACTAGTGTAGGGTCTATCAATTCTTATTGTGTAGTTTGAAATGTTATTTTATTCTATTTGTGAGTGTTTTCCTTGGAGCAGTTGTGCAATAAATGGAAAGTCCATGTAACTAGATTTAGAGTGAATAAAATATGTCAATAGGGACTACAACTCATTTTATTTTGATAAATTACTTAATACACTAGATCTATTCAATATTTGTTGGTCTAAAATTTTGAAAACATCAATGTAACACAAGATGGAAAATTTAATTGATAACAAAGAAAAATAATTTAAAAGATAATGAAAAATAGCAAGGTAAGTACCACTTGTGAGTTGGGCATTGAATACTCAAAAGATGACCTAATAATATTAAACTCTAGTAAAAACCCAAATAATAGTTTCATTTCTCATCTTTCCACAATATCGAGTCACAATAATGAAAATACTATTCATGTCTAGAAAAACCCAAATAGTATTTTTTATCCTCATGGACCATTAAATATTTTCACATTTTTTAGCATATTACTTTCTATCAAAATTACTATTTGTTTTTTTACCAAACATTAATATTGCCAACTCAAAAGCATAAAAACTATCAATTACTGAGGGGTTATGATGAGTATGGGGGCCATGTGGTGGTAATTTATGGTGGGAAGGTGGTTGGTTTGCATTCAATGTAATGTAGCTTGGAATGGGAATCATTTTGTGGTTTGAAGTGTTGTTTTCTACTATTTGCGAGCATTTCCCTTGAAGTAGCTACACAATAATTGGAAAGTTCATCTAATCAAATTCAATGTGAATAAAAGATGGATAGGGAGTATAAATCATTGTGTTTTCATAAATTCTTTGATACAATAGATGTATTGGATATTTGTTGGTCTGAAATTTGAAAAGATTAATGTAACATAAGATCAAAAAGTTAATCCATAATACAAGAAAAATAATTTAAAAGACAATGAATAGAAGCAAACAAAGCAGTAATATATAAAGCTACACCATAGCTTAAAAACTACTATTTTGGATTCTATCAGACATTAAAATCATTTCTCTTTAATAATCAAGTGGAATATTAATGTTTGGTAAAAGCCCAAATATTGGTTTTTTTTTTCTATTCATGGCCTTCTAAGGTCTAGAATTTTTTATCAGAAAGGATTGTTTCTACAAGTCTAAAAAAGAATTGAATACTTTTTCTAGCAAACATTAACAATGAACATCCAATTGCACTGAAAACTCTAAAAATAATTCTCTTAAAGAAGTAAGAAAAACCTGCAACACCTTCACTTTCCTTTGTTGGTGGCTCACCTAAAGTGCATTCTCGAACATAAGTAGATAGTAGATAGCTTCAAAACACTTGCAATTTCCAAATGACACCAAACCTTAGTTTTTTTAGCATATTATTTTATATTAAAATTATAATTTAGGTTTTTAGTAGATGTTAATATTATGAGGTCACGAACTTAAAAACTACTATTTTGGTGTGTATCAGATATTGACATAAATTCTCTCTCAAAATTGAGTCAAATATTAATGTCTTCTTAAAACCCAAATAGTATTTTTTCTTGCTCATGACCTCATAAGATTGTCTATGCAAGTAAAAAAACCACAAAATTCTATTTATATCAAAATACACAAAAAACTCTGATAAGAATTGTGACCTTCACTTGCTAAAGGTATCTGCTCAACTCCAATATTAGTGTTTTCTAAAAACCCAAATAGTTGTTTCTTCCATTCATGGCCTTTTAAGGTCATTTTTGCAAGTCTAAGAAACCATTAAACCTTCAACATCATAATGTGCTGAAAACCCCAATACAAATTCTCACCTTCGCTCTCCTCTGTTGCTCACTTAAAACACTCTCCACCATAATAGACTAGACACCACCACCGTCTACCAAAGGGAAATGCTCACAAATAGCAAAAAAATAACAATTCAAACCACAAAATAATTCCCATCCCAGCCGAGGATGAAATGGGTGCATCACATTGAATACATGACAGCCACCTTCCTAAAATTGAATGTCCCCATACTTGACACAAGCTCTCAAAAATTGGAAGGCCCAAGACACATCATCCCTTGAAATCTGTGCTACAACCGAGAAAGAAAAACGGTGGGTGAGTTTTCCATAGGGAAAAATTTACCAAGATGGCTAACAATTTCTCGATAGAAAGTCCCAACACTAAACACATATTGACATAATAATTAAAGAATTAATAATTATTTTAGATCAAATGCACATTAATGTTAAACTAATTATCTTATTTTTATTGTGGATAAGCACTAATATTTAAGAACACCTACAACCGAGTGCTCAAATAGAGAGAATCTGGCCTTAATACGGTCTCTTACAAATAATGGCTACATAACAACTTTTTCCTTGGCATTGTCGTTGTCTTAGTTGGGTATTTTCGCTATGTTTTCTAAGAAGAAAGTTTCTAAACAAGCCCTACTATCTATCCCATAGTCAGCTCTGCCTTGGAACTCTTTAGAAACCGTCACAGGATTCTACAATGTTTCACAAAAACAATGGACAAGATGCCAAAAAATACTTTCAAGCTCCAACGGACGGTGGAATTAGAGATATCATGACTGGAAATCCTGCAAACATGGAACATCTACTCAAAACCAAAGGGAGAATGCTTTACAACCCTTCTCCATGATTTCCAAGGCTGAGGGATTCTCAATGTGGACAGCGAGCTATGCAAGATGTAGAGAAAAACTACAAGCTAAAAAATTAATACCAAGGCTCTAAGAAGCTTCATGGTGCAGACGGTGTAGTGGGAGATTTAGAATCGCCTCCTCTCAATATTCCTCGCAAATGCGTCCAAAATGGGTGAGTCATTAGATTTTCTAGACATTTTGCAGATATTTGTACTTGATAATATTTGTAGTGTAGCTTTTGTGGTTGATCCCGCCCGTCCCCTCCCCTCCATGCCCACTTCAACTTTTGCGAAGGCTTTTGATGATGACACTGAAGTAAAATGTTCTATTGTACTTTTCTCTTTTTATGGAAACTAAAGTGCATGTTTAACATCGGTTCTGGAAAGCGCTTGCGTGAAGCGATTAAAGCGGTGGACAAATTTGCTATGAATATAGTGCGTAGTAGAAGGGAGGAGAATTTCATGAATAAAGGAGGCCCTGAAAGAGAGGATATTCTTTCTAAGTTGATGGCGTCTATTTCAAACAAGGCATATGAACTAGGAATTACTGATGAACTGAAAAGTGAGAAGGAATCAAGTTGTACGATGAAAATGTTTTCGAAGGAGATGGTGGTGAGTTTTATGTTGGTGGGTAGGGAGACCACGTCTACTACTCTCACATGGTTTTCCTGGGTCCTCTCTTCCTTCAGACGGTAGAGGAAGCTGTATTTTGCACTGAAATATTACACATCTTGGATTAGAGACCAAAACTACAATCGGCTTATGAAGGGATTATTTTAAGCTTTTAGGAATTGAAGGGTATGCATAATTATTTGCATGCTTCTCTGTGCGAGTCATTGCGACTTTACCCTCCTATCCCCACAGATGCTAAAGTTGCCTCTAAAGATGATGTTTAATAGGCGGGACTTTTGCAAGGTAGAGATCGCATTTGAGTTACATTAAATATTCCATCGACAGGACAGAAAGATGGTTAGAGGGGAATTCGTGGGAGAGAACCTGTGTAAGTTTCCACTAATTCATGAAGGACCTCGAATGTGCCTTAGTTGAAGTACTCAATACTATCTATCCATACTCAGTACTCTCCATACTTCTTGGTTAAAGTTGAGATTATGTTAGTTGTATATTCGCGATTTTCATGCAAACCTCATACCATTGAATTATCTAGCCCTGTTTGTTTGCAGAATTGGAATTTGATTCAAAACCTGATTATCTCAAAATAAGGTTTTGAAATTCCGGTTTTGTGTATTCGAAAGATAGTTTGGATCGTTTGGTTGACACGGAAGATGACTGAGGCAATCCATTTTCTACATTTGGTTGCCAATTTTGAAATTAGAGTTGGATGATATATTTGTTGATTATTCTATTTTCTTAGGTGTCGACAGATGAAGCTAGATGGATATGATATGCCTCTACAGTGACATCGCAGTGGACATAAGTGGCAGCCAAGCCAATGGAGGCTGCCACTTGCTCGCCTAAAAAATCTTGTATGTCTGCCAGAACCACATAAGCACCGTGCTCTGCTAGAAGGCGGGTTGTGGCTTCGCCAATGCCGCTGGCTACGCCTGTGACTATGGCTACCTTGCCTTCTAGTCTCTTGCTCGCCATTCTTGAAACTGCTGAAACCCCATCAATAATGAATAGCGTTTATAATGATTCATTTGATTTAGATGGGTCTAGAACTTATTGTTGCTACCGCTCCGATTGGTTAATGCTCTTGATTTTTTCTAGGAGTTATCCAGTGAAAAGATAATATGTGGTCGAATCCATCTACCTTCATCTATTGACAACTGAAAATAGCAGCTCCATCCAGAATAGAAAAATAAGCACCTCGTATTTGGCCATGGCGGACAAATCTTCAATGTAGAAACAGACCCGACTAGACAATTAAATGGGGTTCACAATTTTTCAAAACCTGGATTTGATTTCGAATTCCACCTATTGGGTGGGAAGATGGTGCCGCCCATTTTAGGGCCAAAACCTGATTTTGAACCCTAAACCTCAAATTGCATTTTACTCTCCCAAACAACGGATTTGCTGAAAATTAGGAAGTCCCGCTGCCAATTCCGCTCCAATTCCTGCAAACAAACGGGGCCTAAAAGTATATTCTATTGTGAGTGTTGTTAAAATAAAATAATTAAAAAAATGATTACTATATTTTCTAATTGTTTAATATTTATAATTTTTAAAAATTTCTTTAGAAAGAGTAGATTATATAACTTATTAGTGTCAAGCATCCCATAAATTATTATTGTTAAAAATATAAAATATATACTTATGGCCATATCTTATTAGGATACTAGCAAATGTTGATGGTTTCAATGTTACAAGAAACATATATATTTTTAAATAATTGTAAATATTTGGGAGTTCTTCCCTTAGATTCTCTCTTGTGATCTACAATAGTTTTGTTGGCTGCATGGATTGTGCAAGTGTTTTCTTTCCCTTTTGGGATATTCTCCCTTGTTTTGGGAGTTGTTTTTGGTCCTATTGTTGTGGAGGACTTGGTTGGAGATTCTTGGGCTGATGTTCTTCTACTCTTGGCCCTACTTGTTCTGAAAGATTATGGCTCTTTTTATCTTCATTTCTGTTGGATTTTTGTATTCTCTATGGAACTTTTTATTTTTTAGGGTATGGCTGTTGAATCCTATTGGTGTATTTAAGATATTTTACCTTGAGTAATTCACACCTAGTTCCTAAGTACACATTATTTAATCTTAAATAAAGAATTACATTGGATTAGTTGGAGCATCTCCACTTTATGTGTTGACTCCATCATTAGTCCACTTATCACTTTACAACTCTCTGCCTTTGTTATACATGTTGCACATATTTTCTTACACATGGAAGGATGATCCATCTCTATTGGACATGTGATTCAACTCTGGATGGGTGACAAGTTGTGTCTTCATTATCATGTAATGAGATGTCACTTCTCATTGCCTCAATTACTTCTTTGTACTCAACTTGGCTATATAACCAATGAGTCCCTTATGTAATGATCATCCAATATTCAAGTTGATTTTGATTCATCCAATCCAGCTCAGTTATTGCAATCATTGTTTTGCATTTTTGATACAATTATTGTTTATTCTTATGATATTATTTCTCTCTAGTTATTGTTCTTTCTATTTCCTCTAGATCTTGGGTGGCTACCTTCATAGCCAAATCATACAATTCCTTCCTTATCCCCTATATGTTTTGGGTTTTTTCTCTTGCATATATCTAATTGTCTCAATCTTTTCTAGGCTTTATTTAAATTTATTTTTTGGTTAAGGGTCCCCTTTTTTGTGTGAGACGAGAAATTTTTTGGTTAAATTTCTTCATGGGGTCTAGTTACTTTCTTGGATAACATGTTGTTGAGAGCCTACATTATCATTTCCTTGGTATTTTTACTAATGTCTCCTTTAGAGGTGGAGAATTCTCATATTGAGGTTGAGGCCATTATTGTTTGAAAGATCAAGGAGTTTTTAATGTGGCAATATTTTGATTCTCTATGTATCTCATTGAGGTTGATTCTTCTCCTATGGAGGTAGAGGAAGTTGGGGTAGAAGTGATGGTGTATCTTTCTATTAGTAGGGCTATGTGAGCCTTTAAAAATAATTTGTATTATTTCTAGGGGCTTTGTTCTATTAATGGTGTAGCTTGTACTTTGTCTTGTTAGTATCTTTTAGGCTTCTGAACATTTGGTGATTGTGAGGCTATTGTTAGTTTATTATCTACTTGTGGCATTTTTTCATATGAAGGTTTGAAATCCCTTAAAATTTATTTTTAAAAGGGTTTTAGGGCCCCTTCAAAACCTATTTGAGCTCTTAATTAGAAATAATTGCAAATACTTTTCCAAAGTTGTTTAAATTCATTGAAAGAGGTATATTGTTAAATTTAGAATTTTCAAGACATCAATTTTTATTCTACATGAAACAATTATCAAAAGCTACTTTAAGCATTTGCATTTAATAAATCATATGTAATATTAAATTCCATTAGTTTTTTTTGGAAATGACAAGATCAAAATCCTTATTTATCAAGGGTCAGAGAAAGGAACTCCTTTTTCCTATAAAATGATCTCATTTATAGATCTTGAATAATATTTTTTTCTAGTTAATCTTAGCTTCCTAAAGCTTAATATATTTTTTATTTGGTTTATAATTTTTTTTGTCTAATTTAAAATATAATTATGTTGTTAGCATTTGTGCTAGTATAAAGATCTTTATAACATTATAATATTTAATTTCTATTAGGAGGGTTATCTAACCTATCTCAAGAATCATTTGTAAAACCTAAAGGAAATTCATAAGAGCCTTCATTAATAACAATTAATAATATGGTTTAAGTTGATATGCATTTTTCCATCATGGAAAGAGGAATCAAAACTCTAATACTTTGTGTTTCCTAATAATTCTCAACCTTATTCAAATTTTCTAGATCATAGAAGTGTCAATGTTGCTATTATACACCAAGTTTGTGCCTTTGTCTCAAGCTCTCATAGTCTTCAGAACCTAGTATAACATGGGAATCATCTCTAGGTTGTGGGACCTATGCTAACTGAGATGAGACCTCTAGGTTCTAGGCTGGTTCCTCTTGGATAATCACCTTAATCTAATTCTAGACATGAAAAGTAAAAACTTTGGAGGGAAAGGGATAGAAGGAATGCTTGAAAGGGAAATGACTGCAAGCAAACTACCTACTAGGTGATGCACCAAAATTAGGGTTTGGATCTCAGTATAGACGAATGAAATCAATGAATGGCTTAGGTCTAGTAGGTCACAACTTACTGAATAGGCTTGCATAAGTATTTCATAGAAGGGTCTCAACATAAGACACAATTTATGACTTGCAAGCAGACATTCAGTTCTGCAACTCGGTGTAGGATTGAGACAAGACTATTAGGGGGCTGAAGTATACCCACAAAAGCATCTAAATCAAATCAAACACAATAACACACATACTTACAGAAAGTAAGAGGGATCAAGAACCCTAAGTTACCACTGAAAACATCATATACTTCAATTCAAATAAGAGATAAACTCATACAAGGAAGCATAGGGACATGAAGAATTGTCACAAAAATACCTCTGCAATGTTTGAATTCATCAATGGGAGAAATACAACTGTATAACCCAGAGGGTAGAGATGACACCACATATGACCCTTAAGAAAGATGAAATTCCTTTTACAAATTGTCCAACTTTGAGCTAAAAAGCTCCAAAAATACAATATATACCTACTCAACTACACACAGGCAGGAGTCAAAAAACCTAACTAGGGTTTCATGGATTTTACATTAGAATAATAAACCCTACATCTTGTCAAGTCTGATCATGAATGTAACCCTGAAAAAATATGGCCGATCAGACCTCAAGTTTGCATGCCCATCCTTGTACTACATCAACCTGTAGATAAGCGACTTGGATTCATCTACTTTCCTGCACAAAGTCTCACCATGAATGCTCAAGCTGGTACTTTTCTGAGACAAGAATCGACTCATGATGGCAGCCCAGACTTCCTCATCATCTTCTTTCAACCGCAAATGTCCTAGAGACATAAATTTTCAGAGCTACTTCACCGCTTGCAGCCTGCAAATCAAATACTGGCAAAAAAACCCCTGCAGAGATATTCAAATTTGAACTGCAATAGCTAGCCGGTCATTTTAAAACATAACCATCGATCCCCTTTTCTTCCTGGCAAATGGATAGGTCAGATCGGCTTTACAATAGTCATAAACCTTCTCAAAAAGTTAGAGTCCATATCAGCATATTGTGACCAATGAGAACCGAGCACGTCAGCATATTTGTTATTTTGGAACCACCTTGAACTTTTCCTCCTTTAAGTCATTCTGCGACTACGCGATTGAAGACCTCCTCCTAATTCACAGAATCCTTTTTGTAACCCTCATCTAGTTAAGTGATTCAGCGAACAAGTCTTATCATTGAATTGCTGGGTCTTTCTAATAGCCTTGGTTACATCAAGCGAACAAGAGAAATATTTCATTAGCCAATTCGTAGAATACTCCCTTAACCACTCATGAGAATTTTGGCTTACATTTGGCGAACTGGCGACCAAAGTCAATCACCAAATCACTAAGAATTTTAGGGCTTCACTAACTTATCCTGTGATTTTGTGAATATACACATTCACGCACTTGCCAGATCATTTAGAGTACTGCTATAGTATCACACGAATGAGCAACCAAAGAGAAGCTATTGGGGCCGCCAAATATTTTGTCAAACCTGGGCCTAGACTTGCCACCTGTCAATCTTTTATTTGCTCTAACCGCCTCATCAGCAACACCTCGGCACCTTCTGACGATGGACCCACTAAAGATAAGATTCTGATCTAATGGCGGGGACATGATCTCATGGTCGCTGAATATTCCTTGTGCCTTTACGCCAGCCGTAGATTTATATTAGATCGGGACCTCTCCTGACAAACGGACCCACCTTGAAATCTTCGTCAGCACTTGGCAACCAATTACATTTGAGCAAGTCAGCACACCTGACAGAATCAGACCCATGACTTGCAGAAAGAGCATCAGATGGTTGTCGCTAAACTGCTGACTTAAATAGTGTGCATCTTATCCCAGCAACGTAGCGACAACAACAAGATCTTGTTGTACTTTAACCTTCTGAAAAGATCAGGACCCACTGACATATGCCTAATCAACATTATGTTGCCCAATCAGAAGCTGCCATTTGTATACATGTAGCAATGGACATGCCTGAATGAAGAGTTACATCACCAAGAGAAATCAACGATAGTCTTAAGTTCACAAACTTCTGACACTTTTCATGAGAAAACATGCCAGCCATTAGATCAAAAGAGAACTGACAACCGGGCCCACTGACAAATTACAAGTCATCTCCTTTTGACCAATGAAATACCTCCACATAGGACACCATGGCAATGGACCCACAAAGGCATGAAGTGTTGAGGAAAAGGGAAGATCGATAGTTATCATAAGATTGTGAGCCTCTGACACATGCTATGAGATCTTACGACAACCGTTGATCTTAGTTACTGGGACCCCACTGCAAATCTAACTCCGAAAGTCTTAGAGAATGCACGACCAAAGGAAGAATCACTCAGTCGCCAAATAGAATTCCTAAGCTTGGTTAAGTCTACAAAATATGCAAACAAGGCATTCATAGAATCACTTAGTGTTTGGTCCAACCTGGGGTTTCAGTTAGTGAATGCCCGACTGAAGGCAATCCGCGGGGTCGCTGAATGTCTAGAAACACCACCATTTTATCTTGCGACTAAGAGAAACACTACAGTCGCTAGTTCGCCAAGAGGAAAAGGTAACCACCAGAATACTTAGAGAACCTATGACTAAGGAAAGACAAACCGTTCGTTGAGTCGCTGACTGTAGAGACCTAACCACCAGACTTTAAGCGACTAAGAGAGACAATGAAATCACTGAATTGCTAAATAAAAGGGGTAACCGCCGATTGACTTGGAGAACTAGTGACTAGCCAATGAATGAAAAGTGCACATGGGTATTTGGGGATTTTAAGTGGCCAATAAAGTAACTCGAAAATATAACAAGGCCTAGGGTTTTTTGATGGTTTGGCCTATAACAGCTACTTTATGAATTTTTAAGGGTTTTGCGCCTAGCCAGGGACCTAGAAACAGTTGCAGAGACCAAGGGGAAGAAGATGAACCCATGAAAATTTGCAAAGTGCTTGGGAGGATAAAAATACAGACCCTGGGATAGATTTGGGCCAAATTTGCATGCGTATGAAAATTAGGGTAACATTTTGGTGATTCCTACTAGATGTCAGCCTGCTAGACATTGAAAACCAATGGCCTTGACATATCCATTGGGCATGGGGCCATAATAGAGGGACAAAACTTCGACAGAGAAAAAAATGGGACCAGAGAGGCAAACTTGCACAAGCACTTCTTGGAAAGCAAGCAAACTAACCTAGAAAACATGGAAAGAAAACAAGGGAACACATATTTACTAGAATTTACAGAGAGGAACTAACCTCAAAGCAGGGCTTCAAGTGGAAACCATTTACCAATATTGGCAAGGCAACTCCTTCAAGATTTGATAGCTGGAAAGCATTAGACCCCTTGCACTCTGTGATTACAAATGGTCCACTCCAAAAGGAGTCAAACTTTGTATGCCTGCCAGGTCTGGACCTGAACTCATCCGACTTGAGGACTATGTCTCCAACCTTGAAAGTTCTGATCCTAGCTCTTTTATCAAAGCTTTTCTTTGTTTCGATCTAATGGAATCTGATATCCTACATTGATTTGTCTCTGATTTCTTCCAATTCCATCAACTGAGCATACTTGATCTACAAAGGATCTCCTTCTTCAAATAGGGCATATTGAGTGGCTAGGTCCAGGGCTGGCAATTCAATTGAGATAAACAACTTGGCCTCTCTACCATACACTAACACATAAGGAGAATTACCAATGATTTTCTTTGGGGTAATTCTGTCTAACCATAATGTAGACCTGAGTTTAGTATGTCAATCTCTCTGATTTTCTTGAAGAGTCTTCTTGATTATCCTAATCAGGTTCTTATTTGTTGATTCAGCTAAGCCATTGCCCTGAGGGCAATACTTTGAACTGGTACTCAGATAGATGCCATTCTTGACTTCCCACTCTAAAACTTTGAGGCCTGTGAGTGCTAATGCATTATCTAAGATGATGGAATCAGGAGTGCCAAACCTATGAACTACATCATCATAAAAACTTAATACAACACTCTCATTGGCTTCTTTTAATGCAATTGCTTCTGTCCATCTAGTGAAATAATCAGTTGCAGTAATTATCCACTTATGGCCTGCACTAGATGGAGGATTGATCATCCCAATGAAATCTATACCCCACTTCATGAAGGGTTTCTCTATTCTGATTGGCTGTAGGGGTAAGGCTACAAGCCTTTCTTTTCCTGCAAACATGGCACACTTCATGCATCTTCTTACATACTCATGACTATCCTTAAAGATAGATGGCCAATAGTACGAAGCCCTCATGATTTTAAAAGTAGTAGTCCTAGGAGAAAAAGTGACCTCCAGAAGGTCCATCATGAAACTCAAACAGGACATCTGCTATCTTTTCTGAATCTATGCATCTTAAAAGGACACCACTATGATCCTTTCTGAAAAGAACTTTATCTATCAGCACAAAAGGAATAGATTGTAACCTATAATACCTTCTTTTTGCTGAATCCAAACCTGCAAGACATTTTCCTGTCTTCAAGTAATTGATCACATTAGGCAACCAGCTTGTTGCCTTGTCTTGCTCTTCTGTAGAATACACCACCAAGGATGCATCCATTTGCTCTGATTTCTTTGAACTCTCACCTGATGCCAAATGTTCATAAAGACCTCTTCCTCTAACCAACTTGGTAGTTTGAATATCAATGTCATATTCCATCACCTTGGTGATCCAACTAGCTCTTTTCTCATTAAGGTCCTTGGAAAGCAAAAACTCTTTGACACTTGGATGAGTAACTTTTAAATGTACCCTGTTGTGGGTCAACAAATATCTAAAATTTTTAAGGCTCTTCACCATAGCAAGTACATGTTTCTATACAAAAGAGTATCTTTGTTCATACTCCTCTAAACCCTTGCTGAAGAAAACAATAGGCTGCTCCAATCCATCTGAATTTTCTTGAGTTAGCATTGCAGATATGGCATCATGACCTCCATAAGCATAAAGGATAAAATCCTTACTGAAATTCAGGTTTAGGAGAGCAGGGGCTTCTGTCAAGGCTTCTTTGATAACCTGGAAATTAGCTTTTCCTTCTTTAGTCCAGCTGAAAGCTGAACTCTTCTTTAACATGGCTGTCAAAGGCTTTAGTAAATCTACAATGTTAGGCAAGAACCTCCTAACAAAATTAATCTTTCCAATGAAAGATTGGAGACTTTTCTTATGATGTGGTAGGGGTAGCTCTAAGATAGCTGCAATTCTCTTAGGATCTACTATGATCCCTTCTTTGGATACTACATATCCCAACAATTTTCCTTCATGAACTGCAAACACACATTTCTTGGGATTCAGAGATATCCCAAACTCTCTACACCTTTCAAAGATCTTCCTCAAATGTTAGATATGATCTACTGCATGTTTTGAATAGACAGTTATATCATCCAAGTAGACCAGTACAAACTTGTACATTAGGCTCTTAAAGGCCATATCCATTGCCTTTTGAAAAGTTGCACTTGCATTTGACAAACCAAAGGGCATCTTTTGATAAGCCATGATTCCCCACTTGGTTGTAAATGTAGTCTTGTATTGATCCTCTTCATTCATTAAGATCTGATTGTATCCCAAATAGCCATCCAATTATGAAAATCTCTCGGATCCAGAGACACATTGTAGAATTTGTGCCATGGAGGGTAATGGATGGCAGTCTTTTAATGAGGCTCTATTAAGATCCCTGAAGTCAACACATAACCTCAGCTCCCCATTCTTCTTCTTGACAGGAACAAGGTTGGAAACCCAACTAGTATGCTTGATGGGGTAGATGATACCACTTTCTATTAATTTGAGTACTTCTTTATGCATAAGTGGCTCAAGCTTGGGATTAATAGGCCTTTGCTTTTGCCTTACTGGTTTGACATTTGATTCTAATTCAATAGTGTGTTGAGCAAGGGTAGGATCAAAACCCTTGAGGTCTTCATATTGTCATGCAAAAACATCACTAAATTCCTTGAATAATTGGGTATAAGTTTTCTTTTCCAATTTAGTGTTTAATTTTCCAAATTGTAAGCTCTTACCTGGTTCCAACTCTAATTTGACACAATGTTCTTGCTGGACTACAAGGCCAGCTTTGTTTTTCTTAACTTCATCATCCTTGTTGAAGACAGTCTCTAAGGTGACAAGACCTCTAGGCATCTTATTGGACTTCAGTTCTATCACTTGATCACCATAGTTTTGTGATAGCCTGTCTTGATTATGCTCTGAAAAAACATCTTCTTCAAACAAGAACTACAGAATTTGTTCATCATTGTCAAACATTTGCCAATTGACATCATTATTAGGAATAGAGGGTCTGACAATCACTTTGATATGTTGTTGATCTATCTCTTTGGAGATTCTATTTGGAATGTCATACTAGGATCCAACAGCAGCTAACCTATATGCATTCTGATTTAGCTTCCTAGGGATAGCAATAATATTGAAAGCATGGAAATCTTCAATTGCATCCCAAACTCTATGCTTGTATGCTTTCATGGTGTTTTTCTTGGTTGCACTCATCCCTCTCACTTGGCTGACAACCAACTCACTGTCACCATAAACTTGTAGGGCCTTAAGCCCTCTTTTTCTAGATCATTCTAGTCCATTGACTAGACTTTCATACTCTGCAGTATTGCTAGTGCAGGACAAATTGAATCTAAAGGCAGTGTAATACCTTTCTCCTTTTGGGGACACTAGCATGGCACCACCACCAGAACCATGTCTACTTCTAGCTCCATCAAAAAATAGTTCCCAAACCTGATTATTCTGATCCTCTGAATCAGTATCTTCTTTGAAAAGGCTTGGATCTATGGATCCACTTTCTTGTATTAAATAAATCCCCAAACCAAAATCCCAAATAAGGTTTTCTTGGACCTCTAAATCTCTTTCATCTATAAGAATATTAGGGATAATCTCTATCTTTGTACTTGCTTCACTAATAGTTTCGAAGTCATTGTCATCCAATATGGGGCAGTTTGCATTGATGGTATTGGACACATATGGTTCTATATGGTGTGCTGCTAATGATTCTGATTTAATGGTGACCTTGGTCCCATACCTTATATGAAATAGCATGTGAGACCAGTCAGAAGATAAATAGCCTCCTATCTTGGCTGTAAACTCCATTGAAAGACATATAGCAAATAATGTAGGGAGATCTATGATATATATATCAAGGAGGATGGAAAAATTAGGACTAGCATGCAGGATTAGATTGGTATCTTTGGCCACACCTATAGTATTGACTAAGGATCCATCAAGTTGTGTGACCTTTTTTTGAAAGGGCTCATATTTTAGTCCTAATTGGTCAGCTACTTTCTTAGGCATTACAGTGCTAGTAGCTCCACTATCTACCATACAATTATGCACTAAAGATTTTACAATGATTAAAGATACATAAAAGGGAGGTGGTTTTGAATTCCTACCTTGAATGGCATTGCCTTTGGAGTTGCTACTTGGAGCCTTCTTTTCTTGATCAGTGTTAACCAACACTAGCTTTCAAGCTTCTTTTACAGGTTGAGGAGTTGCTACTTCTGTCATGGCCTTCTTCAAAATTTCAGGTTGTCCTAGAAGAGCCAAAGAGTCCCACATGAACATGGTGACATTCACCTTCTTCATGTTATCTACAATATTAAAAGGTGTCATAGTGTGTACCCTTTGTTGTGTTTTTACTATGATGGGCTCCACTTCCTTTGGAATTTGGCTTTCTTTGCTTGTAATGGCAGGAGCCTCCTTAGGTGTGATGGGATTAGCTTGTTGTAATGGCTCTGCAAATGTAGTGGCTTTGTCATTGGAATCTTCTCTCTCCATGTTTTGAGCTCTCCTTTTTCCTCTTGTATAGGCAACAAAAGCAACTTCATCATTGACTCCATTGAAGTCCGGTTGTTCCCAATTAAAGAGAGTAGTCTCATTCTCTTGTGATTCTTGCTGAGGCACTGACCTACTAGATGAAGCCTCTGATTGAGCTTGGGAGGCATTCTGAACCATTAGAGCTTGGTTCATCCATCCATTTGAACATGCAACCTGATTGTGAGGCTGATTACAAGGAAAACACCATTCATTCTCCATAGCCATATTATTTTAAATAAGAACCATATCCCTCACTAGATTTGCAAAATTTAGAGGTGCAGGGTTATATGGTTGGAATGGTCTCTGATTAAAACTTTGTCTTTGTCCTTGATAGCCTCCTTGGTATGGTGGCCTATTTTGTTGATAAGGCTATCCTTGATTCTAATATTGTTGATTAGGACCTTGGCCTTGTGGCTAAAAAGGTGGTTTGATTCCTTGACCTTGCTTCTTCAAATTTGTGACCTCTTTAGTCAAGGTCTGCAACAAGTTGGTCATTTCTTGCTTACTACTTTCTTGGCTATTCTTTATCTCTTGCAGCTCCTGAGAGAAATTGGCTGTTAGCTCCTAACCACTGGTACTAGCTTGGGGGGCCAATATGGTGGGAATAGGGGTAAATGGGGGTACTTGGGCAGGTGCAATGGGTTGAAGGCTAGGAAAGATGGGCATTGGACGCCTTCTAGCAATCATGCCTACTTGGATCAAATAATTTTCAGCCCTGACAGCTATGTCAAAAGCTTGGGGTAAGGAAGTACCACCCATAGACTGGATCATGATAGAAATTTGACCATTTAGACTTTGTAAATAGTAAAGGAAAGCATGGTCAGCTGATGGTCTCACAATTTTGTCTGGAGCCCTACTTATCTATAGGCCGGGAATAATATTGTCCTCCTTTTGTACATTATCTCCGCTATGCGGATGATATGTTGATCGGGCTCAAGCCCGGGTGTCTGATCTCCATCGATCACATCGTATCCTGTATTCAAGAGCGTATGAGTTCAATTGGGCAGGCCCTAAAGGTGGAGACATTTGGGAGGGGACAGCGGTTTCTCACTCTTGGCGTCCTTGTTGAGATCAGGTGGGAGGGCTCGCTCAGGCTCATAGCCCCCCTTGACCGCATTTCTAAAAAGATGCGGGCCGCATAATAGAAAAAAGGGCCCTTTAGAATAGTAGGGCTCCCGCATCAGTAGCTATCCCCGGCCCTAGCCTTATAAAGAGACTGAAATTCTATTCCACATTTTGAGGAATCTACTATTGTAATCTGTCATTTGCTCTTGAGGGTCTCTCTTAATAGTTGTTAACTGCTCAACTAGAGACAAGTTATCTAATTTATCCTCGAAATGTTTTCTTAATGCATCCCCTAATTCATCCCAAGAAGTAATGGAACCAATAGTTAGAGTTCTAAACCATTCTAGAGCCTTACCTTTTAGAGAGGCTGCTAATAATTTTGTGGCCACATCCTCTTGAGTAATGTTGTGTATGCTGCAGATGGTGGTCACATCTCTTATGTGTTCAAAAGCAGTTGTCTGCCCTTCACTAGTGAAATAAGGTATACTCTTTAGTGCCACCAAGGGCACATCATGATGTTGGGCAAAATTCAATGGACTACCCTGATTAAAGGGTGCAAATGCAAATGGTCTAGCCATTGTACGAGCTGGAATTTGAAGATTAACAACTATATGAGCTGTATTTGCTGCTGGGTTTGAATTCTCCTCTAGATCTCTAGTTAGAGATCTGCCTCTTCTTCTGGGATGAAAGGGAAAAGGTCTCCTTTCCGAAGTATCAGGAGGTGTTGATTGAGCTCTCCTTGCAAGGGATGTTCTTTGAGTTGACCTACCTTTGTGACTTCTTCTTGAGTGCAACTCTGAAAATTTAGTGGGTTTTGAGCTTCTAGTCTCAATCTTTCTCATAAAACTTTGAACAAGGTAGGTTGGATCCTTGAAATCAGTGGAGTCACCAGATATACCTGATAGAATGACTTCTAAAAGCCTATACTATGCAATATATATATCAGAGATAGCATATCTTTCACACAATGAACTTCTTGTCCAGTCCCACTAGGCATGCCAGAAATGTTATACACTAAGTTTGCGCCTTTGTCTCAAGCTCTCATAGTCTTGATAACCTAGTATAACATGAGAATCATCTCTAGGTTGTGGGACCTATGCTAACTAAGATGAGACCTCTAGGTTCTAGGTTGGTTCCTCTTGGATAATCACCTTAATCTACTTCTAGACATGAAAAGTAAAAAACTTTGGAGGGAAAGGGATAGAAGGAATTCTTGAAAGGGAAATGACTGAAAGCAAACTACCTACTAGGTGATGCACCGAAATTAGGGTTTGGCTCTCAGTATAGAGGAATGAAATCAATAAATGGCTTAGGTCTAGTAGGTCACAATTTACTGAATAGGCTTGCATAAGTATTTCATAGAAGGGTTTGAACATAAAACACAATTTATGACCTGCAAGTAGACATTCACTTTTGCAACTCAGTGTAGGATTGAGACAAGACTGTTAGCTAGGGGGTTGAAGTATACCCACAAAAACATCTAAATCAAATCAAACACAATAACACACATAGTTATAGAAAGTAAGAGGGATCAGGAACCCTAAGTTACCACTGAAAACATCATATACTTCAATTCAAATAAGAGATAAACTCAGACAAGGAAGCATAGGGACATGAAGAATTGTCGCAAAAACACCTCTGCAATGTTTGAATTCATCAATGGGAGAAATACAATTGTATAAGCCAGAGGGTAGAGATGATACCATAGATGACCCTTAAGAAAGATGAAATTCCTTTTACAAATTGTCCAACTCTGAGCTCAAAAGCTCCAAAAATACAATATATACCTACTCAACTGCACACAGGCAGGAGTCAGAAAACCTAACTAGGGTTTCATGGATTTTACATTAGAATAATAAACCCTACATCTTGTCAAGTCTGATCATGAATGTAACTCTACAAAAATATGGCCGATCAGACCTCAAGTTTGTGTGCCCATCCTTCTACTACATCAACCTGGATTCATCTACTTTCCTGCACAAAGTCTCACCATGAATGCTCAAGCTAGTACTTTTCTGAGACAAGAATCGACCCATGAAGGCCACCCAGACTTCCTCATCATCTTCTTTCAACCACAAATGTCTTGGAGACATAAATTTTCTAAGCTACTTCATCACTTGCGGCCTACAAATCAAATACTGGCAAAAAACCCCCCGTAGAGATATTCAAATTTGAACTGCAATGGCTAGCCGGTCATTTTAAAAGATAACAGTCGATCCCCTTTTCTTCCCGGCAAATGGATGGCTCAAATCGGTTTTACAATAGTCATAAACCTTCTTGAAAAGTTAGAGTCCATATCAGCATATCATGACCAATGAGAACCGAGCACGTCAGCATATCTATTATTTTGGACCCACCTTGAACTTTTCGTCCTTTAAGTCATTCAGCAACTACGCGACTGAAGACCTCCTTCTAATTCGTGGAATCCTTTTCGTAACCCTGGTCTAGTTAAGTGATTCAGCGAACAAGGCTTTTCACTGAATCGTTGGGTCTTTCTAATAATCCTAGTTACATTAAGCGAACAAGAGAAATCTTTCATTCACCGATTCACATAATACTCCCTTAACCACTCATGATAATTTTGGCTTACATTTGGTGAACTGGTGACTGAAGACATACGCCAGATCACTGAGAATTTTAGGGCTTCACTAACTTATCCTATGATTTTGCGAATACACACATTCACGCACTCATCAAACCTGGGCCCAGAGTTGCCACCTGTCAATCTTTTATTCGCTCTGACCACCTCATCAGCAACACCTCGGCACCTTCTGACGACGGACCCACTAAAGATAAGATTCTGATCTAATGGCAGGTGCATGATCTCATGGCCGCCCAATATTCCTTGTGCCTTTACACCAGCCGTAGATTTATATTAGATCGGGATGCCTTCTGACAAACAGACCCACCTGGAAATCTTCGTCAGCACTTGGCAACCAATTACATTTGAGCAAGTCAACACACTTGACAGAATCGAACCCATGACCTAAGGAAAGAGCATCAGACGGTTGTCGCTAAACCATTGACTGAAATAGCGTGCATCTTATCTCGGTGGTGTAGCGACAACCACAAGATCTTGCTATACTTTAACCTCCTAAAAAGATCATGACCCATTGACATATGCCTAATCACCATTATGTGGACCAATTAGAAGCTGCCATTTGTATATATGTTGTAGTGGACCCGCTTGAATGAAGAGTTACGTCACTAGGAGAAATCAACGGTAGTCTTATGTTCACAAACTTCTGACACTTTTCATGAGAAAACATGCCAACCGTTAGATCAAAAGAGGACTGACAACCGGGCCCGCTGACAAATTACAAGTCATCTCCTTTCGACCAATGAAATACCTCCACATAGGACACTGTGGCAATGGACCCACAAAGGCATGAAGTGCTAAGGAAAAGGGAAGATCGACGATTGTCATAAGATCACGAGCCTCTGACACATGCTATGAGATCTTACAACAACCATTGATCTCAGTTACTGGGACCCCACTGCAAATCTAACTTCGGAAGTCTTAGCGAATGTGCGACCAAAGGAAGAATCACTCAGTCACCGAATAGAATTCCTAACCTTGGTTAAGTCTATAGAATACACGAACAAGGCATTCGTAGAACCACTGAGTGTTTGGTCCAACTTGGGGTTTCAGTTAGCGAATGCCCAACTGAAGGCAATCCGTGGGGTCACTGAATGTTTAGAAACACCACCATTTTATCTTGCAACTAAGAGAAACACTGCAGTCGCTAGTTCACCGAGAGGAAAAGGTAACCACTGGAATACTTAGAGAACCTATGACTAAGGAAAGGAAAACCGTTTGCTGAGTCGTTGACCGCAGAGACCTAACCGCCAAACTTTAAGTGACTAAGAGAGACAATGAAATCGCTGAATCGCTGAATAAAAGGGGTAACCGCCAACTGACTTGGAGAACTAGCGACCAGCCAATGGATGAAAAGTGCACATGGGTATTTGAGGATTTTAAGTGGCTGATAAAGTAACTCGAAAATATAACAAGGCCTAGGGTTTTTGGAGGGTTTGGCCTATAACACCTAGTTTATGAATTTTTAAGGGTTTTGTGCCTAGCCAGGGACCTAGAAACAGTTGCAGAGCCCAAGGGGAAGAAGATGAACCCATGAAATTTTGCAGAGTGCTTGGGACAATAAAAATACAGACCCTGGGATAGATTTGGGCCAAATTTGCATGCGTATGAAAATTAGGGTAATAGTTGCAATAAGAAATTTTTTCCAAGTGAACTAATGGGTCTCAACCTTCCCATAGACTTCCGATCATAAAAGTGCCAATGTTGCAACAATAAAAGTTTTCAACACCAGCCAATAGGTCTCCACATTACTCATATGCTCTTATTGATGATATTTAATATGCAATCAAGCCAAAAAAGAAAAGGCTTGTTAATAAAAGATTTAATTTGACATAACATAATATTTTTAATCTCACATCAAAATGGATGAAAAAATTTCAAAGATACATATACAAATACATCATGAAATATATTCTTTTAAGAACTGTAGGATTTTAAAATAACAATACACCTATTCATGAGTTTAATGTACTTATTTTATATTCTTTTACTAGGAAAGTGAATGGTCTACATATGTCAATTTAAAACAATAAAAATTAAAGTGAAATAAAGTCATTGTTAAATGATTATTAAGAATTATGTTTGATTCATTCATTCATTATTTTATTTAAAAAAATAAATATTGAGGAAAACATGGATATTTCAAATATATCTGTCTAAATTTTTTAATATACTACTCTTAACATATTTGTAGTAGATTTGTTATTTAAGATAGTTGTACTAATTTTTATTATGAAAAGAATATTGTTATATTTTTTTGTCAATTTAATATTTACTAAAGAAAATTATGTCTCAACATAAAATAGTTGCATTGAAAAAATTAAAATCTTAAAATTTATAATTTAATAGAAATATTAATAGATCATGTAATATAATTAATGAATAAAAAATTAAAATGTCTTCTTATTTTTTGTTTTTTATTATACACAATTTCAATTGAACACCATTTAAATGTCTAAAATACCAACTTTGATAATTTTACTATTAAACCACATGTTCATTTCACTTTAACCAAAATATTATAAAAATATAATTTGAATCTTTGACCAAAACGCTATATAGTTTTAGAATATGTGTTTGACCAAAAAGTTTTAGAATATGTGTTTTACGAAAATACTATAAAAATCAAGTTTAAATATTTGAACAAAACACTCTAAAAATCTTTAATATGTGTTTCGCCAAAATACTATCGAAATGATGACCGACCTATTCAGGGAAGACGTCTTCAATTCAAAATCAAATTAGATCAAAACGTATCTTATATCTAAGTCTCTAGTCGAGCAAGTTTCGAGAAATGGGAAGAAATAATAAAATAAACTAATTATGTTTTTTAATTGAAACTAAGGAATACTATATAAGTACACATAGAGCCGAGTGCTCAAATACTTATAGAGCGAATCTAACCTTAATACAGAGAATGGCTGCTGAACAGTTTTTCCTTGGCCTTCTCGTTGTCTTAGTTGGGTATTTCTCTCTGTGTTTTCTAAGAAGAAAATCTGTGAACAAGCCCTACAAGGGCCCTGCGATCTATCCCATAGTCGGCTCTGCCTTCGGATTCTTTAGAAATCGTCACAGGCTTCTGCAATGGTTTACAGAAATAATGGACCAGATGCCAACAAATACTTTCAAGCTCAAACGGCCAGGTGGAGTCAAAGATATCATGACTGGAAATCCTGCAAACATAGAGCATATGCTCAAAAACAAATTTGAAGATTACCCAAAGGGAGAACACTTTACAAATGTTCTTCAAGATTTCTTAGGGCGAGGGATTGTCAATGTGGACGGGGATTTGTGGAAGATGCAGAGGAAGACGGCAAGCTATGAGTTTAATGCCAAGTCTCTGAGAAGCTTCATGGTGGAGACGGTGCAGTCGGAGATTCAGAATCGCCTCTTCCCAGTCCTCACAAACGCATCCAAAACGGGTAAGCCTTTAGATTTGCAAGACATTTTGCAGAGATTTGCGTTTGATAATATTTGTAAAGTAGCGTTTGGGGTGGATCCCGCCTGTCTCCTCCCCTCCATGCCCACTTCACCTTTTGCAATGGCTTTTGACGATGCTACTGAAATCAGCGCGGGTAGATTCTACTCTGCTCTTCCTTTTTTGTGGAAAGTGAAGCGCATGCTTAACATCGGTTCTGAAAAGCGCTTGAGCGAAGCGATTAAAGCAGTGGACAAATTTGCTATGGATGTGGTGAGTAGTAGAAGGAAGGAGATTTCGGCGAGTACGGGTGGCCCTGAAAGAGAGGATCTGCTTTCTAGGTTCATGGCGACTCTTTCAAACAAGGCAGATGAATTAGGGTTTGATAATCAGTCCGAAAGTGAGAAGCAATCCAGTGGTGCGATGGATGTGTTTTTGAAGGAGATGGTGGTGAGCTTTATTTTGGCAGGCAGGGATACGACGTCTGCTGCTCTCACATGGTTTTTCTGGCTTCTCTCTTCCCACCAGAGTGTAGAAGAAAACATTCACACTGAAATCTTACAGATCTTGGGTAGGAGATCGCAACCCCGAACAGCTGATGAAGAAGGGATTAGTTTCAGCTTTGAGGAATTGAAGGATATGCAATATCTGCATGCTTCTCTGTGCGAGTCAATGCGGCTTTACCCTCCTGTGCCTGCTGATACTAAAGTTGCCTCCAAAGATGATGTTTTACCAGATGGGACTTTTGTCGGGAAGGGATGGCAGTTGATTTACGTTAACTATTCGATGGGCAGGATGAAAAATATTTGGGGCAGTGATTGTTTGCAGTTTGTCCCCGACAGATGGTTAAAAGAAGGGAAATTTGTGGGAGAAAATCCGTATAAGTTTCCAGTGTTCCATGCAGGACCTCGATTATGTCTGGGTAAAGAGATGGCTTTCACACAGATGAAATCTATTGTGGCTTCTGTTATTCATAGTTTCCATTTTGAGATAGAGGATGGGATTACGACTCCCGATTATGTGGTGTCTCTGACCATGCGCATGAAAGGAGGACTTCCCGCTGGAGTAAGATCTCGAAGACCCAAGCATGGAATGACATCACTATCACCTAAAATGTGATCTTTCTTGTCCGTACTCCTCAGTTGAAGTTTATGTCAATTGTGTACTCACGCCCTCCACCTAGAACTCATACATTGTATTATCATCTAGTATGTGCATTCCATCGTAAGTGGCATTGATAATTACCTAATATTTTGTTTTCTAAAGAGGAGGTTATATATACATGTGTATATTTTACATATATATATAGATGAATAAACTGTTTACATTATTTTTTAAAAAGTTTTTAATAAATATATTTATTTTTTAAATTAAAATAACATTTGATGTTTTTGCATTTATCAAAATTTCCAGTATTCAATGCCAGTCAATAGATTTCAATCTTATTCATATGTTCTTGTTGATGAGAAGTTTTATTATTATGTAAAATAAAACACTTTTATTATACTTCTTTCCTAAATAATTATCATTCTAGCATAAGTAGGACTCTTCCATAGTGTAATATTAGAATAGCCCTTCCTATATTAATTTATTTTAAATATGGCGCATTGTGCAAATATGTTCTCATAAAAGAATTAATTTTTGGCTCATACATTTTAAAAATGATACCCCATTTTATGAAAATACTTGCTCTTGAAATAATATCTTTTTATAAAGTATAAATATAATACTTTCATCATCAAAATTCACATTAATTAATGTATAATGAGTGGATAAATGAAAACTAGCTATGAAATTTTTAAATATTTTTACAATATCATTAATTAGAATATTAGTGTGCAATAAAAATCATCACACACAATTTAAGGAAACATACAAATTCACTTAATTTCTTAAAAATCTGTAATATCTTTCTCTCACTAACCTTTTTTGTTGATTATATTTAATACTGTTATTAATTTCAAAGTTGCAATTATTAACAAGTAAATAGCTATGTTAACTACAATAAATTAAAATCAAGTCTTCAAATAATCTTATAATATTCTTCCGATCAAAATCTTATCATATTCTTAAATTTGAAGATTTAAATTAATCATTTTTTAGATATAATAAATAAATCAAGATTTTATTTTTATTATGATTGAACATAACTTTTTTTTTTCACTGAAATATAACCGTTGTTACAAACCATAATAAAAACTACTTCTGATATGCATACTTCCATTTGCATAAACTCATGGGTTTTTTTGTGGAATGTATCCCTTTGGCTCACATCTATGAGCCTTTTTATATGGCCCAATTAATCACATCAATTTATTTTTCTACTTTTCAATTGGATACATTATATTTTAAGGTCTTTGGACCATATTATTATCCAACATTCTCAACTCTTTACTCTCAAGACAAACTAAAGACCATTAATCATTGGCTTCATTTTTCCATACTAAGTTGTTAACACCATTTATATGAAGCTCATTTGACAAAAGAATACATGGGCTTAGCATGGTTATCACCTACTAGGGAGACTCCAAAATAATTTTTCAGGCCACCATATATATAATATCTACCTTTGTGCATAATTTTGTTTTTGGTTTCTTTAAACTAGAGAATGAATTCTTTAAAAGTTAAGGAAACATACCAATTCACTTAATTTCTTGAAAAACTACAATATCATTCTCTCAGTAACCCCTTTTATTGATTATATTTAATATATTTATACTAATATCAAAGTTGCATTTCTTAACAAGTAAATAACTATCTTAATGACAATAAATAAAAATCAAATCCCTTCTTTGTCTCCATTTTGTGAGAAGCCAACCTAGACATGACCTCAGCAGCAGTCTCCTGGTCGAATCCCACCACTAGTTGTAATACCCTAACCAACTCAAAGCAAAAGAACTACCATAGAGCACTAAACATATCAAACAAAGAAAATTATAACCTGAACAATTTTTTTTTTAAAAAACAATATCCATTACAATTAACCTTGTACAACAAGTTCAATAGAATACTCATAATCAGCAGTGTAATATTTTTCAGATCATAACATCCGAGTACGACATATCGTTACTCTTACAAAAAGTAAAACAACAACTATTAAGGTACATCCAAATTAATCACTAATTCTAAAAGATAAGAAGTCAACTTTCTTCTAGATCCGTATTCATTTATATCTCGAACCTGAAATCAAATCATAAAAAACACAACACACCAAGCAGGGCTTAGTACAGAAATCAATCTGAAATAACCTCCAAAACCTGCACGTTAGATTTAATAACATCTAACATTATTAAATCCAAATAACAGAAGTATTGATAATACAATTTTCTTTTCACATCAAAATTGTAAAGCAAGTACATAATTTCATACATGCAGATATGCAGAAAATAAACTCGCATAGAATATGACAAGGTGATGATCCAGTAGTCCATGGGTGTCAACATATGTATCTACGTTTAGCCACTCGTAGAACTCATTATGTCAGGTGAAACCATAATATTCTTATCTTATTATATGATTCCCATCCCATGAATTTTAATTGTTACCACTTGTTTAAATAACTGTCATAAACTTTCCCATAAGGATCCAGACTGAAGTCGGAGGGCATCCGACAACGTATTTCTTTCACCACAAGTTACTCGCTTTATGACAGCCACCCAACCTAAAGGATCACACTTGCATAATCTAACATACACATAATTCAAATCATACTAATTGGAAGAAAACTTAAACTAATTTTCCGATTCCAACTAACATACATATATTTCTTTTGCCACAATAAAACAATTGCACCAGCAAACAGAAACATCATTTGAATCCAAATTTCCATCTTTCAAGTACCATTTGAAACCATATTTATAACCACATTGTTCAATCCTCTAACAGCTATATCTAAATCTAATAACAAGAAATGTCTTTTCTAAGATACATTTAACTTAAATTCCATTAAACAAGATATTACTAATGAAACCATCCATATAAATATAATTATAACAAATTATAAAAACAATCAATTTCCATTACCAAAACAGTATTCACTATAATTTCTGGATTATAAATCTATGATAAAACTAACAGTGAATATCATAAGAATATACATATACATTGATACCTATAAATAAATACTTATACATACACATATACTCAGGACCTATAAGTATACATACAAATACTTACCTACATATATCAAAATATACGTAAAATCTTATTAATTTAAAGTTAGCTCTAAGATAGAAAATAATCATTTCCGCTGTACATCAATAACCAATTGTTTCCAGATAACAAATTTCACTACTCTATTTAGTAATGGTGTTGACAACAAAATGATATCATAGTAGTTGTTTTCGTTTCAGAGCTCTCAAACTCAACCCATTAAAACATACTCTCAAATCATCTAAATACGATACAGTCAACGAAAAATGTTTGTATGCACTCAATGATTCAAGCTAATACACAAGATGACAGTTGCAATACTCTTCGCTATGCCATGGTTTAACCACAATATCAAAATCCCGCATATACTACAGTAGGATTTGAATATTGCTTATAATCCAATCTCTGAATTCGCAAATGATTAATCTATACAATTAACGGAATCCAAACCCTTTAAAAGTCAAACTCGAAATCTTATAAAAATATATACACTTACATATATATATCACACAGAATTTTCAAACCCAAATTCGCAAACAACTTAACAATAACGGGACTGTAACTTCAGACCTGAAACTCATTGAGATAATCAAACGACGCCATCCGAATAACATTTATACAAATGTTTGGTTCCCTATTTATTGCTGAAACCCTTCTCCTACACAAAATTTATAATAATACAGCACATATAACAACAATGGCTTGACAAAAAGAAACCAATTCTCTACACCAAGTTTATAACTACGACTCAGGGTCATGTCTCAAAGTCAATGCAAATTTGTGACCAAAAGCGAATAAATCCATAATCACAAATTCATAGCCGGGTTACAACTGTAACAAAATTTTAACCACAAAACAGAGTACCCACTGAGCTCGGCTCAAAATCATAGCCGGCACTTTATGCTATCCACAACCAACACAAAAACTACAATTACAGCAACCACATAAAATCACAAACCCCGTATACGCCCATGTTTCCAAGGCGATATCTCCATTCTCATTCAAACACGGGTATATGCAAAATAAACTTCGCTAAACAAACCATTCTCTATAATTTCCATGATGAGATGTACTAAATACCATTTAAACTGAAAAACCTTAATACTTAAAACATTTCAAAACTTTCGAAGGAGATAATGTACAGAAATATCAAGCATCTGAATAAATTTTACATCCGAAACTGGGGTACACTAGATTAAGCTATGGAAACCCCATACCCTGCATACTCTTAAAGATGGGTACAAATTTCCAAACACAACATTTTTAATAGTCGATAACCACCATATCATACTAAAATAATACAGATAAAAGAGTAGGGTTTTGAGAAAGAGCCCCCTGCCTGTGATAATATGAAATGACACAGGAGTTGATGCCCGATAAAACCCTCTGCTATCAAATTTGCAACACTCCAATCCTTGCCACAAAGAACCAGAGAAAGCCTTTTAAGAAAAGATACTACAAGAAATGCAGCAACAAAACAACAGAACCACAATAAACAAAATTGTGAACCTTCGAAATGCTGAGAAGAAACGGTTTCCTCCATAGTTGCCATCAATTTCCCTACGATAACGCGGAGAAAAACGCTCGACAGAGCATCCATAACCCCAACCACGACCAACGATGGTGGTCTAAATACAACATCGTGCCAAATTAATGCTCATAACAGCGAGCAAGAAACCAAACTTCATACGCAATGCAGATACCAACACATGGCAGCCGAGGTACCAACTCGCCAATCGAGAAGCCTGCTCTTCATAAAAACCCACTAACTTGCCGCCATAAGCCAAAAACCCAAAACCCCCATAACAAGCACTAGTCTAAGCATCGACTAACTTAGGTGAGTTTAGTTAAAAGTTTTATGGAAAAGCTGAATCCTTCGATAGGTAAGATAGTTACTAACTTACATATCAACATAACATTAGATACTAACAACACTATCCATATTAACATCAATGTTAAGATCAATATTAACATTGACTTTAATATTAATATTAATTTACTAATTAATATTCTTATCAATATTAATATTAATATTAATATTAATATTATTATTAATATCGATATCCAAATTAATAATACTAATGTTGTTTTCCAATTAATAAGTATACGTATATATATATATATAATATTTATAACCTGTATATATATATATATAAATTCTAGCACACGAATATCTACAATTACAAATATATATATACATATATATATATATAAAATAAACTGATATTTATATACATATGTATACATATATATATAATTATTCATACTAATGCACTCGAACTTATATACACGTATGTATAATTATACAATGTTATAATTTTACACACACACACACACACACACACACACACACACACACACACACACACACACACACACACACACACACACACACACACACACACACACACACACACACACATATATATATATATATATATATATATATATATATATATATATATATATATATATATATATATATATATATATATATATATATATATATGTTTATACTTATAAACTGACAAACAACATACACAGGTTACTGAAAATATATATATTTTTATAAAATCCAGCTTAAGAACAAATCTGAAAGTACGAATCAGACGAAGGTAAACTGAACCATACTAACATCATTAATAAAATTTGATCTCTGAATCCAAACTGATTCAGATATTAAGATTCTGAAAGTAGCGTAATACTGACAACATAAAAACCTCTGTTTCTGAGAATCAGATTTTGAATCAACTCTGAATTCTCAAAAAGTTCAACATAAAAAAAAATCCCAGAATAATAGAAATAACTTAACAAGTGTCAACCATCCAGAAAATGAACTAATCTCAGGTTCCAAGGTATCAACTACAGTCGGTCAGGGTCATGACACCCTCCCCCACCAGCTTAGGCTTACTCCTAGAAGCCTGAAAATAAATGAGGATGAGAAACTTTCATTGCCGCTGTATCTTCCCATGTTGCAGAGGTATCATCATTATGATCCCACAATACCTTTACCTGCTCCACCTTGCGACCTCTGAGATTTAGCTCTCTTTGCTGAATGATTCGCACTGGTTCCAGCATCAACTGGCCATCCATCACCTGTAATGCATTCCAATTCAGAACATGAGTGATATCAGGTATGTATTTCCTTAAAACAGACACATGAAAGACATCATGGATTCGAGATAGACTAGGAGGCAAAGCAAGTCGGTAGGCAACCGGACCAACACGTTCCAGAATTTCAAAAGGTCCCACAAAACATGGAGATAATTTGGAACCTTTACCATATCTAATTGGACTTTTTCTAGGTCTAACCTGTAGAAAAACTTTGTCCCCAACCATAAACTGACGCTCAATCCTATGCAAATCTGCATACTTTTTCTGTCTATCCTGTGCTGTAACAAGGTGTTCCCTGATTCGTTTCACTTGCTGTTCCATATCTTGGAGCATTTCAGGTCCTAGGAGAATTCTATCTTCCAAATTATCCCAGCTCAAGGGTGTTCTGCAAGGTCGTCCATACAAAGCTTGAAATGGAGCCATACCTATAGAGCTGTGATAACCGTTATTATATGCAAACTCAACTAAATGCAAGAATTCTTCCCATTTGTTCTGCCTATCCATGACGTACATCCTGAGCATGTCTTCCAGAATCTGATTTACACGCTCAGTTTGCCCATCAGTCTTAGGATGATATGTAGAACTGAAGTTCAGCTGAGTACCAAGTTCACACTGCATAGACCTCCAAAGTGAAGATGTGAAAACTGGGTCCCTATCAGATATGATCTTCTTAGGGATCCCATGCAATCTAACTATCTGCTCCATATAAATACATGCTACAGGTGCTACATTATATGAAGATCTTACTGGAATAAAATGTGCAACTTTGGTTAACCTGTCCACCACAACCATGATTGCATCATGCCGTCTAACTGATAAAGGTAATCCCACTATGAAATCTATGGAGATGGTATCCCATTTCCATCCAGGCACACTGTGAGATTGAAGTAAACCTGCAGGATGTTGATGTTCAACTTTTACCCTTTGACATTCCAGACATCTAGCAACAAAGTCAGTAATATCTCTCTTCATACCTGGCCAATAATAATACTGTTTTAGATCGGCATTCATTTTCTTAACACCAGGATGTGCTGAATAGAGCGCTTTATGAGCTTCAGACATAACCAAATTCTGTAGTTCTCCAATCTCAGGAACATAAGTACTGCCTTTGTAAACCAACAACCCATCAGTGCTGATAGAGTAACCTTCAAATCTGCCTTCTAACGTGCTGCCACTGTCCATAATAGCTTTCACATCTAAAAACCATGGATCAAAACCCAGATTTTGCAATATTTTCTCCTTCAAATCCACTGTGAGAGTTAAAGAAGAGAGTTTGTGACATCTTCTGCTAAGCGCATCAGCCACCTTATTCTCTTTACCTTGCACATATTTGACTTCAAAGTCATATTCACACAAAAATTCCATCCATCTGCGTTGCCGTGCATTCAGATTTGGCTGTGTGAAAATATATTGAAGACTTCTGTGATCAGTTCGCAACTCAAAATGCTGTCCAAGAAGAAAATGTCACCATTTGGTCAACGCATGCATTACTGCAGCAAGCTCCAAATCGTGAGTTGGGTAGTTAATTTCATGATCCTTGAGTTTCCTGGATTCATACGCAATCACTCTGCCATCTTGCATTAAAACTGCTCCTAACCCATCCAATGATGCATCCGTGCAAACTTCAAATTCTTTACAAGGATCAGGTACTGCCAAAACAGGTGCACTAGTCAACCAATCTTTAAGATGCTGAAAAGCCTCTTCACACTGATCTGACTAGACAAATTTCTTACCTTTTCTTTGTAGAGAAGTGATAGGATGTGCTATTTTAGAGAAATTAGCCACAAACCTTCGGTAATAACTGGCCAAACCCATAAAACTTCTCACTTCAGACACGTTTGTAGGTGCTGGCCACTCTACAATAGCTCTAATCTTAGCTGGATCCACAGCTATTCCATCTCCTGTGATAATGTGTCCAAGGTAGCTTATTTCAGATTTGAAAAATTCACACTTATCAAGATTAGCATACAGCTTATTCCTTTGGAGACATTCAAAAACTTGCTTTAGATGCTGTTCATGCTCCTCCAAGGAGTTAGAATAAATCAATATGTCATCCAGAAAGACAACTACAAACTTATCAAGGAAGGTTCTAAACACTCCCTGCATCAAACTCATAAATACTGATGGCGCATTTGTTAAACCGAAAGGTACAACAGTGAATTCATAATGCCCATATCTAGTTCAAAATGTTGTCTTATGAATATCGACTTCTTGAATTCGAAGCTGATGGTAACCAGATTTAAGATCAATTTTGGAAAACACCTTAGCACCCTTAACTTGATCAAATAAGTCATCAATCCTAGGCAATGGATACCTATTCTTGATAGTAACCTTATTCAACTGTCTGTAGTCGATACACAGTCTAAGAGATCCATCTTTCTTCTTAACGAAGATAACAGGTGCACCCCAGGGAGAGACACTTGGTCTGATCAGCCCTTTCTCAAGGAGTTCTTCAAGTTGAACCTTAAGTTTAGCCAATTCTTGTGCTGTCATACGATAAGGAGTTTTAGAAATTGGCTCAGTTCCAGGCACAAGATCAATCCTAAAGTCAATTTCTCTCTTGGGTGGAATACCCGGAATCTCCGTTACAAACACATTAGAAAATTCCTTAAGCAAAGGATGGTCAAGACTTGCCCGCTCGGCCATGGGTTCAGAAAAATCATTGACAGAAATAGCAAACAGCTTACAGCCCTTCCGTAAACACCTATGGAGTTGTTTAGCGGATATAGTTCTAAAAGAAATAGGCCTCTTAATCCCTGAAATGACTTTACTGGCCCCAAAATCATCAATGCATGCAACAGTCTTCTCGCTGCAATCAATTACAACTTGGTGCTGATCCAACCAGTCCATTCCTAAGATTACATCATAAGTTCCTAAAGGAATAACTCAGAGGTTTGCTACAGTGGTAAACGCCTCAAGATGAATTTCACAATTTACCACAATCAGCCTAGAATCTACCTTAGAACCATAAGCTAACTCAACTTGCCATGCCAACTCAGCCTTTCTCACAGGAATATTACAATGTTTAACCAAATTGGCAGAAATGAAAGAATTAGTGGCACCTGAGTCAAATAAAATGGAAATTTTCGTACCTTGAAAAGTACCTTTAGCCTCAATCACCGTGTTCTGATGTTCTGCTTGATTATGATCCACAGTAGCAAAAATACGGTGGTTCTTTCCAGAGTCACCAACAGTAGCTTCAGAACCCGATGCCCTTGGCCTTCCCTAATTATTGCCTTTAAGAGGGCAATTCCATTGTAAGTGACCCAACTGCCCACAATGCCAACATTCCACTCCTCTTTTGGTACTCTTATCCTGTGAGGAATTTTCTTGTGGCTGTGTAAAACTCTGTTTCACACTTTCAGCAGGTTTAATGGATTTAGGTAGTTCAGGGACCTTAAACCCCTTGTCTGATTTGATAAACTTATTGAATTTCCGCTTTTGGGATTTACTACCATAGCCACTAGGTGTTGCCTTAGAGTCATCCTTGAAGGATTTCTGATTTTTACTACTACTAGGAACATATGAATTAACAACACTCTTGGTTGAAAAACCAGATTTCATTTCCGCAAGCTTAGCCTGATCAGCAGCTTCCTTAACAGATTTTGGCTTGAAAGTTCTCACTTTCTCACCAATCTTAGGATTTAAACCCCGGACAAAGTGCTGCACTAAAGGTTTATCACCTTCATTCCAACCAGAATACTTCTTAAGCTGAAAGAATCTTCTTTCATACATTTCCACAGTTGAGTTCCCTTGAGAAATGTTAAAGAATTCCTCAGACCTGGTTTGTTGCCAGTACTCAGACATAAACCTTTCCCGAAACCTTTCAATGAATAACTCCCAAGTGACTTGAGAAATATGCAGTCCAAGGTGTTCCAGTTCCATATTCCACCAGATTGATGTGAAAGATCTTAACTGCATTACAGTCCAGTGAACTTTCACATTGGTGTGATAATCATGAAGAATAAAACATCTTTCGATGTTTAGAAGCTAGGCTTCAGCTTCATTACCAGCTTCAGTACCATTAAAATATGGTCCCTTGAGCTTAGAAATGTCTTTCAGCTGAGTTTTGATAACAGGATCTTCTATAATAGCCTGATTGGCATTAGGAATCTATAAATTCTGCATATTTGCTCCCCCACCAGTAATGTTATTCCTAGCTTCAATCCCATCCAACCGACCAAGAATCTGCTGAAGTATCTTAGCTTGAATTCCCCTTTGATCTTCATCATGAGGAATTCCATCATCAAGCCTATCTTGACGATCTTGACCCCTACCAAGGCCACGACCTCTACCTAGGCCTCGACCGTGGCCTCTACATCCACCTCTACCTCTGCCTGCTTCGGCATCAGCATTAGGGATACCTCATCCCCGTGCTCCTCATGTAATAGGAGGCATACTGAAATTCCTATAAAAGAGATTTAATTAAAATCTCGCAGGAAGCATAATGAAACCACTAATAAATCTTTTCGAGTCCCGAGTGTTTAAACCTTGGGCTCTGATACCAAATGTAATACCCTAACCAACTCAAAGCAAAAGAACTACCATAGAGCACTAAACATATCAAACAAAGAAAATTATAACCCAAACAAATTTTTTTTTAAAAAACAATATCCATTACAATTAACCTTGTACAACAAGTTCAATAGAATACTCATAATCAGCAGTGTAATATTTTTCAGATCATAACATCCGAGTACGACATATCGTTACTCTTACAAAAAGTAAAACAACAACTATTAAGGTACATCCAAATTAATCACTGATTCTAAAAGATAAGAAATCAACTTTCTTCTAGATCCGTATTCATTTATATCTCGAACCTGAAATCAAATCATCAAAAACACAACAACACCCAGGCAGGGCTTAGTACAGAAATCAATTTGAAATAACCTCCAAAACCTGCACGTTAGATTTAATAACATCTAACATTATTAAATCCAAATAACAGAAGTATTGATAATACAATTTTCTTTTCACATCAAAATTGTAAAGCAAGTACATAATTTCATACATGCAGATATGCAGAAAATAAACTCGCATAGAATATGACAAGGTGATGATCCAATAGTCCATGGGTGTCAACATATGTATCTACGTTTAGCCACTCGTAGAACTCATTATGTCAGGTGAAACCATAATATTCTTATCTTATTATATGATTCCCATCCCATGAATTTTAATTGTTACCACTTGTTTAAATAACTGTCATAAACTTTCCCATAAGGATCCAGACTGAAGTCGGAGGGCATCCGACAACGTATTTCTTTCACCACAAGTTACTCGCTTTATGACAGCCACCCAACCTAAAGGATCACACTTGCATAATCTAACATACACATAATTCAAATCATACTAATTGGAAGAAAACTTAAACTAATTTTCCGAATCCAACTAACATACATATATTTCTTTTGCCACAATAAAACAATTGCACCAGCAAACAGAACATCATTGTATCCAAATTTCCATCTTTCAAGTACCATTTGAAACCATATTTATAACCACATTGTTCAATCCTCTAACAGCTATATCTAAATCTATAACAAGAAATGTCTTTTCTAAGATACATTTAACTTAAATTCCATTAAACAAGATATTACTAATGAAACCATCCATATAAATATAATTATAACAAATTATAAAAACAATCAATTTCCATTACCAAAACAGTATTCACTATAAATTTCTGGATTATAAATCTATGATAAAACTAACAGTGAATTTCATAAGATATACATATACATTGATACCTATAAATAAATACTTATACATACACATATACTCAGGACCTATAAGTATACATACAAATACTTACCTACATATATCAAAATATACGTAAAATCTTATTAATTTAAAGTTAGCTCTAAGATAGAAAATAATCATTTCCGCTGTACATCAATAACCAATGTTTTCCAGCTAACAAATTTCACTACTCTATTTAGTAATGGTGTTGACAATAAAACGATATCATAGTAGTTGTTTTCGTTTCAGAGCTCTCAAACTCAACCATTAAAACATACTCTCAATCATCTAAATACGATACAGTCAACGAAAAATGTTTGTATGCATCAATGATTCAAGCTAATACACAAGATGACAGTCGCAATACTCTTCGCTATGCCATGGTTTAACCACAATATCAAAATATCGCATATACTACAGTAGGATTTGAATATTGCTTATAATCCAATCTCTGAATTCGCAAACGATTAATCTATACAATTAACGGAATCCAAACCCTTTAAAAGTCAACTCGAAATCTTATAAAAATATATATCACTTACATATATATATCACACAGAATTTTCGAACCCAAATTCGCAAACAACTTAACAATAATGGGACTGTAACTTCAGACCTGAAACTCATTGAGATAATCAAACAACGCCATCCGAATAACATTTATACAAATGTTGGTTCCCTATTTATTGCCGAAACCCTTCTCCTACACAAAATTTATAATAATACAGCACATATAACAACAATGGCTTGACAAAAGAAACCAATTCTACACCAAGTTTATAACTACGACTCAGGGTCGTGTCTCAAAGTCAATGCCAAATTCGTGACCAAAAGCGAATAAATCCATAATCACAAATTCATAGCCGGGTTACAACTGTAACAAACTTTTAACCACAAAACAGAGTACCCACTGAGCTCGGTTCAAAATCACAGCCGGCACTTTATGCTATCCACAACCAACACAAAAACTAAAATTACAGCAACCACATAAAATCACAAACCCCGTATATGCACATGTTTCCAAGGTGATATCTCCATTCTCCATTCAAACACGGGTATATGCAAAACGAACTTCGCTAAACAAACCATTCTCTATAATTTCCATGATGAGATGTACTAAATACCATTTAAACTGAAAAACCTTAATACTTAAAACATTTCAAAACTTTCGAAGGAGATAATGTACAGAAATATCAAGCATCTGAATAAATTTTACATCCAAAACTGGGGTACACTAGATTAAGCTATGGAAACCCCATACCCTGCATACTCTTAAAGATGGGTACAAATTTCCAAACACAACATTTTTAATAGTCGATAACCACCATATCATACTAAAATAATACAGTATTAAAGAGTAGGGTTTGAGAAAGAGCCCCCTGCCTGTGATAATATGAAATGACACAGGAGTTGATGCCTGATAAAACCCTCTGCATATCAAATTCGCAACACTCCAATCCTTGCCACAAAGAACCAGAGAAAGCCTTTTAAGAAAAGATACTACAAGAAATGCAGCAACAAAACAACAGAACCACAATAAATGAAATTGTGAACCTTCGAAATGCTGAGAAGAAACGGTTTCCTCCATAGTTGCCATCAATTTCCCTACGATAACGCAGAGAAAAACGCTCGACAGAGCATCCATAACCCCAACCACGACCAACACGATGGTGGTCTAAATACAACATCGTGCCAAATTAATGCTCATAACAGCGAGCAAGAAACCAAACTTCATACGCAATGCAGATACCAACACATGGTAGCCGAGGTACCAACTCGCCAATCGAGAAGCCTGCTCTTCATAAAAACCCACTAACTTGCCGCCATAGCCAAAAACCCAAAACCCCATAACAAGCGCTAGTCTAAGCATCGACTAACTTAGGTGAGTTTAGTTAAAAGTTTTATGGAAAAGCTGAATCCTTCGATAGGTAAGATAGTTACTAACTTACATATCAACATAACATTAGATACTAACAACACTTCCATATTAACATCAATGTTAAGATCAATATTAACATTGACTTTAATATTAATATTAATTTACTAATTAATATTCTTATCAATATTAATATTAATATTAATATTAATATTAATATTATTATTATTATCAATATCCAAATTAATAATACTAATGTTGTTTTCCAATTAATAAGTATACGTATATATATATATATATATATATATATATATATAATATTTATAACCTGTATATATATATATAAATTCCAGCACACGAATATCTACAATTACAAATATATATTACATAATATATATATATATATATATATAAAATAAACTGATATTTATACATATGTATAATACATACATACATACATACATACATACAATACTTACATACATACATACATACATACATACATACATACATACATACATACATACATACATACATACATACATACATACATACATACATACATACTATATATAACATATATAGTAATATTAA
>BSBK01004519.1:0-305000 GCA_027943335.1 Chamaecyparis obtusa
ATATATATGTATATATGTATACATATATACTATATATATATATATATGTATACATATATATATATATATTATATGTATACATTATCATATATATATGTATACATATATATATGTGTATATATATGTATACATCTATACATATATATGTGTGTGTGTGTGTGTGTCTATATATATATATATATATATATGAGTTGAATAGATGGTTTTGATAAGATTGTGTGAGGTTATTGTGAACTATGCATAAATCAAATGTGAAGACTAAATCTATCATCCTAGAACCTTAGCACACATAATTGGAGCCTCTAGGACCTATTAGACCCCATTTTGGTGATTTTGAGGTTTGAATGTTTGTTATGCTTGATCCCACCAATCTACATTTTCTCCTCCCGCATCTTATCACACTCCCTAACATTCTAACAAATTTTGAGGTGATTTTCTAGGACAAGTTCACTTGTCAATTTGTCCATGGAATTTTGAGCCCATATTTGGTCTAGGGCCCGATGGAAGGGTTTTCTTCCAACGTCTAGATTTATGGTCATCTTGGATCAAAATTGAATCTGAAAATAAGTATAAAAGGACCTCTACAACTCTCAATTTTTAATGGAAATTCTTATGCAACCAAGAGTTGTCAATCATATGAAAACAATATCAAATCAAGTGCAAGATATCTAAGTACAAGCTATCATTAAGGATTTGGATTTAAGATTTAAAGGAAAGTGTCTGATTCAAAATCTCCAAGTCTCCATTTCTTCCAGATCCATTCAAGAAAAGGAAATCTTCTCGAATTGATGCAAGTTTATCTCCCATGATGGTCAAGTAGAGGAATTCTCAATTCAAGAAAGAAGCTCCACACATCCATTCTTCCTTCTCCCTCCTTCTTGAAGATTTTGTCAAGCATACATTCATTCAAGATCTAGGATTGGAAAGTGTTGATTCATGCATTTATGAAGACATCCTTGATTCTACATCTAATTTCAAAGAATAATATAGTCAACCATCTTCATGGATTTGAGAGGTTACTACATCCATTCATGAGGGTTTTTCATGCAAGGTGAATCTAATATTTATCTTGTTTACATCACTTTCCTTTATGAAATTTTAATTCAATTTCAAGGTTGATTCCTAAATAGGTGTTCGAACAAGGAAACATCTTTTCCAAAACCTTTTCACCTTCTTTTCTATGTTTAGAACAAGTTGTAAAGTTGTAGGTTTAGATACAAAAAGAACAGACATAGTCATTTTAGTTAACGGATTGGCCTTTCATAATATTGACTCAAACCCTTGCTAAAGCCCTCTCTATTAACAATAGTTGAACAAACTGCAATATCATAACAAAATTTTGATCTCTAAATTTTGTAGGTACAACTCCCTATGACAAATATTTAATGAATTTATGTTTTGAAATTTCTAAATATAAAGGGGGTATGCGCTTAACCCAAGATCAAAAGAGGCTTCAAATGAATGTTCATCACTATGATACATTCATTAATATAATGGAATCAAAATAAATGTAATTTATTTCTATGGTTGTACCTCAATTCTCACGACCATGAAAACCAAACATAGTGAAATCACCATAATTAATTCTGCAAATGCACCTCCACGCCCATGAATATTGTTAGAAATAGGGAATACTGAGAGGGCCGGTGAATCAGTATTCTGCAAACTTTATCTTTTGCCCAATTATGGATATAACAAATTACCTTTACACATGAATAACATAAGAAGCTAAACAACATGCATAGCAATAAAACTAAAGAACTCATAACACATGATTTGTTCTCAAGGAAACCCTGGTCAAGGGAAAACCTCGGTGGGGATGGTACCCATAAAGATCCACTAATCAAAAGTATCTTGTTAAGGATGTTGACCCTGTTAGGATTCTATTACAAACATATAGTGTATCAATCCTAATTAAGGGACTATAGGCCTTGTTAGAAGCCTCAACCCTGTTAGGAGTTGGTAGTACAAAATGTGATTACCAGCTGAGCCCACTGCCCAAATAAGTAATATAAAATATACACTAATAAAAAAATAGGTCAAGGTACATAACCTTATACTTCTTGCATCAATATCTCTTCGTTGTTACATATGCTTCATATACTTCACATCATGCTATTACAATTGCTTGCTCCTTTTTCAATTACAACTATTTCCTACTACTTCTCTTTACAATTACAATTACATTTACATCTATACCAATAGATTTAACCAAGATTGAACATATAAGATGTCATCCCTTTATATTGTTAAGACATTATTTTGATAAACAAAATAATTCCTTAACTCTTTACCAATTCTTCCTTCATATACTGGCCTGTCAACTTCACATTGTCTTCGATAAAACTATCATAACTTCTTCCATACATTCCATAATGACTTGTGTATGGTGAAAATGTGACCACACTTCTATGAATCATTACATGCAAGGGAACTCAAGAATGAGGCCTCACAAATTGATCCATAGCTCCCTAGGCATGGAGTGCAAGGGTTTTAAGAATGCTCTCAGCTAGAGCTATTTAGCCAATAACCTTGCTAGTAAACCATGCAATGGGAGATTCAATGAAGACAAGGGAAAGAATGCCAATATCCTCAAGAATCAAGAATGAAATGCAATGCAAGCTAGTTTAAGGATGGAAATGCAAGCTAAACTATGGAAATGAAAGATGCAAGTATTACAAAGCCTCCTAGCTAAACTAGATGAATTAATCTAAAGCATAAAGGAAATCTAAGCTAAGAATGCCATGAAAATGAAGCTACTATGCAAGAAATGAAATCTAACTATGAAGCAAGAAAGCCATGATGATGCAAGAATGAAGACAAGAAGATAGAGTGTTGATGAAGATCCAAGATGAATGCCAACAATGCTCCAAATCTTCAAACCCTAGATGCAAGAATATCTCAAAAATCTCCAAGATGACCTAGAAAACCTGTAGCATAATAATAGCATAAAAAGTTGGGGGATCTAGAATGAAGAAGAGAGCTCTTCTTTTATAGGAAATGAGGAGAAATGGACCATGGAGATTAAGAGGCAAAAGATTTAATCAACGGTGGAGCTTAAAAGAGGAGCAATCCATGTGCACACATATCCTCCAATGAGAAAATAGGAGTTGACTTTTGTGTCCATATGAGACAAAAAGTGCTTTTCCCCTTTTTATAAAATAAGAATAATGCTTTATTTGTGCAACTTAGGATAAGAGGAAAAGTGGGGGCTTTTTATTTATTAAAAGGGGAGGAAATATTCCTTTTAATAAATAAAGACTTAGGATAAGATGGTTAGCCCATAGAAAATAATCAAATAAATGATAGAACTAGGATTTGATCAATAATAAACAATTTATGATTTAGCAAAAGGGGCTAATAGTCTAGGTGACCATTTTTAGGTGTATACAACTTGCACTCTAAGATGGGTCATCATTAGTCACCATAGAGTCTATGTTCAAGTGCGCAAGCATTGAACTCACTCTAGTCAATGTCACAAACAAAAACTATGTTTGGGTACACTAGTAAAACTACTGTCTCACACTTAGACAAATATGCAATGCACTCTATCATACTTGCCCTTTGACTTGTGTGATCTTCATGTGGATCATATGTTTCCATAATGACAACATCTATGCAATCAACTCAGGCAAATTTCCAACAATCTCCCCCTTTGTCATTGGTGGCAACATATGAGAAAATTGGCTAAGTGTACAACTCCAAAATCTCAAAATTGACAAAATTGTGGCCATAGTATAACATATATATACTATCCTTATAACTCCTCAAAAATCTTATCTATAATGCAATACTCCCCCTAAGAGTATTAACTCTTATCATATACTATCAATTTTCTGCTAAATATCTCCCCCCCTTTGACAACAATGAGAAAATAACAGTAGGGAGGGCTACAAAATTGTATCAAAAAAAGTTATACCTCAATGTATTTATTGCAAAGCTGGTAGGCTTGCAACACAATCTACAAAATCTATCTTCATGTTTTCTATCTCCTTTTCTCATGACTTCTTGATGGAATCAGCCACATTGAGTAGTGCACTCAGTCCATAAGATGCTATCTGACAAGCTTGGAGGTTCTCAAAGTTGGATTTTTGAAAAGATATCTTAGCTGTAAGACAATCTTCTAATTGCTCTTCAATAACACTCAACTTCATAGAAACATGTTCTCTCAAAAGAGTATATCTCCTTAACTTCATGTCTTTCTCATCTTGTAAAATCCTAATTTCATAAAAAAGTTTCCTAACTTTTTTTTCAACATTACTGACCTTCACATTGGGGTTAGATAGAAGGTTTGTTTCATTCAGAATCTTAGCTTCCTTCAATTTTATCTTCTGATCTTCCTCAACTGTCAAAGTTTCTAATTTTGTACACTGTATGTACAAAGATTTTCCATTCTCCAAATGTTTCCTGAAGTCTTTGATACAAATATCAAGAGTACTGATATCATTGCTGATGTACTAACTAATATTCAATAACATTCTAGCCTCATAGTCTGCCTGTGCTTTCACTTTTGCAATCTCAGCTAGGTTAGTGAACTCATCATCAAAAGTGCTCATCTCTTTCTTTGCCTTGTCCATAGGGTCTGCTTCTACAATGTGTGTGCTCACAATAATTTGTAGCTTTTCAGTTAGGTCCTTCAAACATCCCTCTAGAATTTTAACTTTCTTATTCTTCCCAATGATTTTGTTCAAAGATGTGATCAATTCCATTTGATCATCATCATCCACTTCTTTTCCAAAATCCTCAAACAAAGATCCAGTTTGTTTCTTCTTTCCAATCTCAGGAGTAAGATTGATTTCTTCTTTAGAGGGTACAGATGCTTGTACTTCTGATACTTTGGGTTCTTCAATAGTAAATTGGGTCTACTCTGCTTCTACAGTTCTATCCAGTTCATCAAGAGCCAAATTGTCAGCAATGTTTCCTAAATTCCTGAATACATTATCATCTATATCCAAGGTTATCCTTGTACCTTCAACATTCATAGATTCTTCTTCAATATTAATAGCTGGTGGAGAAGGAATATCCTCTTGTTCTGCTTCTACTGCTTTCTCTATTGCAACTGATGTCTCTCCAACAATTTCTACCATAACTTTAACTATTGCTTGTTCAGTCTTTGCATTCACTTGTTCATGTTTTCCTACCATAATCTGAATGGTTCTCATGTTTGTCCTTAAATGGGTGCTAAGGGGCTTTAGAATTTTTTTAAGATGATCATCATCTCTTACATCACATAGTTTCTTCACAAGATTCTCTCTCATAGATTTGTCTTCTTCTTGTGCTCTCATCTTCCTATTAGCAAGTTTCTTCAATAATTCATCAGGTATCTTTCCTTGAATAGAGTCAAAACTCTTATTATCCAAAATCAAATACTTGACCACTACATTCTCAAGATTCAATTTATCATAATAGTCATAAAGGTCATAGTACTTATTCATTTTAGTGAAATCTCCATCTTTTATAATTTCTTCATTCACTCTCTCAACTCTAGGTTTCCATGCTTTCTTCTTCACAGTAGTGTCATCATCTTTAATTTCTACAATTTTCCTAGGTACTGATGGCACCAAATTTTTCTACCTCTTGCCAGGTCCAGTAGCTATTTCTTTCACTCTCTTTCTCGATGTGGAGGAAGTAGATCTACTAGGATTGCTTGCTACTTGTTGGAAGTAGATCTAGTATATGATAAGAGTTGATACTCTTAGGGGGAGTATTGCATTATAGATAAGATTTTTGAGGAGTTATAAGGATAGTATATATATGTTATACTATGGCCACAATTTTTTCCATCATTCCAATCATGTCCTATGGTGTAAGGAAATCTCCTCAAAAGATGAAAAAACATGTAAGTGATCAAAGATGAAAATCTAAATTGTGCATACTTTGTCTTCTTAATCTTCTCCAAGTTCTCAAATAGTTTAATTCTTATAATTTCACACATATCAACTGGGACTTTGTGAACACACATCAAATAAGCTATGTGTACCATTCCAGCTGCCATGTCATCTTCTCTTGAATTTGCACAAAACTTGGTTGTTAGGATCTTTCATAGGTATCTAACATCAGGTTGTTGGATCTTACTAATTACAATTCCTCTACCATTATAGGATGAATTAGTGTTATCAATGACTATCTTTCTCATGTTCTTCTCATTTAAATGAATAGCTCCAGATTTAGACAGTCCAATGACTTCATGAATCAAATCAACTGTAAAGTCTATTACTCTATCTTCTAGCCAAAACTTCCCATTATGAATTCTACTAAGGATTATCTTAGTGCATTCTTCATTATCAAACTCATACGACAATGCATACTTAACAATCTCATTTTATTTCAAATGTTCATTATCTTGTTTCAATGACATGTCCTGGTTGTAAATCTTCTCATACTCACTAGTGAAATCACTATCACTGATGGTTTCTAACTTGCATCCAAGATAACTTCTTACATTCTCTAAATGCAAAACTCCATTTGGTACAGATGATAAAGCTAACTTAGCATCTTCTTCCAGAGGTTCAACTAGTTCCCTCTTCTTTCTAGGTCTATTTTTATCTCTGATATTGTGAATTAAAGATACATCCATGATTACTTCAAATTTCTTTTACCGATTCATAGATCTGTCAAGTAAAATACCTCAATTTCATGAATTTAGGGCTTGCATAGATTCGACGCTCAAATCCTTCACCAAATCATTGAAAAAAGCTTCCAATCACTACTTTCTGATCTCTTTAACACTTGTGTTCACTTTGATGATCAAGTAACACCGATCATAACCTTTTATTACTTCAATCACACTTAGTTCTGACATCACATTCAATTCTTTTTCCGCTTCTTTCCAAAAAGTTGTTTCTGTTATCCTGCAAAACTTAAAACTTTTTGCGATCTTGCAAAACATAATATTTTTCTTCGCACTCTTAACCATAGCATCATAATATCATAAACTACCTTCCATTAACTGTACAAAACCTAATTCATCATAAATCTACTTCTACACTAATCTAAGTTCCTAATCCACTATAATTCTCATAAATTAGGTACTTTGAGATAGGTCAAGTAAGGATTCATTCTTACCAATTGATACTTCACCTTTCTGATTGCCCTCAATGTTGAATATGTCTCCTTGATATGTGCTTTTAACAAACTTCACTTCATCTGTATTGCTACAGCAACCTTTCTATCTATTACCTGCATCTTCATTTCTTCTTTCATAATTTCTAGGGTTAGGGTTAAGATGAAAAACTCCATTGTTCATTTTGTAAAACCTTGTTGTATGTCCAATCTTTTTGCATATTTGACAAAAAATTCTATTGCTTCCATATCTTGGTCCAGGTGGATTAATCTGTGATCTGCAATTTCTAGCAATGTGTCCAACCTTGTTGCATCTAAAACATATTACTCCATTTCTTTTGTTCATATCTTCAGTAGGTTTCTTATCTGCATTGTTAGTATTCTTAAACATTCTACTATTATTATTATTCTCAATAAATTTAGGTTTCCTATAGTAAATAGCTCTATGTCCAAATCCATGACAGTTATAACAATAACCATTAAGAGGTTTAAATTGCTTACCCATGCAATCTTTCTTCATATGACCAATAGTATTACAAGCAAAACATCTACCTTTGAATTCTCTTTGGATACCTTTGGATGATTCATCTTGCTTTGGTGATTCTTCTTCTTTAGGTATATCTTCAGATTTGTTGATCTCATCAGACTTCTTCTCATCTAAGCTTTCAGATACTTTCAAATCTGGTTCCTTTCTTTCATTATTTGATTTAAGAGTGTTGAATCCAAGACCAGTCTTATCATAGAATGGTTTTTGAAAAGATGCTTGTGTATCAATCTTCTCACTAGTTGAATATAGCCTTTCAAGTTGTTGCTTGGATTGAGTCAGTTCGCCTTTCACAATCTTGTTGTATTTCTCAAGTTCAGCATACTACAAATTGACTTTCTCAAGTTCAGATGTTACATTTCCAAGTTTAGATTTCAGTCCTTCATTTTCAATTTTTAGACTTTCATTCTTAGATTTTAGATTTTCTTCATTCTTTCCATTTCCATCTTTCAAACTAAGCTTCAGATTTTCTATCTTCAATTCATGCTTAAGGATCTCATTTTCTTTTTCCAAATTGTCATCACAATCTTCAATAAGAACTTCGGATTTCTTTTTAGATCTCAGATCTTCCAATTTGTTTTTCAATTTCTCAATGAGGTTCTTTGCATCATCATATTTTCCTTTCAGACTGTCTCTTTCATTAGTAAGCATATCAATCTATTCAAGAGCTTATTCAAGATTCTTTTGTAGTTGATCCATATCCATAGAGATCTTACTCAAGCTGCTAGGCTTTCCTTGAATGATTCTTTTCCGAGTAACTAAGCTCTGATACCAATTGTTAGAAATAGGGAATACTAAGAGGGGGGGTGAATTAGTATTCTACAAACTTTATCTTTTTCCCAATTATGGATATAACAGATTACCTTTACACATGCATAACATAAGAAACTAAACAACATGCATAGCAATAAAACTAAAGAACTCATAACACATGATTTGTTCTCGAGGAAACCCTAGCCAAGGGAAAACCCTGGTGGGGATGGTACCCATAAAGATCCACTAATCAAAAGTATCATGTTAAGGATGTTGACCCTATAGGGAGTCGATTACAAACATATAGTGTATCAGTCCTGATTAAGGGACTATAGGCCTTGTTAGAAGCCTCAACCCTATTAGGAGTTGGTTGTACAAAATGTGATTACCAACTGAGCCCACTACCCAAACAAGTAATATACAATATACACTAATTACAAAATAGGTCAAGGTACATAACCTTATACTACTTGCATCAATATCTCTTCGCTATTACATATGCTTCATATACTTTGCATCATGCTATTACAATTGCTTGTTGCTTTTTCAATTACAATTGTTTCCTACTACTTCTCTTTACAATTGCAATTACATTTACATATATACCAATAGCTTTAACCAAGATTAAACATCTAATATGTCATCCCTTTATATTGTTAAGACATTATTTTGATAAACAAAACAATTCCTTAACTCTTTACCAATTCTGCCTTCATATACTATCTTGTCGGCTTCACACTGTCTTCGGTAAAACTATCATAACTTCTTCTATACATGTCGTACTGACTTGTGCTCTGAGATGGGTCATCATTAGTCACCATAGAGTCTATGTTCAAGTTCACAAGCACTGAACTCACTCTAGTCAACATCGCAAACAAAAATTGTGTTCGGGTACACTGGTAAAACTATTGTTTCACACTTAGACAAATATGCAATGCGCTCTGTCATACTTGCTCTTTGACTTGTGAGATCTTCATGTGGATCATATGTTTCCATAATGAAAACATCTATACAATCAACTCAGCCAAATTTCCAATAGAATATTACATGAACAGTGTACCCACAAGTGATATAAATATGTCAAACAACATTAATATAATAGAAGAAAGAAAGAAATAATGACTCTCGGATCACCTTATAATCAGATATTTAAAAGCACATTTTTACATCAATGACTAATCTATTGAATCATCCCATATTCACCCATTCCACAATAAAGCATAGTAAAAAAAAAGTTAATGAGTAGCAATCATGACTCAAAATTTGAGTCTCACTCAGTTGTCATAGTAATATGGGGAATTTTGGCCAAAGATTATCGATCGATTTCATATTTTTCAAAGAAAAGATTTAAAGTCATTTGGCCTCCCTAGGTTGTTACAATATAGTTTTCTTGAAGAATAAAATGGAACTGTTACAAGAAACATGTCATAAGATAATATTGAAAATAGAAAGACATTTTAATAAAATCTACGTGGGCTTTCCATCATTATCTTTTTCAACAACTATTTCTTCATTTTTAGGGACAACAACGACCAACTTGTCAAATTCTGAAATTGGCACCTCAGCACCTATATCAGGATTCTCTATCTTTCTAATAGTTGTGGCTTCTGGATATATAATAAGGGAACTTCATTTCTATCAAGGTAATAATTTCATCATACACCTTTGGAATCCACTTTTGAAGTAGCTCTAGTGGGGATTTCTTAATTATATCTTCTTTCGACACTCTTTAGCCTTTGGAAACTTTTGTTAACCTTTCATTTAGTGAATAGCATAAACTAGTCCCCAAATGTACCTTCCCTTCAAAGTTTTAGGAATTCCCTTACTATGCCTCCATTCCCAATCAATAGCACTTAGGCTTCAAATAATTTGGGAGTGTTGCTTCATGTTCTCCATCAAGAAATCTTGTTTTAGAGGGAACCCTTTTGGGATCTAGTGGATTTGGTGGAACGTGAACCTTGTTCAAGTTTTTGGTAATTCCACTTCTGCGTCATAATTTTTAAAAGTGCTGACAGTGGTCTCGGGGTTCCGAAGTCACTTGATACTTATTGTGTTTTGAAGTGAACTTCTTCCTGACCTGAACAAACATATATGCACATTTAGATTCCAATAGACTTGATGGAAAAGTAGTCAAGATCTTGAATTACAATTATCTTCACTCCACTCCTGACTTCACACAACATGGGTCCCATCATCTCTTCATAATTTTAGGAATCCCCTTATCATCTACTATTCCCATTTTTTGGAAATTGCACCTCTCAGCTATTATTCCCAATTTTTAGAAATTACACCTCTCAACTACTATTCCAAATTTTTAAAAATTGCACTTCTTAGCTACTAATCCTGATAAGATTTTCCTCTTTCTTGGTAGCATTTTTTCCTTATCTCTTCAAATGTAACATGAGATAGAGTAACTTAAACTTGACATGCTAAATCATGAACATGAGGCTAGTGATAAGCATATAATAAAAATTTTAAATATATTTTGATGGGGGCCAAATAGTGGGCAACAACTTGCTCTGATTGGGGATAACTTTTTCATACAAAAACTAGAGAACTCCAATCTTGGGAAAAGATCAGTGTCTAGCCACTAGGAAATGGAGTTAAGAAGCATGAGTACAAGGATTTTCTTTGATAGTGGGTGGAGGGGAACTGGGAAAAGCCAAAAATGGGTAAGCCAAAAATTTCAAAAACCTTGTACAACAAGCCAAAATTTTATTTAAAAAGAGATAAACCAAGAACCCCCTTGCCTTCAGAAGAGCCTCATATAGGTTATGCAGAACTATTTATAGGATGGGAGAAGTAGGAACCATTACAAGATAGGAATGCATATCCATCAGACGCTTGAAAAGGAAAATCTAATATGCACACTAGATGGAGGCTCACTGAAATGAATAAACCATGATGCACAAGCTCACAACCAAATATCCATCTTACATTAAACACTTTTGGAGGCAAAAAGTATTTATCTATGTCACACTACATAGGTTGCCTAAAATCAATGTCTATTGGAATTAAGAGAGATAGGTATTGAGAGGGGAGGGGTGAATCAGTGACTTCAAAAACTTTACTTGAAGAACCTTTCAGATCTATAACTATGTATTGTGATAACCGATCAAAATAACTTGAATATAATTGCATAAATCAATCATCTAGTTAACTTAAGAAAGTAAACAATATGAAATCAATATGAAAATCACATAACACAAGTATTTGGGTAACGCAAAAACCCTTGTAAGAGGGTAAAAACTGCAGTGGGGATGACACCCACAAATTCTTTACTACTTCAAATAGAAAAGGTTTGCCTGTTAAGGCTACAAGTTTTGATCACTTCTGGTGATCTTACCCTATTAGGAGTAACATATTAGATCAGCTAGATCTACCTAGTTATAGGATTTTAACAACACTAATCAAGTTTGTACTCGGTTAAGAGATTTACATAAGACTGTTAAGTCCACTCTGTTAAGAGATTTTACCAAAAACTCTATCACAATTTTCAAAAAGTAATAGGCAATTATATGCTAGTTGACAACTCAATTGTCTGAAACAGATCAATCAATGTTCATAAAAATATCACCTTGACTATGATGATTCACGAATCTATTTTTCTCAGTAGCCTTCTCTAATTCTGCTCAATCTGATATCCTATGTTACTCTGTTCTACTTTGTAAACTAATTGACTTGAAGTTAGGCAATGGCTTCAAGTGCTCTATGATTCATATATATCAGTTCACCAACCTCTGCTAAAATAATGCAAACATACTAAATATATAGTGTTCTATTTTTACCGCCTTAGCAAAAATTAGGTTACAAAAATAATCATAACCCTAAGATCTACGGTGCAAAATTAACCTAGATCAACTATTACAATAAGATAAACATTACATTTAATTAGTATCTATTACAATAAATGCTCCTCGATCTTGGTAAACCATTTTACAATCTGTTGTAACCATTTCCATAAAAGAATGTGCCATTTCAGATTACTATGTCATTTTTTGTGATCATCAGTAAACACTGTATAATCCACTTGGTGTATGCTACAATGCTCAATGTTTACTGTCAGTCAGTGTCAGTGTGATTGTTGCTCGATAAACTATGTGATGCTCTGTGTAAAATCTTTACCAACTGCTCTGTCTTACTTCTAGTTACCGACCAACTCAATATAAATAATTGACCGACCTGTTTAATATCCTTTGATACTAATGACAACCTTAAATGCTCAATAGAGATTAACAATGTCCCCCTTTGGCATTAGTATCAAAACTTTGAATGTATATAGAAAAAATATTTCTATATATCCCTTATGTCTCTGCCATATACATATCCACAACAAAAAAATTTCTAAGTACAAAATACTCCCCCTTGGTGCATGCTCCCAATAGTATGTAATATTCATATCAGAGTATACTTATTTGGCATATACATGTTTTCCCCCTTTTTGATAATAATGCCAAACACACAAAAAAATAATGTATACTTACATCTTATCAAAAATGTTTTGATGGGTTTTCTTTACAGACTCTAAGAGGTTGTCCCATTCCTCTTTCAAGTTGGTAAGAGCGATATGCTCAAGATTGACTTGCACATGCATGTCAAAGATATTATCTAACACCAAAATCTTTGGTGTTGCTACAAGTTGTTCAGCTTTGACAATATGTGCTTCAAAAATTTTCAAGTAAGGAGTGAGTTCTATTTGTAACTCTATAACCTGATCAATGATTTTCTCTTCTTGTTTCCTTAGATCTACTATCAACCACCGGAGTTCCTGAACTTGGTGAATATGCTTTAAGAAAGCATTCGGCTGGGTTATAGCTGCTTGTGTACTCAACTTTATTTCCGCTTCTAAACCTTTTATCTTTTCACTGACTTCTACAGTGAAGGTGTCTGAAGTAAAAAGCTTGATAAAAAATTGACAGATTATCTGGGTGATAGATTTTACCTCGGTAATGACCTCAGATAATTTAACCTTTTTCAGTGCCACTTCTATGCTAATCCTTTCTACCAATTTTTCCTAAATCTTTGATTCTACCCTTTCTTCTATTATTTTGTCTGCATCTGTATCAGGGGCATTGATTTTGTCGATGAGTGTAGCAAGTTGATCTATGATGGGAGTATTCTCATCAATATTTGTCTCCGGTACTATTTGTTGCAAAATATCCCTCACATCATTTAACACTTCTTTTTGTTTGTGTTCTTGCCTTAACTTTTCTTGTGCTTCTTTCCTTGAACATAATTCCCCATATCTACTTAGTTCCTCAGGGCTTAGGGTTCTCGGGTCACATTCTGGTATAATTATGACTTCATCAATGGTGACTGACCCTTTGGCTTTCTTCTTCTTCTTCTTTTGTGAAAGAGGTGACTTCTTCTCACTAATAACAATAGCTTTTTCTCCACTCTTTGGAGTATCTTTCCCAATTGACACTATATCTTCCTTCTTCTTCTCCTTGGTAGATGGTGTGGGAGTCTCAGTTGCTGTGTCAGGTGGGTTCACCTTGGTTGACTTTGTTTCTTTTGGTTCCTTTTTTTCTATAGACTGTGCATCTATTTTGGTAGGCTCATTTGTATCTGCAGGTTGCTCAGGGGCTTGTATCCCTATTGTATCTTTATTTTGCTTGGAATGAGAGACATCAGGTTGTACTTGTGAAAGTATTTCAACTACCTCGACAAGTACAGGGAGTTCACTCAGTAGAGATGTGAACACACTATTAGTGTCTAGTGCTTCATCTTTGTTTGGTGCAATTGTCACATCTTTGTCATCCTCATCATCAGGATCACAGTTAGTGATGTCCTCAATGAGTGCATCATCATCAGTTTTCTTCTGCAAGTGGATCTTTACTTGATCTAGTGTATCCTATGAAATTCTTATTTCTTCCTTTTGTTTGGTGATATCAATTACCTCGATAACTGATATGTTGGAGTCCTTTATTTGCTTTCCTTTTTTATCATTGATGAAAATACCTTTACCTTTTGAACTGTCTCTTCTTAGATAGTTTCAGGAATGCTTCCTATTCAGCTTTCTCTTCTACTTTCAAGATTGATGTCCATAGAGAATCACATGTGACATCCATATCAGCCACATTGTCATCCACTATATGCATAGCTCTATTCTTGACTAGAAATCTATCCTAATACTTTGTCATGTATTCACTTACAACAGCATAGCTAAAGTGTGAGGTTGCATGACCTAATGAATGTTCTCTTTTCCTTTTCTTTGTATCTAGTGCAATAGCCCATCTCTCATTTATTTTGTCATCCAGTTCCTTTGGTAATTGACATGCAAATTCCATTGGTACTCTCTTGAATTTAATCATCATTTGGATGATAGCATGTTCTAGCTTTGTCTTGTCCTCAATTGACATTTTGTCAAATTTGCCTATGCCTGAATCTATAAGATTTCCATTCTCAATTATATCTTCAATTATTTCTTCTATTGTACTTTCCTTGTTACGAACTAACTTGAATTGATTAGGATCATTTTCAGTATTAGTCTCCTCTATATCTTCTTTACTTCTTATGTATTTCCTCTTTTTCTTTGGTGTCTCAGATATTTTCTTGTTCTTTCTCTTAACATATTTCCATGTTGGTGTAGCTTCTCTTCTTTTTTCTACTTTTATTGTTTCTTCTTTCTCGGTAGGTTGTGTTGTAGTTGATGAACATGTCTTCATTCCTTCACGTTCTGGTAACTACATTTCCTATTCAACATTGGTGGGAGGAACTAGTGTCTGATCCTTTTCTTTGTCTGACTCAATTTCCTCGCTATCATAGGGCTTGTTAGCCAATTGTAACTAACCTTCAGTTGTTTCTTTAACCGGTGACTCCATAGATGAGTTGGATGCATTTCCATATTTTGCTGTGAGATCTTTTCTCATTTTCTTCGCCCTTCTAGATATTTTTTCGATCTCTATGTCTGTAGTGATTCGTGACTTAGCTTCCTCATATACGTAAAACCTACTCGCAGTGATGTCTATCAATAATGCCAGCAACACATTAATATATTTCAAAGAAAAATCATGGTTCATTTCATATCCCATTGGTGCTAACCATTTTGTTCTCAGTTCTACTGCCTTTATCATAGAATGGTCTATGCTGACTACAAAACATATGTCATCTTCAAATTTACTCACTAATTCCCTTGGAATTCTACTCCTTTGATGCATTTTTGTTTGAAATTCTTTGAAATATGCATTAAATTCCTTATTCAGATTATCTCCTAGACTTCTCATCATTTCACCAATTTGTGCAGTTATCAGTTTATCAGTTTGCCAGTTTACTTTACCGATACTAGGTACATATATTTGTAGATAGAAAAATGTATAGACAAGCAATGATCCATACTTACATGTGTTGGACTTATTTGATCTTATTGTCTTCATATTATCTTGTAGTTGGTGTAGTAGTAGTTCGGCAAGATCTACCTGGTGATATTTCTTCACAATTTTATATCCCATGTCCACGGTGCTGCAGGGTACACTATTTCATCTGCTAGATTGAAATATCTTTTACCCAATGACATGAGCTACGAATCTTACTATTGGGTCTTTGATGGTTGATATTTTCAGTGCCCTATCATCCCATTGAGCTCCAATGTTCTTTTCAACATCGGGATGAGATGAACTTCGAAAGGCTTTAGCTTTTTCGGTTGTAGGGTACCTAGTAACCCTATTGATAATCTTCTTTGTGACCTCAATAGGTTTATCTAACCAAAATTTTCCATCATGAAATCTGCTCAATGCAATTCTTATCCAGCTAGTCTTGAAAGATTGTGGGAAGTATGTAAAACATGATAACCCTAACTCCTCAATCTTCTTATATTCAAATTTTATCTTTCCATCCGGTCCACAAACTTGTTGATAAGAAGTAATGGTCTCAAAATCACCTACTTCTCTAATTTTGTAGTGAATATATGCCCTAACATCTTATGTTAGCAAAACCCTATTTGGAATACTTGAAAATGTGTGCATATCATCCGTTTGTGCTGCAACCTTGGGATGTGGTTTGAATTTGGCCTTGGTGAAATTAGTCCTAACAATTAATTCTACTTCCTCCTCAATATTTTACGATTTGCTTGCAGTCAATGTTGATGCCATAAATTGTTTCTAGGGTTACGACAAGCAGATGGACTTACTTGATATCGTTGAAGAATTGTTGTCGGTTCGATCTACAGTGACTTTGAATCTTTTCTGAAAAATCTTTAGCTCAAACTCTTCTCTGTAAAATCTCTATTCTTCAAAATCACAATGTAACATTGAACTCTGTTTCTGCATATATATAGACTTTTTGATATTCCCACTCAAACTTTGGTGCATTAAATGCATGAACTAACTTTTGATACAAAATAGTCGTCAACTTAGTAATGTCTACAATTTCCTTTGCTCGGTTAATATAGAATTTCTTCATCGGTTTGCGCCATTGTCAGTTAACCTTGTATAGTGATTACCGATGGGTAATCAACTCTCATTTCTTCTTTTACTGACTATGTGACATTTGCAAACTCACAACACATAAACCATAGTGCATCTTTATTCATGTAGATTTGGTATTTGTACATCATATATAAGGAACTGTATGAAAAATGTGATCATTTAAAAATTTCAGTTCCATACATACCTTTGTCATCTTAAGTGGAGGTACCGATGTCACCCAATCCAATGGACGAGGTTTCACTGTTATTGTTACTTGACTCAGCATTCTCATTAGATGCCTTCTTCCACATTGTGTTCCTTAACTTTATAATTTCTACAATGTTATATCCACTCTCAAATATATGATTTTCATCTGGTGCTCGGTCTCTGTAGCTCTTTCTTAAATGACCGACCTTGTGATAGTGCATACATGCCATTCCTACATTTGTCTAGTTTCTTGATTGTCTAATCTGACTCTTTCTATAATAGTTTGCTGCAATATGTCCATACCGACCACATATAGTACAATTAGTCCATGTATTATAATCCTAAACATATGAGTTACCTTGTCTCTTCGGTTGATATGGCTTTCATTGTAGTTTCTCTTTAGGTGTCCAGACTTGTTTCATTTTTGCCTTGTAGTCTCTTGTAGTGTGTCCATGCTTATTACAAGTATAGCATATTTTCTCCTTAGTAGTATTATTAGCAATGTCATTCTTCTTAGCTCTACATTCATAAGCTGGATGTCCAAACTTACCATAGTAATAATAACATCCATTGAATTTAGGAATGATAGGAGGTTTACCTTGTGCTTTGCTTCTGCACACATTAGATGTATGTCCTAAGTTTTCCACAGTGATAACATGTCAACACTTTAGGTTTCTGACTTTGATTGTTGTTGACTTTTTCAGCTTGTTGTGATGATTCTCCTTCACTGGTGTAGCCTATACCGGCTCTTCTTCCAAATCCCTTTTGATTAGTCAGGAAATCATCAATCTTTTTAGAATTGTCCTCAGCTATCTTCATCATTTCATTATGTTGCTTTTGTATCTGTATTTCATTTCTCAATTTTTCATTATCTTCTCTGAGTACTGCAACATCTTCAAGTCTTCTTGATAATTCTCCATTTACTCAATTCATTTCTTGATTATCTATCATCATCTGATTTGATACTTGGAAGTGATGATCAGTGAGTCTCTGTATTTCACTTTCTTTTTCTTGGAGTTGTTCAGTCATCAGTCTTCGGTCTTCCATAGCCAGATTCTGATCTTGTTCAGCTTGTCTAGCATTGTTCATTATTTCCACCATTCTTACCATCTGAGATTCATGACCGATTTGAAGTGCTTTCACTTGCTCAGATAGATGTTGATTCTTTTCAAATAAGTCAGAGATTATGCTTTCAGATCCGTCAGAGATGCTTGTAGAGCTTGATCCAATATGATCAAATATTTCATCAATAGGTTCTTCATGATAACTGATTTCATTTTTTTGAATTGCAAGGTTCTTCCTTTCAACCAGTAATTTCTTCAGTTCTTCCTTGGCTTGTTTATACTATTCCACAAACATCTATATTTGTATCTTTTGATTCTCAATAGTCTTGTCAAGTTTGTATCTCTCCATGACTTAGATCTTTACCCTCCAATGGTTAGACTATTCAACAAGAGAACTAAGATCTGATACCAATTGTTGGAATTAGGAGAGATAGGTACTAAGAGGGGAGGGGTGAATCAGTGACTTCAAAAAATTTACTTGAAAAACCTTTCAAATCTATAATTGTGTATTGTGATAACTGATCAAAATAGCTTGAATATAATTGCATAAATCAATCATCTAGTTAACTTAAGAAAGTAAACAACATGAAATCAATATGACAATCACATAAGACAAGTATTTTGGTAACATAGAAACCCTTGTAAGAAGGTAAAAACTACGGTGGGGATGACACCCACAAATTCTTCACTACTACAGATAGAAAAGGTTTGCCTATTAAGGCTACAAGTTTTGATCACTTTTGGTGATCTTACCCTATTAGGAGTAACATATTAGATCAGTTAGATCTACCTAGTTATAGGATTTTAACAACACTAATGAAGTGTGTACTCAGTTAAGAGATTTACATAAGACTATTAAGTCCACTCTGTTAAGAGATTTTACCAAAAACACTACCACAATTGTCAGAAAGTAATAGGCAATTATCTGCTAGTTGACAACTCAATTGTCTAAAATAGATCAATCAATGTTCATAAAAATATCACCTTGACTGTGATGATTCACTATTATGTTCTTCTCGGTAGCCTTCTCTAATTCTTCTCAATCTGATATCGTCTGTTACTCTGTTCTACTTTGTAAACTGATTGACTTGAACTTAGGCAATGGCTTCAAGTGCTCCATGATTCATATATATCAGTTCACCAACCTCTACTAAAATGATGTGAACATACTAAATATAGTGTTCTATTTTTGCCACCTTAGCAAAAATTAGGTTACAAAAATAATTATAACCCTAAGATCTACGGTGCAAAATTAACCTAGATCAACTATTACAATAAGATAAACATTACATTTAATTAGTATCTGTTACAATAACTGCTCCTCGATCTTGGTAAACTATTTTACAATCTGTTGTAACCATTTGCATAGAAGAATGTGCCATTTTAGATTACTATGCCATTTTTTGTGATCATTGGTAAACAGTGTATAATCTACTTGGTGTATACTATGATGCTCAGTGTTTACTATCTGTCAGTGTCGGTGTTGCTAGTGCTTGATAAACTATGTGATTCTTGATATAAAAGGTTTACCGACTACTCTATCTTAGTTCTAGTTACCGACCAACTCAATATAAGTAAGTGACTAACCTGTTTAATATCCTTTGATACTAATGACAACCTTAAATGCTTAATAGAGATTAACAATGTCATCTTTATTACTCTACATGACTCTTTCAGAAAGATGAATTAAGCCCTTTGTAGGACACCCTTCATATAGTCTTTGATGATGGCCAAAATTAGCTAAGGAAATATTTGTATGAAATGCATGTACTCCAAATGATAACTCATTTTTCAACATTTCTTAATCAAAGCTAGGAAAGATATGGAAAATATGCATGTCTATATTTTCAGAATTTAAAGGATCCAAGATGAAGTCATCCTTTACCTCACCCATGCACAAGTTGTCTTTACTATTTTCTTCTTTTATGAAAACACCAACACAAGTGTCATATTTCTCTTATATCTCCTCTTCCTTGTCTTCAGTAATATGTTTTTCAAATTTACGATCATCTACATAAGGGGAATCTTTTGCACATAAGGAATCATCAAGAAAATTCAAATTTTGCGCAAGAAAAAGATTTTCTCCATTTGTTTGCCTCTCAATATATTACAAATTTTTAAATAAAGAAGGATGAACCTCTTGAGGCTGAAACTATATACTGCAATAAAATATTTTCAGGAAATCAATTTGCAATGGTTCAGGCATGTTATTCTTTTAAGAATAAAAATCATCATCATAGATTTCATTTTCATCTTCATCAATCATAGGAGTGGCACAAAATGTTATTTGTTGAAGCCATGCCATGGTTCAAGATTGGAAAACAGAGTCGCCAACCTTCGTTCTAGGGAAGGCACCTTTTAGATTTTTTAGAAAAGAAGACACCAACACTTCGATTATTCCCTAACAAAGTAAAAAAAATATGTTAATTAACAGATTGGCCTTTTATAATATTGACTCAAACCCTCTCTAAATCCCTCTCGATTAATAATAGTTGAACAAACTGCAATATCATAACAATAATTTGATCTCTAAATTTTGTAGGTACAACTCCCTGTTATAAATCTTCAATGAATTTATGTTTTGAATTTTCTAACTATAAAGGGGGTATGCTCTTAACCTAAGATCAAAAGAGGCTTCAAATGAATGTTCATCACTATGAGACATTCACGAATAAATATGAAATCAAAATAAATATAACTAGTTTCTACGGTTGTGCCTCAATTCTCATGACCATGAAAACCAAAACACAGTGAAATCACCATAATTAATTTTGCAAATGAACCTCCACAACCATGAAGATTACATGTGCAATGAATCCACAAGTGATATTAATCAATTGAACAACATGAATATAGTAGAAGAAAGAAATAAATATTGACTCTCAAATCACCTTATAACTGCAAATTCAAAAACATAGTTTGACATCAATGACTAATTTATTGAATCATCCCATATTCACTTGTTCCGTAGTAAAGGATAATAAGAGAAATTTAATGAGTAGAAACCATGACTCAAAATTTGAGTCTCACTCAGTTGTCACAATGACAAGGAAAATTCTAACCAAATATTTTTTATCCATTTCATACTATTCAAATAAAATATTTAAAGTCCTTTGGCCTCCCTAGGTCATTACAATATAGTTTTCTTGAAGAATAAATTAGAACTGTTACAAGACACATGTCATAAGATAATATTGAAAATAGAAAGACATTTTAATAAAGGCTATGTGGCCTTTCCATAATTATCTTTTTTAGCAACTGTATCTTCAGATTTAGGGACAACAACTACCAACTTGTGAAATTCCAAAATATGCACCTCAACACCTATCATCTTAATTCTCTATCTTTCTAAGAATTGTGGCTTCTAAAGAGATAATAAGGGTACTTCATTTCCATCGAGGCAAGAATTTCATCATATACCTTTGGAATCAACCTATGAAGTAACTCTAGCAGGGTTTCTAAATTCTAGCTTCTTTTGACACTCATTATCCTTTGGGAGCTTTTGTTAACCTTTCATTTAGAAAATATCAGAAACTGATCCCCACAGGTTCCTTCCCTTCAAAATTTTAGGAATTCCCTTACTATGGGTCTATTACTAATTAGTAGAACTTGGGCTTCAAACAATTTGGGAGTGTTGCGTCATGTTCTCTATTTAGAAATCATGTTGTAGAGGGCACCCTTTTCGGATCCGACAATTTTGGTGGAACATGAACCTTGTTCAAGGATTTGGGGGTAAAAGCACAATAACCTGTCACCCTTTTATAAAGGAAAAGGCTAACAAAATCAAAGTTGTTCAAATTCAATAGTATAAAAATGGAATTTATGTTTAGAATTTGAAGATGATGTAAAATAATTAAATGTGTTAAAATGGATGAATTTTATGATTAATAGTTTTAATAAATTTTTTGAATAAGAATTTATATGTTTTTTTAATCTTTAAAGATGATTTTTTAGTTGTTGAAAATTAGGTGTCTAGTTCCCACCAAAAATTATATGTAAATAAACATTTTTTCTCCTAATTTCAAAATATGCTATAGATGACATACATAGCTAGTGCATAAAGAAATAAAAATTGGTTTGTGACCTATATTTTATATTCTATAACAGTTCAAATTCTGGCTCACCTGAAATCCACAATTTTCATCTTCTGTCATATTTTTCATAACAAATGTATCCCAATCCAAAAAAGAAATATATATTTTTGAAGAGGACTCTCTCCTCTAGTGCACCATATGTTTTTCAAATTGATTTAATATGATTTCCTATTTTTGTCTTTATCCGATTCAACATCTCCTTGACTGTTAAAATACCTACTTGCAATAATTTTTAATTACACTAGACTATGTCTAATTAAAACATTATAAAATCTATATGAGGCTATTCTTGACTCTGATCCTCTACAAAAGGGTTTTTTTATTTATTTTTAAATATCATTAAAAAGATTAGGAGTTATTGAAACATCACTTTTCTGGAATAATTTTATTTCTATGGTAATTGGACCCAAAGTGGTACAAAACATGCATTTAATATACATTTCCAATTGGAAAAGTTAAATCACTTATCTAACTTAGCTAGAATGAATCTAGCTAGACCATATATTTGACCAAAATTAATTTTTAGCTAGAAATACTAAAATTTAGCTATGCTGATAAGTTAGCATAAAAGGTGACAAATTATTGTGTTCCTACCCTTGGCAATTCCACTTCTACGTCAAAAGTTTAAAAGTTTTGGTAGCCCTGTCAGGGTTCTAAAGTCTCTTTGTTCTTGTCAGGTTTTGAAGTGAACTACTACTTGACCCAAACAAACATCTATGCACATTTAGATTCCAATAGACTTGATGGAAAAGTAGTTGATATATTGAATTTTAACTCTCTTCACTCTTCTCCTGACTCCACACAGTGTGGGTCCCAGCATCTCTTTGGAATTTCAAGAATCCCCCTCTCGGCTACTATTCCTAATTTTCTAAAATTGCACCTCTCATCTATTATTCCTAATTTTCAAAAATCACACCTCTTAGTGACTATTCTTGATTTTTGGAAATGTACTTCTTAGCTACTATTCCTGATCAAATTTTCCTCTTTTTTGGTAGAATGTTTTTGTATCTCTTCGGATGTAACATGAGACAAATTAACATAAACTTGACATGCTAAATTGTAAAAATGAGGTTAGGAATAACTATATAATAAAAAAAAATTAAAAATTTAATGGGGGCCAAATATTGGTAAACAAGTCACAAGTCCTCGAAAACTTTCTTCAGCTTCAAAGCTATTGGGAACAAATTGACTTGTCGACTTGGCCCTGAAATCTCAACTTGTCCCTGCACTTTTGGTTGAAAATAATATGGTAGATATGTTAGGAATATTTTGGCAGTCATTCTGTAGCAGTTGTTGTTGCATTCATGACTTGGATTGTCATTAATGTCAACACAGTGATATTCTGGATATCAGCAGGAAAGTAGGTACAATTTTGTTTTGCGCATATGTTGTATTGTAGATTAGCTTTTTCACAGTTGATGGTATGTTCTTTGGTGTGTTATTAACCTATGGTTAACAGCACAAAAATAAATTCATTCATTCATGACAGTTATGAGCATTTTGGTGAAAGCAGTGTTTAGACAGTGTTTATGTGTAGCGATTTTCAGAAATCAGAGGATATCTCTTAGCTAGGATGGAATCTGATTTTTCACAGTTAAAGGGATGTTGGAGACTCATTAATGATGACATGGTTCATAGTGCAAACTTTGAGGATATGTTTGGATAAAGTTACAGTATCTGGAAGCCGACAGTTTTATGTGAATTTTGTGTGTAGCGTGTAGAAATTATTATTTTGTAATTAAGGACTGACTCATTTGTAATTATATAAGAAGGAATATTTTCCTTGTTGTAAAAGAGAGTTGAGAAAAAGATAATTGAGAAAAAGATAATTGAGTAGAGAGGATTGAATTGTGAAAGTTGAGATGTGAATATATGCATGAAGTGAAGAAAAGAGCTAATTCAGTGATGAAGGAAGACTTGTGAGTATAGAGATCTAGAATTGTGATCTTGTGTAGTAGAGAGTGCAGTTTTCACATAGTATGAAGGAGGTAATATATTTCATATTATTCTATTGAATAATTTTAAGATCTTTTGGACAGTGGGTTCAAAGATCTTGCCTTGAAGCTGTTTGGGCAGTGGGTCCTTCTGTCTTCCATAAACTCTTAATCGGGTTAGAATCTTTTAATAGGGATTCAAAATATCCTAACATGGATTTATATGTACTAAATTTATTTCATAAGACTCCTAACAGGGTCCATCCTCTAACAAGGAACTTTCATTTTAGTGCATCATTTTGTGGGCATCATTCCCACCGGGGTTTACTCTTTTCAAGAGGTTCCCTAGTCAACATATCTTGTGTTATTGTGCAATTGTGTATGGTTATCTTTCTATGGTTGATTACTACATTGATTATATTGTTTAAAGTAGTTGAATGGTTAAATTATCAGATAACTGATTCACCCCCCCCCCCCCCCTCTCAATTATCTTGGGGATCTTTACTTTCTAACAATTGGTATCAGAGCAGCAGGTCCTTGAAAGAAAAGTTTAACAACTTAAGGAGATCCATGGTGAATTTCAGGAAAGAAAGCCCTAAGTTTGATGAAGTAAATTTTGATAGCTGGAAAGAAAAGATGAAGACACATTTATTGTGTTTAGGACCAAGTTATTGGTTGATTACAAAAAATGAGAAGACTATCATTGAGGAAGACAATCTAGAGGCAGGAACTAAAGATGAGCTAGATCTATTCATGTGTAACATACTTGCAAGAGAAGCACTTTTGTCAGCACTACCGGAGAATGAATACAGTTAGGTAAGATGTTTGAAAACATCTCATGCAATTTGGAAAGCTTTACATTCTACTTTTGAAGGTGATGAACATGCAAAGAAGGCTAGATTACATAATTGGATTTGTGCATTTGAAGATATCAGAATGATGGAAGATGAATCTATTAGAAGCTATATTGGTAGGATGTCTAAGATTGTAATAGGAATAAAGTCTTATGGAGGTGATAAGATAGAGAATGAAGTGATATGGAAAATTCTGAGAACTTTGACACCAGTATTCAAGCAAACAACACAAATGATTGAACAAGTGATATCTTGTACACTGAACTTTTCAAGATAGACTCTTCTTGGAAGATTAGAAACAATAGAGATGAATTTGAGATTATCAGGAGAGCTACCTAGAATGGAGATAGCATTCAGTGCTCTTAACATTAGACCTACATTATCAAGAAGTACTAGTGTGAATGGAGATTATGCTAGCAGTAGCAGATCTAAATCTGAGGAAGATAAGAAGATTGAAGAAGGTATTGCATTACTTGTAAAAAGAGAACCAGAAGGTAAGAAAATCTTTAAATGTTGGACTTGTCAAGAATATGGTCATTTTGCATCTAAATGTCCTAAAAGAGTTAAGAAGTATAGAAGCAACTTTAAACCTAGGAGATCTAAAGAATGTTATTATGCAAATGATGAAGATCTTGAAGCAGGAATTGAAAGACAGTTAAGTGACAGTGATAATGATAACTTTGAGGAAATAGGATTTATAGCAATTAAAGAAGAAAGTTCTAAATCTAATGAAAGGGAAGAAAAACCATTAGTTTCTCAAGTTGAAAAGAAATCTGATTGGATTATAGACAGTGGTTATTCACATCATATAACTGGAGATAAAAGAAAGTTTGTTAAGTTAGATAATTATGATGGCGGAATTGTTAGAGTTGGTAATAATGCACCTTGTTTGATTAAGGGTATAGGATCTATTACTCCTGATGGAAAGACTAACACTGATGATGTTTACTTTGTTGATGGATTGAGACATAATCTACTAAGCGTTGGACAATTGGTTGATAAGGGTTATCAAGTTTGGTTTGCTGAGAAAACTTGTGTGATAAAAGATAAAGATGGAAATCTGATTGGAAAAGGATCCAGAACCAGAGGTAATGTATTTCAATTGAATCATATTGAGATGACATGTTTGTTAACTAAGATTGATGACAGTTGGTTATGGCATAAAAGGTTTTGTCATATAAACTTTGATAATATTTTCAAAGTGAGTACTACACTTGCGGTAAGAAATTTACCTAGAATTATGAAACCTACTAACATGATTTGCAAAGAATGTATGATGGAAAAGTAGAAAAGGAGTTCATTTCCCAGCAAGAAGTTCACATCGGCAGAGAAGTTGGAGATTGTTCATACAGACTTGAGTGGTCCTACTAGGACTAGAGGATTCTATGGAGAAAGGTATTTTATGATTCTTGTTGATGATTTTAAAAGAATGATGTGGATTGCATTTTTGAAAGAAAAATCTAAAGCATTTGATAAATTTAAGATCATGAAAAGAAAAATTGAGAATGTATCTGGAATGAAGATTAAGTTCCTAAGATCTGATAGAGGTGGTGAATTTACATCTAGAGAGTTTAATACTTTTTGTGAAATGAATGGTATTAAGAGACAACTTTCAGCCCCTAGAACACCAGAACAAAATGGTATTGCAGAAAGAAGGAACAGGTCAATAACTAAAGCAGCAAGAGCTATGTTGTTTGAAAATGATTTGGCTAAGACCTTTTGGAGAGAAGCAGTGAACACAGCAGTATACACTATGAACACAGTACAAATCAGAGTAGATACAAACAAGACACCTTATGAATTATGGTTTGGACATGCACCCTCAGTTAAGTATTTTAGAATTTTTGGAAGTAAATGTTATATTAAGAGAGATGATGATATAGGAAAGTTTGATCCTAGAAGTGATGAAGGAATATTTCTTGGATATTCTTTGAAAAGAAAAGCATATAGATGTTATAACAAAAGAACTAAGACTATTGTTGAAAGTGCAAATGTCAAAGTTGATGAGAAGTTTAAAATTCAGGAAAGAATGCTTGATTATGAATCTGATGGAAAAGCACAACCTCAGCCTAACATTGAAAATATAGAATTATTTTTTGAAACTAAGAGTGATTTGCTGAATGAAAGTCATACTGAAGAAAACATAGAAGAAAAATAGAGAAGAAAAAAAAGAAGAAAGCAGAGAAGAATCTACAGTTGGAACAAGATCAATAACTATGACACCTAACAAGTATATTTCAAGACATCACCCTGTTGAGCAAGTTATTGGAAGTTTAGATAGAGGATTTTTGACTTGAAATAAGGTACATTTATGTTTGATTTCTCAAATTGAACCTAAGACTACTAATGAAGCTTGTGAAGATGAACATTGGATTAATGCTATGAAAGAAGAACTGGAGCAGATTGAAAAAAACAAGACATGGGAATTGGTCCCTAGACCTAAAGATAAGAATGTGATTGGAACAAAATGGGTATTCAGAAAAAATATGAATGAACAAGGAGAAGTGATAAGAAACAAAGCATGATTGGTATGTAAAGGATATTCACAACAAGAAGGAATTGACTGTGAAGAAACTTTTGCACCTGTGGCCAGACTTGAAGCAGTAAGAATGTTTCTAGCATATGCAGCTTACAAGAAATTCAAAGTGTATTAGATGGATGTGAAATCAACATTTCTGAATGGTGATTTGGAAGAAGAAGTCTACATTGAGCAGCCTGAAGGTTTTCCTTTGAAACAAGAAGGAGATATGGTATGTAAGTTAAAGAAAGCTTTATATGGATTAAAACAAGCACCTAGAACCTGGTATGTGAGATTGGATAAGTATTTATTGAAATTGGGATTTATAAAAGGAACAACAAATAGTAACTTATACACAAATGAAATTGAGAATGGTTTGTTGGTTATAGTTATATTTGTTGATGATATTATCTTTGGAGGAGAAGATGAAGCCAGTGACAAATTTGCAGATGAAATGAAGACTGAATTTGAAATGAGCATGATTGGAGAAATGAAATATTTGTTGGGATTATAGATAACACAAAGCAAGGAAGGTATATTTGTAAGTCAGACTAAGTATTTGAATGAATTATTGAAAATATTTGGAATGGAAGATTCTAAACCTATTGGAACACCTATGGTAGCTGGACATAAGTTATCTAGCAAAGATGAGACACCAGCAGTTGAGTAGAAAAAGTATAGATCTATGATTGGAGGATTGCAATACTTGACACATACAAGACCTGATATAGCACATTCAGTTGGGATTGTAGCAAGATTTCAAGCAGAACCTAAAGAATCACATTATGCAATAGTAAAGAGGATACTGAGATATCTGAAAGGAACAATGGATTATGGTATGAGAATTCTGATGATTTTACTTTATGTGCCTATACTAATGCAGATTGGGGAGGCAGCGTTGATGACAAGAAAAGCACCAGTGGTGGAGCCTTTTTTCTTGGAGGAAAATTGGTCTCATGGCTAAGTAAGAAGCAGAATTGTATTTCACAAAGTACAGCAGAAGCAAAATATGTTGCAGCAGCAAACAATTGTAATCAGATTATTTGGATGAAGCAGAAGTTGAAGGATATTGGAATAAAGTTTGATGAGCCTGTTGTTATACATTGTGATAACACCAGTACAGTGAGTATGTCAAAAAATCCTATTTTACATTTTAAGACTAAACATATTGAGATCAAGTATCATGTTGTAAGAGAGAAAGTTGTAGAAAAAGAAGTAAGATTGGAGTACATAAGCACAAAGGAACAGATAGCAGATATATTTACAAAACCTTTACCTAAGGATACATTTGTGTATCTGAGAGGTATGCTTGGGATTATGCCCCAACCTATTTTTGAGAATTGATGCAGTTGATTGCATCCATCCAGTGGTATATGAGCCCTATCTTTCTTCTGGATTGGATGTTGGAACTTCCTCTATGGAGGAGTTTATGAGTTGAGTCATGAGGACTCTTGTTATTGTATTTTTCTGAATAGTGTCTTTTGACATTAAGCTGTTGTTGAATTAGTGATGGAATTTCTATCATTTATGTCAATGTGGGAGAGATATACATGAAAAACATTGTGGATTGTATGAGAGAGCTGAATGGGAGAACGAAGCAAGATTTAATTTGATATTTTGTAGTGATGTTGCAGTATTGGATTTTTGGAACATTGGATGTTTTTTTATCTATGTTGCCATCAATGCCAATGGGGGAGATTGTTAGGAATGAATGAAAAGTATTTTGGTAGTCATTCTGTAGCAGTTGTTGTTGCATTCATGACTTGGATTGTCATTGATGTCAACATAGTGATATTCTGGATATCAGTAGGAAAGTAGGTACGGTTTTGTTTTGCACACATGTTGTAGTGTAGATTAGATTTTGTGCAATTGATGGTATCTTCTTGGGTGTGTTATTAACCTATGGTTAAAAATACAAAAAGAAATTCATTCATTCATGAGAGTTATGAGCATTTTGGTGAAAGCAGTGTTTAGACAGTGTTTCTGTGTAGCGATTTTCAGAAATCGGAGGATATCTCTTAGCTGGGATGGAATCTAATTTTGCATAGTTAAAGGGATGTTGGAGACTCATTAATGATGATGTGGTTCATAATGCAAACTTTGAGGATATGTTTGGAGAAAGTTACAGTATCTGGAAGCTGACAGTTTTATGTGAATTTTGTGCGTAGCATGTAGAAATTATTATTTTGTAATTGAGGACTGACTCATTTGTAATTATTTGAGTTTGGTATATAAGAAGGAATATTTTTCTTGTTGTAAAAGAGAATTGAGAAAAAGAGAATTGAATTGTGAAAGTTGAGATGCGAATATATGCATGAAGTGAAGAAAAGAGCTAATTCAGTGATGAAGGAAGACTTGTGAGTACATAGATCTGGAATTGTGATCTTGTGTAGCAAAGAGTGTGGTTTTGGCATAGTTTGAAGGAGGTAATATATTTCATATTATTCTGTTGAATAATTCTAAGATCTTTTGGACAGTGGGTTCAGAGATCTTGCCTTGAAGCTGTTTGGGCAATGGGTCCTTCTGTCTTCCATAAACTCTTAACCGGGTTAGAATCTTTTAACAGGGATTCAAAATCTCCTAACAGGGATTTATATGTACTGAATGTATTTCATAAGACTCCTAACAAGGTCCATCCTCTAACAAGGAACTTTCATTTTAGTGCATCATTTTGTGGGCATCATTCCCACCGGGGTTTACTCTTTTCAAGAGGTTCCCTAGTCAACATATCTTGTGTTATTGTGCAATTGTGTATGGTTATCTTTCTATGGTTGATTACTACATTGATTATATTGTTTAAAGTAGTTGAATGGTTAAATTATTAGATAACTGATTCACCCCCCCCCTCTCAGTTATCTTGGGGATCTTTACTTTCTAACAAGATAGCTACAGGTTCATTTCCAAATCTATAGTTACAGAAGATTCCAGGACATTTCAACATGTTATCACATGTGCAAAAAATTTCATGGCTTCATCATCTTTCCCCTGGCCTCTGTAGCATTTTTCATGTCTCTGGCTAAAACCCTAAGCAAAATTCATAAACTAGCCGTTACTTTGAAAAACCCTTTGTTTTACCCTGGCCCTGTTCTATTTTAACGTTACCTTTTTGGGCCACTTAAGTTCCCTAAAACCCATGTGCAAAAATTGTTCCCTAAGTCCTTAGGGCTTAATATTTCCTAAGTCTATCCGCCTAGCGGGTTTAATTTTTCATAAACCCATGTGCCCGGGGAGAATTATTTTCCTAAGTCCTGCACCTTTAATTTTTCTATAGTTTCGGCTTAGATCTTTCTTGGGCCTGCCTCTGAATGAATCTTAATCCTACGGTTGTTGTAAGTTTGCAAGGGATGTGTCAGAGGCTTGCGATCTTATGATGACCGTTGATTCCTTTTCATGATGTAACACTTTAGATGGGTAGGTCCACTGCCACATAAGCACACATGGTAGTTCCTTATTGGCCAAGAGAAATGATGATATGGTAGGGTTGTCAAGAGGACCTGTGAGTGAGGAAAAGGTTACTTGTCTACTTGCCAGATTTTGCGACGTGGCAATCTCTCATTCATCGAAGGATCTTATGCGGTAGGGTGGGGTTAGGCTTTCATGATGACGGCAAAGATTCTGAATCTATGGTGGGTGCATGATCTCAAAGAATCTTTTGAACCCTTAAGATTGTGCACCAACCGTCTGATTCTCCATGTGTGTAGGATGACTATTGTAGGTCCACTGACAAGTGTTACAAATGGAGCTTTCTTATTGGTTGTGTCAATGGGACTATTTTCTAGGTGTTTCTAGAGTGTTCACTTCTAATTGGTCTGTGTGGTTATGACTGGGCATGTGTTAGTGGGACCTGGTTTCCAGCTTGTCAGAGGAACTTGACATCTGCAAAAAATTGACGACGAGTGTAAGTTCTCATGAGATGTGTCAGAGGTTTGAGATCTTACACTGGCCGTCAATTTTACTTTTCTCAGAGGTAATAAAGTGACATGGGTCCACTACTACATGTACTTAGTTGGTAGTTTCTTATTGGTTGGCATATTGCTGAGTGGGATCCTATCAGTGGGGCCTGCAGTGAAGGCTTTTAAATCTACAGTCGGTGCATGATGTCAAGGAATATTCCTACCCCATGAGATCATGCACCATCTATTGATCTCAAATCTTACTTGGATGTGTCAGTGGGTCCTGTGTCAATGGTGACCGAGTGATTGCAGCAAATGGTATGGTGACAAGTGGCATAAAGCAGGCCCAAGCGGGGGTCTAATGTCTGGTAGTTCGAATAAAAGTGTTTAGCGGCCTGAAAAATTTCAATTAGCTTCGCTCATTCATGAAGAAAAGAGGCAGTGCTCTAAATTGACTGGTGATTTAGTGAACAAGCGTTCGCGTAATCGCTAAATTATTTAGTGGAGACATAAAGTGTTTTGTGAACTGGCAAAATCCTTCAGTCGCCAGTTTGCCAGATATGACCGGGGTAAGTTTGTTTTCCTTTGTTTGCCAGTTCACGAAGTTAAAGGTGGGTTAAGTTTTTCATCTCACCAATAAGATAAGCCTTGTCACGTAGTCACTAGGAGTTAACCAAGGGTGTCTGAAGGGTTAAGACATAAAGCCCGTGAAACATGAAGATCTAACAGTCAGGACTTAAAGTTGATCCAAATTTAAATGTCGATTGCCAATTTTTTGTTGGCACCTTGGAAATGACCATTCCTATTTAAATTCAAATATTTTGAGGGTTTCCAGTGATAGAAAGGACCAGAATTGAATGTTTTAGTAGCTGGATTTGATTAGTTTGGTGGTGCCAGTTGTTGCAGTGTGGTCCAAAGGATTTGATGAGTATTTGCAAGAAAGTTTCATGCCATGGGAGAATGAATAAGGGTGTTTAAGACATGATGCAGGGGATCAAATTAGATGGATTTGCATAGAATTTCATGATCTTCAATATAGTTCCAAAAGAGTTACCATAAATGAAGATTGATTTTAGGTCTGATCGCTCAGAGTTTCTTGGTTTTCCATCCAATGTTTTGAATTCTGATCTTTTGAATTGTTTTGGTGGGTGGAAACCCTAACCCTTACCATGGTTATCCGTAGCTTGTTGCATCCTAACTTGTGTAGGATTCCAAGATAACCAGGGGTATATATGGTTGTATTTTTTATTTTTGGAGGGTTCCACAATTTTGGACATCCATTATTCTGGTTCCATGAAAGGTTTTGTCCTGCAGATTTTTTCCTTCTCTCTGCATATAGGGTCTTCTTTCTTCCTTTGTTGATTCAGAGAATACAATACATGTTGTAATTGATTTGTCTTATGTATGAGGACTCAGTATATTCTTACTGTTACCAAACTATCTCCATTTGAATTCTGAATTCATTAATCATACATCAAGGGTGTTTGATTTTTCTGTTTGCATTTCCTATGTGTTTGCAAGTGGAGTTGTCTTCGTAGAGATAACTATTTTAGGATTATTTTTCATGTATGTATGAGCTAAGGTGTCAAAGATATGTCATGCTTATCTTCCAGTGGATGCTGGTTAATGTATTATCTATTTATAGGTCTCTTCTAAGGGGAGGGTTAAAAGCCTTTGGATGGGTAATAACATACTTGGATACATAGGTGGGTTGTTGAAGTGAGGTTTGGTCATGGTGTGTGATTGATGTTAGGCATCAACACATTGAATTTATTGTTTTCTTGTTTCATAGCTATCTATTGCAATAGGGTATTTGACTCTGTGGCCCAGTGGACAAGGCACTGGTCTATGAGGGACTTAGGGTATCTCAGGGGTCCTTTCAACCCATCTTTTAAATCATTTACATTCAGTTCCACCCTTTCCCTTTCATGTTGTTAGGATAGGTCTCTAGTTTTCATACTCATTCTATGCACGTAGGGCTATTGCATGAGATCTTAGTTTCATTGAGGTACAAGATACCTACAAGGGTTTGAGAACCATTCCACGATCAGTTACCTATAGGCTTGTAGTGTGACATAAGTTGTATGTGTGTGCAGATGAGGTACACCCACCTGAGTGATGTGGAGCTCAAAGTGTAGAAGGATCTCTCTTTGATCCTTGTCATTTGGCCTTTTTCCTTGTTAGATTTTGAGTGTTGAGTGAATGTGACACTAGCCCTATCAATCCTAATGTCAATCTGACCTTTGGGGAAAAAGAACACCAACACAACAATAGTCAAATTAGGATCCAATGTTCAAATCTTCTCATCCAATTTTAAGGTACTCACATTCTTTCCTCTTTTACTTTTATTTACTTTCATAGATCAGATTTTCTATCATTTCCCTTCCATTTACTCCAATACATTATCATTACAACATATTCTTCTTGACGAATTCAAATACCTCCTTTTAAATAGATCTTTCATTAGAACCCATACATCCTTTTGGTTTTGCTAATTAGATTTGTTTAAGGGTGGGTTTATATTCCTAATGTATAGCCTCTAAAAGGTATTTTAGTGAGTGATTCTACATCCTGGCATTTCTCAACATTTTCTCTTATACATTTTGGTGAACCCTACACATTACATTCATATTCTGATTTAGTGTATAGATCTCCTTGTTTGCATTCATAGCTTTATCACATTGTATACATCTACATATATAGCTTCACCTATACATTTTGGTGAACCCAACATATTAAATTCCCCTTCTCATTTTGGTATTAAATTTCCTTTCTATGAATTTAAATATCTAGATTTGATAATTATATACTTTATTTCATTTAGATCTATAGGTTTATATATTTGGATCTAGATCTAAATTACATGCTTTAAATTTCCATAGTTAAATTTACTTGTCTATGCTTTAAATTTCATGTTTGAATTTGATAGTTAAATGTACTTTTCATAAAATATTCTCTTTATTTGGATTTCATATTTATTTCAAATCCTATAATTGCATATAATTTCTCTTTCATCTCATTTATTTGTGTATTAGTGTTATTACTTTGAGTCCTACTTATAGCATTCTGGTTAGAAGAAGTTGTAGAACTATTTGTTCCTTTGATCTAGAGTCCTCACTTTTTCCTAGGAATCCTCATGAGACCAGCATTATTACTAGTGGCATCAACCCTATCATGTAAAATAACTCTTCTCATTCTTCTAATGATGAAAATGAAGCTTTAAGAGTTCCTCATATGCAAGTTCAAAAATTTTCTAATGACTTTGAAAAATTTGAACAATGGTTAGGATAAGAAAACCCTAATCTTGAGGGCATTGCTATCATAGAAGGTTTAAGGAATCTTATCTACAATTATTATAATGGTTGTAATATATAGCCTAGTATCTATCATCTCATTGATACCAATGTTAAGCCTATTTGGTATTATGCTCAAGAGATAGGTCGTATTCCACCTACTACTACTGTTGAGACCTATTTTCACATCTCTACATCTATTACTAGTGTTCCCACTTATGATACACATATCATAAAAATTTTAATTCAAAATTATAATCCTACCCATGTGAGAATTTCTAACCCTATTCCTCCCTCCATTCCTTCAATCATTTCATGCATTTCATTACCTTCAACCATTCCCACTTACCATAGTGTTCCCTTTTCAAATTCCACCATTCCTTCAATTTTCAACAATGTTCCCAACATTTCCATTACCTCTCCTCCTAATATTTCTTCTACTGAATCTACTATTAATAGCTTGGATCAAACCATATCTTTCTTGTAACAACAAATTTCTTCAATGACACAATCCAAGTTCAACATTCTTACTTGCACGATATTGCTAGTCCTTTTTCTTCAGATATCATATGTGCTATTATCCCACAATATATGGATATTCCTCATCTTGAGACTTGTAAGGGTAAGTGTGATCCTTTGAATCATGTTAAAACCTTCCAAACCTTGTGTAGTGACTTCTCTCGTGACCATAGGTTCATGGAAAAACTGTTTACTAGAACCTTTCAAGACAAAACCTTGCAAAAATATTATTCTTTGCCTCCTTATTCTATTGATTACTCCCAAAAAATTGCTAATGCTTTCTTTCAACAATTTAAAAATAACATTGGTCCTAAAATTTCTTTCACTAATTTGATTCATTGTAAACAAGGTGTTAAAGAAAAAGTGACTGATTTTATTGCTAGATTTAAGCATTTGCATGCTCAAATTTCTTATCATGTGCATGATATTGATGTGCAACACATTTTTATAGCTAATTTTAAAAAAGACATTAGAGATAAGATTATACTTTTTAAATTCACGTCCTTTCCTTAATTGTGTATAATGCTTCATAATTATCAAGTTCAAGTGAGTCAATTTGAGAGCACCACTCCAATGGCTCTTGTTCCTTTTGATAAGAGTGATGCCACATCCAAAAATTTCAACAAATTTTAGAAACCAATAAAATTCATCAAAATCAATAACCCATCAAACAATGTTGATGAATAAGTGGCAACAACATCCAAAGCTGTGGCTCCTTTATCATTTATCTTTAGACATTCCCATAATTTTACTCATCTTTCTAAATCTTTGCATACTGTGATGTTAAACTTAGTTAATGCTAATGTTTTAATATTCCTCCCATCAAACCCATTGATACATCCAAACCCTTGTCAAAAACGTTGATCACAAAATTTTTTATCAATACCATCGTGAACCTGGCCATGGTACTAAAAAATGTTACTTCTTGAAAAATATTATCCAAGACCTTATTTATTTTAATTCTATATCTCTTAAAGGTTTCAATGATCAAGGAAACAAATTAGTCATGCCTCCCAACCAAAATTTTCAAATATATACTGACCATTTACCATCTCATTCAACCAGTACCATTGAATCTACCCAACCTTCATCTTCTTCCCTGTGTATTGCCTATAATGATGATGATCATGAAGCTAATCATGTTGTCAACCTTTTTCTATCAAGATAAACCCAAACTTCCATCTTATCCTTTCATAACATTTGACCCTAGTGAGACAATTAAAGCACCTCATGGTCTCCTCTACATTATCACAAAGGTTAATGGCCTTCCTTCTCATGGTGTCCTTATTGATCCTACTTGAATGGTTAATGTAATAATTGAAGAACATATTTTTAGTATACTATTGCAACATGATACTTATGATGAATCTGATGCTATGATTCAAACTTGCAATGGTTCCCCTTATCCTTCCCATGGTTCCATCCCATTCCCTATTGAGGTTGGTGATAAAACTTTAGATGTCACCTTCATTGTGATTCCAACTTATAATCAATTTCAAGTCAAACTTGGTCTTCCATGACTTACTTCTATAAAAATCATGGCTTCTCCTATTTATAAATGCATTAAATTTCCTCATAATGGAGAAATCGTGACTATTTACCATAGTATTTATTATCCTTTAGTGGCTCAAGACTTATTTGACCTTGATTTATATTGGCCCTCTATTCCTCAACCAAATTGAATCCATCCTAATAATCTCTTTCATTCTTATAAAGCTTGCAAATTCTAAACAATTTGTAAACTTGTCAAACCCAAGGATGTTTTCTCTCTTTTCCCTAGATGTGGACATCTTCCTACACCTCCTATATATGATTCTATTCCACCTCCTATCTCTTATACACATTCTCCCAAAGCTATCTCTCAACCTAATGTGGTTCCTTATTTTCTACCTCCTTGAGAAGAAAGGTCCTAGTGTTTATTGATCCTGAACCAAACCTAATTTCAAGAAAAATGAAATATAGCTATGATGCTCATGACCTTTGTAGTAAAAATTGTGCTAGATTTGACCAACATGCTTCCCAAAACATTGGTTCACATCATACACCTACTAATTCCTTGATTCTTATTGACCAACCCATGCTTGATCCAAATGAGGAAGTTAGTTTTAAAAATATGAAATCGAGAAAACATGACAATTCTATTTGTATATTGGATTCTATTACAATTAATCAGGATGAAGAAGATACTCTTGATGATGATTCTTTTGATGCTAAAAATGATAATAATGCTACTAAATCTGATGACATGTGTGAGATTATTAATCTTGATCATGATTTTCCAACCATGTTTTCTCAACAATTATATATTACTCCTAGTGAAAAATAAATTGACCTATCTTCACAGCATGGTCCTTGTTTGGAACTGGCTATTGTTCCATCTTCCATGCTTGATATTTATCCTATTGAGAGTTTCCCACCTTCCCTAAACACTATATACCAAGATGGGTGGGGCAGACAATACAATTGACTAGCTCATCCTATGCGGTGGATTTTGTTTGTTTTTATATTGTAATGTGTTCCCCCTATGATGTGTTTCTTGTTATATGTTTTGTTTAGATTTATTCAAATGACCCTTGTTTCTCTATTAGAACAAGGTGATAAAGGAATCACAATGTCATAAACATTCTTCTATTTGTATCTCTCTTCTTCTATGTATTGATACATGTTATGTCTTACATGTGTCACTATTCGTAAATGTGTCTTTTTGCTGTCTAATTAGGGATGATGAAAAATGGTAGCTACCTATTATTTTTGGACCCCATCATGCCATCCCAAAAATAATTCTTCATAACTCTTACGTTCCTTTCTTCCATTGTTCTTGTAGTTATACTACCTTTGGGAGATGATGACATTTCATATTAATATAATATCTCATGTATTATCATATGATCATACTTACCATAGAGTTAGTAGATCCCTTTCATGCTCTTTCTTTTCATCTGCTTATTTCCCTTGATTTTTCCTTTCTTGGTGGAATCTCATAGTGAAAACATTTATTGTGGGTGCTTGCATACTTTTTTAAATCCATTTCTCTTGTTAAGGCATTTGTAATTACTTTAACCTAGGGGCATACACTTCGCTTTGTGTTTCACATTTTGCACAAACACATGTAGAATGATTTCATGCAACATATATCTCTTATGGATGACCACTTGGAGACAATTCTTTCCTTATGTTTATCCTTTTTGATTGGATCCCTCAATGGAAACAATCTTTCCTTAAGGAATGATCCTTCATCTTTGATCCCTAAGGAGACAATGCTTTCCTTAGGCCTAATTTATTTTCCTCTTTGATCCCTAAGGAAACAATGCTTTCCTTAGGCCTGATCACTTTTTCCTTTAATCCCTAAGGAGACAACATTTCCTTAGTGATTATGACTCTGTCAGATCCCTTAATGGAGATAATTCTTTCCTTAATGCCTAATCATTTTTTATGGATTGACTAGCATAACACAACATGCAAGACCTTTCAATGTCTCATCTTGGTTCTAGATTTGATGAGTACTTGATTCACTTATGGGGTTGATGTTTCTTTGTCTCCTTGACCTTAATGACACCATCCTTGTGCATTCAATCTACTATATTGTGAGCATGATATTCTCTCATACTTCCACTAAAGTGGAGGCTCTAGGACATATTATACCCCATTTTGGTGATTTTGAGGCCCAAATATTTGTTATGCTTGATCCCACTAATTTTCATTTTCTTATTTTGCATCCTATCACACTCCACCACAACTCAACGAATATTGATGTGATTGTGCCTAGGACAAGTTGACATATTGACTTTTCCCTAGGGACAAGTCAGTTGGCCAACTTGTCATTGGTATTTTGAGCCCATATTTTTCCTAGGGCATGATGGCGGGGTTTCCATCCAAGGTCTAGATCTATGGTCAGCTTGGATAAAAATTGTATCCTAAAATGAGTATAAAAGGACCTCAAATCCTCTCATTTTGTAATGATAATCCTTATGCAGTAATTAGCTATCAATCATATGCAAACAATATAAAATAAAGTGCACACAATCTAAGTAGAAGCTATCATTGAGTATTTTGATTCAATATTTGAAGGCAAGCATCCAATTAAAGATCTCCAAGTCTCCATTTATTTAAGATCCAATCAAGAAAAGGAAATCTTCTCCAATTGAGAAAATTTTCCCTCCCATGATGTCCAAGTAGAGGGATCCTTAATTTAAGAAAGAAGATCCACACATTCATTCTTCCTTCTCTCTCCTTCTTTAAGTGGTTTTCAATTATACATACATTCAAGATCTAGGATTGGCAAGTGTAGATCTATGCATTTATGAAGGCATCCTTGGTTCTATATCTCATTTCAAAGATGAATTCATTCAATCATATTCATGGATTTGAGTTATTACTACATCCATTCATCAGGGTTTTTCATGCAAGGTGAATCTAACATTTATCTTGTTTACATTACTTTACTTTATGAAATTTTAGTTTAATTTCAAGGTTGAATCCTAAATAGGTGTTTGACCAAGAAAAACCCCTTTCCAAAAACTTTTTTCCTTATTTTCTTTGTGTAGGAATAGGATGTATAGTTGCACATTCAAATTTGGAAAGAACAGACACATTCGTGGGTCCTCAAAAAATTTCAGCGGATTCACAGATGTCAGGAACAAGTCAACCTATCGACTTGTCCATGAAATCTTGACTTCTCCCTACACTTTTTGGCTAAAAATTGCACTAAAAATAGCTATAGGTTTCATGTTTCCAAATCTAGAGTTACAATAGATTTTGACATTTGAGAGATACATCAATTTATATCCAAAGTTCAAATATTCTCATCCAATTTCAAGGTACTCACATTCTTTCCTCATTTCCTTGTATTTACTTTCATAGATACAATTTTCTATCATTCCCTTTCCATTTAATCCAATACATTATCATTACTTATATTATTCTTAAGGAATTCAAATACATCCTTTTATATAGATCTTTCATTAGCACCCATACATCCTTTTGGTTGTGCTAATCATAATTTTTTTAAGTGTGGGTTTGTATTCCCAAAGTATAGCCCCCATAAGAGAATTTGGTGAGTGATTCTAAATCCTAGAATTACTCACCATTTTCCCCTATACACTAAGTAATAAAAATAATAGAAGAAGTGTGAATTGTTAAATTAGATAGAAATATTATAGAATTTTATCAAGAGATATTACATCTTTTCATATTTTCTATGTGCTTGTTGGAAGACAGTTCTCTAAGTAACAATGTGAAGATCTATAGTTGTTGTGCATGTTTTTTTGGGATTAGTTAGATCACTAGTAGTATGCCTAAACAATCAAGGATAATGACTTCCTTTTATTTTGGCCTAAAACTTTATAAAAATCATTTAACATAGTGAATAAGATTCACCTCTAGTTTGTACTACATTGGGTTTTTCACATAAATCTGGTGTTTATGTGTGTATGATGTCACTACTATATCTTCTATTATTAATTAGTTGGATCAATAACCAATAACTAAGAACTAAGGAAAAAATTTCAATTATGTGTTTATGTTTATTCACCCCCTACTCTCAACATCAAGTGATGTTCAACAACTGGTATCAGATCAAGATTCCTCTAGAAGAAGCTTAATCACCACTTGAGACCGATCCGTGATGGCTAGTGAACATAACACCAAAGTACATTTTTAATGGAAAAAAAAAACTTTAAGGAACCAGAGGATGGAATCACATTTGGACTCAATGCTATATGTTTTTTTTATGCTATCATAAAGCTTTATGTTCCTTTGACATCTATTTATCCTTCTACACCAGATGAAGTCAAAGCACATGAGAATGATGCAACAAAAAGGAATTTTATCATAAGTAGTTGAGGTGACTCAGAGTTCGTAAAGTTCATGGGTTGAAAATCCACATTTGATGTTTAGGAGAGTCTTGGTATTAATTATGAAGCAGACAAAATATCAAGAAAAATAAGTTTTAGAACCTAATGAACAAGTTTGAGAGTCTAAAAATGTCTAACAATGGGACCATTGAAGGTTTCCTGTATAAATAAAATAAAACTATAAACGCTATTAGTGGCTCTGGTGAAACTCTTGAAATGATGTAGGAGCATCCAACAGTGTAATGGGTATCCAACATCACCAAAAAATATTTCTTTGTTGCTAGTTTACTTTCAATGTTTTTACAATTCTTAATACCCATTTGGGCAAATAAGAAACTCCAACTTTTAGAAATTCTTTGCTACTTTTTCAAGTCAACTTTCTATTTTTATTAATTTTTAATTTGAAGGAAGATAGGGGCACAAATTTATTGATAGCTTGAAAATAAAAACTTAAGCACTTTGGCAAAAGAATCAGGTCAAAATATTTCACCATTTGAAAGTTATTAAGGTTTCAATTTTATAAAAATCTATAAAAATATCATCTAAGTTAGGTTTGAGACACTAAACACTCTTGGAGGGTCCCAAAATGGGGGAATAGGTGGAGCCAATTCATAGGATTATATTCAACTTAGAGAGCTTTCTAGCACTTTTATCGGCACATCAGTTGATTGTTTGGATAAAAAGTTATTTCTCCTGGAAGTTGGACAACTTTTCAGGAGCTTCCCCATTTTCAAATTTCACTCAGATTTGAATTTAAAAATCCTTTTTTTGGTGTCCAATTACCAAAATCTCAAAAATCAAATTGTACTTTTGGCTCTAAAATATGAAAAAGGTTATTTGTGACCTATCTTCAAGTTTTTAGCATTAGTTTTTGGGGAAGAAAGATTGGATTGTGAAAAGGGGGGTTTCCTGATCTTGTGTAAGCTAAAAAGTGATATAGCGGCCTATAAGAATTAAGGTTTTTTTTGTAATGTAATTGTAATTGAAATGGATTCAATTACATAATATAGAAGCCATTCTTGTTTCTTTTTTTTCCTTCTAAGTCTCAAATTTCTACCCTCATCAAGTGGTATCAAAGTGGGTTGTTCTTGAGTGTGTTCACATATCATCAATAGTGAGGTAGTTAAAACTAGGACTTTTGGTTGTGGGCTCAAGGTCAAGATACCTCCAAGAGTGATGCATAGTATGTGTGGTGGTATAAATTCTAGTGTAAGGAATTATTTGGCAGACAAGGGTTTCAAAGCCCTCTCAAGACAAATCAATGCATTGCAAGAGGAACTGAGAAGAGAGTTCAATCCAAGTACAAGGGAAGAAAGTAAAGATGAAGAGATTTAAGATCCATCTAAGGATGAAAGAGAAGAAGTTCAAGATAAAAATAAAGTGCAACTATTAAGGCCCATCTCAAAGATTGGAAAGAGACTCAGGATTAAATTTTTCTATCACTTTGTAAATTTGAACCCAAAAGAGCTTATTGATTGGATAAATGTGATGGATGATTATTTTGTGTATGAGGAGATCAAGGATCTAGATTAGGTTAAGTTTTAAGAGATAAATTTGAAGGTTCATACCAATATCTAGTGGAAGTTGGTATAGCTAGAAATAAATAGGAGAGAAAAGAGAAAAATCATCAAGTGGGATCAAATGATTGAGAAAATAAAGAAACAATTTATTTCAATGGACTATGACTTAGATTTCCTAAAGAAACTTAAGGGATTAAGGAAAGGGAGTAGGTATATTAAGGAGTATAGAAATTTCATTTTTATAAAATGATTATTAGAACAAGTCCTGTAGAGGCCAACAAGGAGGAATTTTCCCATTACCTGAATGGGTTAAGACTGGGTATTGAAGAGGAGATAAGTCTAGTTAGAATGACTAATATTGAAGATGCATATCACTTTTCTTTGAAGTTGGGAGAGAATCTAAATAAGATATTTGAAGGAAATAAAAGAGGGTGCATTCAAGGAGGAAGGGGTGGTGGAAGATCCTTTTGTAATCAAAATGAGGATTAGAGGAAAAAAAAAGATGTGGGTACCAACCAAAATCAAAAGAATGATAGTTTCAACTACCCCTATGATCAAAAAAATACAAAACAAAGAGGAAGAGGAAGAGGGAGACCCAAAGAAAGGATATAGAAGAGGTGACTTTAGAGGAAATTGTTTCTATTGGAAAGTTGACTATACTAAAGTATATGACTATATTTAGCATTGTCATTATGACAACAAAGTCATATGAAGTTTTGGATTCAACGCATATTGAAGAAGATCATAAATATGGCTAAGTATGGAAGACTAGACAGATAGAAGAGCACCAGGTGATTAGAGCATCAGGGCACATGCTTATGATAGAGTTATGACATGCGCCCTTGAAGATAAGCTTCTAAGTATGTATTCATGTTAATTCTAAGAGCGCATGATGATATGAGTCAGTATGAGGAAGTTATAGTCAGATGAAGTGGCACAGATAGTGAGCGGAAGAACAGAACAGAGCATGGAGCCAACTATTTGTATTTTGATTAGCACTTGTAATATTATTTTGTAAAGGCTATGTGCCTATTGTATTTAGGTCATAGACATGTTAATATGAATATATGTAAACATGCTTGGTCCAATTTAATTGGAAGCGATGTATGTAATTGGTTATAGGTTGACTTGATGAAGAGTTTTGTATGTGCATATAAATAAGACATGCACCCTTATAATTAAGGAGTGTATGAGATATAGAAATTGGTAAGAGAAGAGTAGAGGAATGTGAATGGTAGTGATTATGTTGTAGTGTTTTACAAGAGGCTAAAGCATAAGTGCGCAAAAGGAACTGATCAAACAAGCAGTGTCACAACAACAATTCACCTTGCATATATAGTGTGTATCTAAGATCCAGAAGGTTGTAGCCTTCATCACTTGAGTAGTGATCTCTAGGATAGTGTTTCCCCACCCCTAATAGGTTTAATTGTAAAAGACTCCTAACAGGACCTGACCCTTGACCAGGTCACTGTACTAAAACATTGTAAAGAACAACTCCTAATAGGGTTGCAAGATCTTCTAACAGGGATCATAATACACTAGTGCAGTTCTTAGTGGGTGTCAATTCCCACCAGGTTTTTACCTATTTGGGTTTCTCCATAAGAATATTTGGTGTCATGTGTTATGAATATTTATCTTATTTGCATTGATGTTCATTTCATTAACTAAGAAATTAAATTAAGTCTCAAGGTATCTGAAAAGAGTTAATTATAGAACACTGATTTACCCCGCCCTCTCAGTGTTCCCATTCCTAACAATTGGTATCAGACCTCTAGTCCTCTAAAGATAAGTTTAACCACTTGAGGAGATCATGGATAAGGGAGAAGTGAAACATCTAAAAAAGAATCTTGAAGCATCTCTTGAAGACCTTAACAGATCTGAAAAAGAAATTGAAGAACTAAAAGAAAAGGTTAGTGATTCTCATGCAGTCATTAAAAATTTGAGAAAACATTTTAAAGACTGTTCCACAAGTGATTTGGGAAAAATCATTAAAAAGCTAAATGAAGAAAACACATATTTGAAAGATCATATTGAAGAGTTGGATGAAAATCTACTTAACAATCAATAAGCCTATGAAGAATAGGTCAAAGAAAACAAGCAGTTGGATGAAGAACTAAGGCAAGCTAACATGAAAATCTTGGAATTAGAAAACATCAAGAAGCAAGTGGAATCTAAATTGACTGAAGCAAAGAATGATATTGACAAATTACATACAAGAAAGGATCTAATAGATTCACACTTGTATGCACAAAAGGTTAAAGGAGACACCAATGGTATTGGATCAATGAAGCACAAAATCAGATCAATGACTTGTGAGAAAGAAAGAAAGCATCAGAAGAATCTTCAGAAGCTAAGAAGACATAAAATCATATAGAAGCAGAAGTTGAACCACCCAAGGATGAGTGAAAATAAGTAAACAAGACTTGTTATGCTTGTAACAAACATGGTCACATAGCAAGAAATCATAAAGAGGTAAGAAATTTTAATGGTTACTGTTATTCATGCAATAATTTTGGTCATAAAGATATGAATTATAGATCAAATCAAAATTAGAATCATCAAAGTCAAAGAATTCATCCTCAGCAAAATGTAAGAAACTCTCAAAATATTACATGTCAGATATGCAATTATGTTGGTCATATAGCCAGATAGTGTAGTATGGTAACCCACATGAATGTGCCAAGGAATATTAGGCCTCCAGTCATTTGTCACTCATGTAACAAGGCTAGACACATCTCTAGGTCCTACAGAACAAGAGCGCAAAGACAAGAAAGCTCTAAAAAGTCAAAAAGTTCAATATTAGAAGAAGCTGGAGAAGTCATGTTTGTGCAAGCTTCATATGATGCGAGCTTGATTTGGAAGGAAGAAAAGAAGGATAATGTTGATGAAATAGTTGAGGATACATCCGCAATGGACGCACCTCCTATTTATGGTTAAATGACCTTCATGGTCATAGGGGGAGCTAGATTAGATCTAGACCCTTGCGTGGCTAGTATACTCACCCTCAAAGTATGCACCATGGACTACAACTATTTGGAGACTATGTGATGTAGTATGCAAGAACGAACTACCTGATTGTTAGTAGAAACAAAGAACAAAATTTATAGTTGCATTCTGTGTTTACGCAACAAGCATTAATGGTGGAAAAGTTTCTTTCTAGCCATCAGAGATTCATTATTCTCACATTGCATTCTAAGTTGAGCTATTGGAGAGCACATAAGATCAAGTAGTTGAGTTGTGAAGTGTTGTAGTTGAATCTACTAGCGAAGAAGGAAGATTGATTGTTGCTAAGCCCTAATTCAGACGTGACGATCCAGAAACCCTAGAAAACCTTTGTAAAGTGTTTAAACAAGTAATTCATGGCTACACCAATTATCTTTGATGTTGCGGAAAGTAAAATATATGTGTTTAAAAAGAATCCATTCAAGTCCACCTTAGATGACCTAGATGGAGCCTTTTCTAGAACCCCAATGAGTGTCATGCATGTAGAAGACATACACATGTATGTGTATTGCAAAAAGGAACTAGTTGTCTTAGACAGAACTAGATCGCACCTAGATTCCATAATGAATCCAGACAAATCATTCACTGAAGAGTTCCTGCACCTTGAGAATCACTCTATCATTGAATATGATACTGCGTTTGAATTCCATGAATCAAAATAGATAAAAATCTTGTTGAGAAGGATCCATGATGACATTTTTTGAATACGTGAAGTACTAATCAGAATCACAGCCGATCTCATTCATGAGATGACAGGTCTATCTAAGATAGGTTCCATTCTTCCAATTGGAAATCATGTTAGCAAATTGGTTGAACAAGCCTGCAAATCCTAGAGTGATAAGCGTAGGATGACAATAGAACCAATTGAGGGGAAGGACATCAAATTGATGTCTATGATACTTGGGTATAGGTTTCAACATACAAACAGGGTCAATAGCATGTCTGCAGCCACTATTCTTGCAGCCATCAGGGTAGTAAAGGAGAATGGAGAATTCAAATTATGTGAAATCTTGTGCGCACAGTTGATGGATAACATAAATGCAATCAAGCATGATAAGACCAAAATATTCAAGTTTGGGTCTTTGATAATCTATATGTACTTTCATATAGTTGGGAAGGTATCAAAATTATACTTAGATAAAAATTTAACTACAATGCCTCAAATATCCCTTAAGGCATCAGTTGAGAGCACACTAAGAGACTACATGGAGTTAGAGTTGAAAACATTCAAGATAAAGATGCAAATGAGGTATAGGATACCTAAAAGAATTGTTGAAAAATACAAGGACACTATCTATTTTATGGTAGAAAATGACATTACTTGTATGGAGGTTGTTGAGCCTAGAACTAAGTGGATTCATCCACTTGGCTATGAAGTGGAGGAGCAAGTCTTGGAAGCTTATGCACAAGTTTTACTATGGCACCCAAGGATCCTAATGAACCTAGATGGGGAGCTTATGAGGAAAAGACCAGGGAGGTAGATGCAGTCCTGAATAGTGCATCAACCAAGAGGAAAGCCTCTAAAACTACAGCTGAAATATTGAAGATCCATGGTGTGACCCAAACAAACCTAGATAAAGCTAGAGAAGCAAAAATTTCTATGCAAATTGAGAGCACATCCACTATGGAAGCTAAGTTTGATGATCCTAAGTTGAAAAAGGTAAAGATTGAGAAATTTAATTATACAAAGGAAAAGGAGAAGAAGAAAGATGACATCACTCTTGCACCCATTCCTAGTGACTCCAACACACCACTAGAGCCCAGTAAGATGTCTAAGAGGAAAAAGTAGCTAGTTATAATTCATCCATTAGCTAGAGCCACAAGAAGCAGAGGCAAAAAAGTACAACTACCTCCTAAGGTAGGATTCCTACCAAGTCTTCAAGTATTAAGGACTAGAGTGGTAGAGGAAGCAAGGTTAGATCGAATATCTAAGTTATATGATAGATATCATAAAATTGACAAGTCTAAGATCCATGAGATGTTGATCAAACATATGATCAAGTTCAAGAAGACAGTTCTAGAACTGAAGATAGTCATCCCAGATAAAGTATGGGATATTCTAGACACTTTGAAAATACAAGCAGCCAAGGAAAACATTAGAATAAGAGAGAAAAAACACTAAATGACAATCTTCTAGTATGTTTAGTGGAAGCAAAATAATTATTAATGTATTTGGTGAAGTCACACCTGAGGAAAAAGATGAGAACATTGCATATAATGAACAAGGATTATGAGATAATAGCGACGAATACAGAGAAATATTTTAAGTATTCCTTGAACATCGCATGCAACCTACATTTGTGCCCATCGCACAAGCACTTGCTAAGAAAGCTAAAGTAGCCAAGGTCACAAATACACCTATGAAAGGTCCATAGGACTCAGCACCCTCAATGATAATGCCTATAGTTGAAATAAAGTCTGTGCCCATGCCCGCAACCCAAGAAGATAACACAATAATGATTGATAATGTGGAGATATCAATGGCGGCCACTAACAAAGACTTAGACAAATTTGAGGAAGCCTTTGTGAGCACACAAGAAGTAGAAACACTATGTGATGACAATTCATCTATGCAATATGAAGATGTGTTGATTGAGGACTTAATAGGACAAGAAGAAGAAGAGGAGAAAGAAGAAGAAAAGGAGAAAGAAGAAGAAGAGGAGAAATAAAAGGAACCAACAAATGAACCCTCTATTGAAATTCCTACAAAAACAAAGATAGAAGTAATGGATAGCACACCTATCACTCCCATGCCTTCAGTATCATTGTTTTTAAGTTTGACTCCTAACACCACAAGTTTGGACTCTTGGGGAGAAGAAGACCTGATCAAGATCAATGTCCTTTCTATGGAGAAAGCCAAGGAGAAACAAGTAATGAGAAATCCTCTATTTGTTGAGTCAATAGACATCTTGAATAATCTACTTCTAGTAGAGAAGAAGGTACCAAAAGTGCACTCAGTGGAGGATGTCAGCAACATCCTAACAAGCTTCAAGGAAAACTTCTCTCACCTTAAAGAATCGACAGATAAGGTAGAAGAAGAGAAGTATCTTAAGAAGATATTGGATGAGCTAACTAAAAACTTTTCACTTCACCTCATCTCTTTAAAGGTTGGTCAAGCTTCACTAAAATAATTTGCAGCCAAAGGAAGGAAACTCATAGCAAACTGCATGAACCAAGACAAGCTGACTGCAGATCTCTATAAGAAAATTCAAGAGGTAGAGGCTATGATAGATCAAGTGAGGAAATTAGTAGAAGATCCCACTATAGATGTAAACATGTGTAACAATGTCTACCAGGGACAAGTGGGCAAAATAGAAAAGATAGAAAAAGAAATGTCCAAAATAAGGGCAAGGCAAACATAGCTGAGAAATTCTCTTGCGCCCTCACTAGATGTCTTGAATCATAACATCAAGGAGATTGATGCCACTATGGTGAAATATGATCAAGGTCCATGCACAAAATTGGAGAAGATGGAAAATTTAACATATGCTTTGTGTGCCCATCTCCAAACAATAGACACACTGAAGAAGTTTTGGCAGAATGAGATTGCTAATCTAAAGATAACATATCTGGATGTTTTCACTTTTTAAGTACTTGTGAATACATTTTTTGAGAACCTTTTTCATTAATGTAAAAGGGGGATTATAGTATGAAAAAGGGAGAATATGGAGCCTTGTAAATGATGTAATGAAAATAAGGAGAGATATAAGTTAGAGTATGTATTAGAAAACTTTATATAAGGATATAGTTAGTAACTTTTCCATATTCCTTTGTTTCCATTAATGACAAAGGGGGAGATTTTTAGAAAGTTGACTATACTAAAGTATATGACTATATTTAGTGTTTTCATTATGGAAACAAAGTCATATGAAGTTTTGGAGTCAATGCATATTGAAGAAGATCAGAAATATGGCTAAGTATGGAAGACTGGACAGATAGCAAAGCACGAGGTGATCAGAGCATTAGTGCACATGTGTATGATAGATTTATGACATGAACCCTTGAAGATAAGCTTCTAAGTATGTATTCATGCTAATTCTAAGAGCACATGATGATATGAGTCAGTATGAGGAAGTTACAATCAGATGAAGTGGCACAGACAATAAGTGATAGAACATGACAGATCATGGAGCTGACTGTTTGTATTTTGATTAGCACTTGTAATATTATTTTGTAAAGGCTATGCACCTATTGTATTTAGGTCATAGAAATGTTAATATGAATATATGTAAACATGCTTGAGCCAATTCAATTGGAAGTTATGTATGTAATTAGTTATAGGCCGACTTGATGAAGAGTTTTGTATGCGCATATAAATAAGACATGCGCCCTTGTAATTAAGGAGTGTATGAGATATAAAATCGGTAAGAGAAGAGTAGAGGCATGTGAAGAGAATTTATTATGTTGTAGTTCTTTACAAGAGGCCAAATTATAAGCACACAAAAGGAACTGAGCAGACAAGTAGTGTCACAACAACAGTTCACCTTGCAGATATAGTGTGTATCTGAGATCCAACAGGTTGTAGCCTTCACCACTTGAGCAGTGAGCTATAGGATAGTGTGTCCCCACCCCTAATAGGGTTAATTTTAAAAGATTCCTAACAGGGTCTAACCCTTGACCAGGTCACTGTACTAAATCATTGTAAAGAACAAATCCTAACAGAGTTGCAAGATCTTCTAATAGTGATCATAATACAGTAGTGCAGTTCTTAGTGGGTGTCAATTCACACTAGGGTTTTTACCTATTTGGGTTTCCCTGTAATCATATTTGGTGTCATCTATTCTGAATGTTTATCTTACTTGCATTGATGTTCATTTTAGTAACTAAGAAATTAAATTAAGTCTCAAGGTATCTGAAAAGAGTTAAGTATAAAACACTGATTCACCCCTCCCCCTCTCAGTGTTCCCATTCCTAATAGTTTCCACTATGGCAGGGAAGGACATTGAGCCTATGAATGTCTACAATGTCAAGGAAGGATAGATAGAAGAACTGAAGACCATGCACTAGTTGCACATGTAGATGAAGAAGCTTAGTTAGAGCACTTTGATGATGCCAAGAGAGGAGAAACCATCGTTGTCAAGATAACCCTTTCAAATAAAGATAAGGAATCAAATCAGAGGAAGAGACTATTTTGTACTATATGTAAGTGTGAGGATAAATGTTTTGATGTGATTATTGATAGTGGAAGCATTGGTAATATGGTGTCAAAAGAAATGGTCATAAAATTAAATTTGGAGAGAGAGAGAGAGAGATCCACATCCATATCAAATTTCCTAGTTTCAGAATGTCCATAAAGTTTTGATCAATGAGCAATGTTTAGTGAAATTCAAGATTGGTAGTTACTGTAATGAGGTACTTATGTGATATCATACTCCTGGATGCATGTCATATGTTGTTAGGGAGGTCATGTGGTAATTTGAAAGACGTTCCATACATGATGGTCATACAAATACTTATTCCCTGACAAAGGATGGAGTTATCTCTAGAAGCTTGAGAGCTTTATTTCCCCCCTTTTTATGTTTTCTCTTCTTTCAATTAGACTTCTTAACTTCCTTGTCTTAGTTTCACATGTTATCACAACCATTTGTTTAACTACCACCTCATCTGCAACTTATGGGATTTCTAACCATATTTTTTTTAGATTTGAACAACATTAACATAAATTAATTTTAATTTTCTTTACCAATGTTTCCATAGTTCTTAGAGATGTGTTCCATTTTTTAAAATAAAATTTGACCTAATCATGAAAATTTGAAATATATTATATATTATTTTTCTACACTTCATTCTTTACAATATAAAAATAAAATCATTTTCAATTATTTTAGTGAAAATTATGTTGACCTACATAAATAGGCATTTAATTTTCAACATGCGTCCACTTTGAAAAATCATAAAAAAAATTTGTAACAAAAGATTACACAAAATAAAAATTATATTAAACTCACTCTTGGTTATCTTTATATTGTAGGATTTTTCAAAATACTAAATGCAACTATAAATGTTTCTACTCACACACTAGACACTATGTTATATTTTATTGAAGAAAAATAAACACTTTTGTGTGTGGGAATAATTTGGCCCTCTTAATCGTATCCATTTTTAAATACTTTAGTAGTTTAGAAACTAGATTCTAAGAACTACAATTCTTGTTGTTTTGGTATCTTCAAATTTCAAGTGGAAAAGTCTCAAATTTCTCCTCTAAGTTCAAGTTTAGCTGATTTCAAAAAAAAGGCGACCTCTTTTGACCTTATATTCATTTGCCATCTTAGTGCACATTCCCTTCAAAGTCATAATTGCAAGAAATATGGACATTATTTAAATGGATGTAGAATGAAGCAACGTGATTCTAGGCAGAAAATTGCAAACAAGTTACCAAAGAAAACTAAAATTACGATGTAGTATAGTTTTAGCTTGTAATGTTCCACAAGAAAATCAAAAGGATATATAGTTTTTAGATTTAGATTGCACCAATCATGTGAAAAAGAACCTAGAAATGTTTTCTAGTTCGAATGAAAGTGTAAAATTAGATGTTACTTTCTGGAATGATAATGAAGTTTCAATTATGGGAAAAGGAAACATCATTATTCTAACCAAAAAGGTGGAAAGCTTTTAATTATAATGTTTATGGTGTTCCTAGCTTCAAGAAAAACTTAATTAGTACTAGGTAGCTTGTTCAAAAGGTCTATGGAATATTTTTTTTTTAAAACAAAGAATGCACAATTTTATATAAATTTCTAACCCTGGCTCATGTAACAAAACCAAAAATGATCAACAATAAAATGTTTTGCCTGAGGTTCCAACTAGATTTAAATTAAAAAATTTCTCAAGAAGAACTTTTAAGGAACTAACAAGAGGATGAAGATAATTATATAGTAGTCACTCAAGTAATCTTTGAAATAGAAATTAATGATGAAAATTGGTTATGACACTTAATATTTGGACATCTAAACTTTGGAGGTTTAAACCTATTACATAAGAAAAGAATGGTAAAGGGGTTTCCACTTTAATAGAAAATAAAAATAGAATGTTTGAAGGTTGTATTTTGGCTAAGCAACATATGGAATCATCTCTAGCAAGAAATTCAATCTGTGCATAAAACTCATTAATACTTATTTATATTTTTGTGATCTACTGAAAATGACCTCGATTAGTGAAATTTGATACCCTTTGACATTCATTTATGACTACACAAGAAAAATATAGATCTACTTTCTAAAACATAAGAATGGAGTGTCTGATTATTTTTGTCAATTCAAGGCTCTTTTCAAGAAGAAAAATGAGCATCACATCAAAGTATTGAGAATAGATAGAGGTGGTGGACACATTTCAAATGAATTTATGAAGTTTGGAAAATACTATGGTATCCACAAATAATTTACTACAAGGTACACCCCTCATTAAAATGGTTTAGCTAAAAGAAAAAATTAAACTATCATGAAAATGTCAAAGAACATGTTGAAAGAAAAAAATTGTCAAATGAGTATTGTGTTGAAGTTGTATCATGTGTAACTCATATAATATTATATATGTCCTGCTAAATTGGGTACTTAATCTAAAATTAGAAAAAAACATGGAGTGGAATATAATATAATTTTTTATTTGCATACATGAGAGTATTTGGATGCATGGCATATGCATGTGTCAGATGAGTAAATAAGAAAAATAGGCAATGAACAAAAAAGCTACATATTTGTGGGATATTGTGATGAATAAGAGGCATACACCTTGTAAAATCCTATACCTATTTAAATGTTATAATTGATAGAGATGTGAAGTTATTAGATGATGAATAATGGAATGGAAGTTTGGAAACTATCATGGGAATGTCAAGAATTATGTTTAAAGAAAACAATCTGTCAAATGAGTATTAGGTTGAAGTTGTAGCATCTGCAACATATATAATGAATATATGTCCCACTAAAGTATCATCAATATGAATTCAGAAGAAGCATAGAGTGAAACAAGATAATTTTTCTCATGCGAGAGTATTTGGATGTGTGGCATATGCACATGTACTGAATGAGTTAAGAAAGAAAATAAACAACAAAGGAGAAAAATGTATACTTGTGGGATATAGCGATAAATCAAATGCATACAAATTATATAATACAATAATAAAAATGTAATAATGTACATTGATGTGAAGTTAGTAGATGATGAATTATGGGATGGAAGTTTTGAAATAATCAATACAAAAACCAACATACCACAAGAAGATAGAGCATATTTTATAACAAAAGGTACTCTTCCAATTGTGACTACGTCCATACCCATTCAAGTTCAAAACAATGATCAAATGACACCTTCATAAAGTGGAAGGAAAACCCCATACACTCAAGAAAATATTTCATCAAATGTGAAACAAACACCATTTTCAATTGGTACTCTTGGTGCTAGACCATCAAGTCTAAATTCTACAAGTTCAAGTGACATGTCAAACCACACACTAGCAAGCTTGAGGAGACAAAAAAATAGAAGTTTGAAGAGACATTTATGAGAAAAATGATGGTGTGAATAATGTAGCTCTGACCTCTCTTTTTACTTTATATTCACATGTAGATAATCCAATTCATTTCGAAGGTTTTATTAAAGAATAAAAATGGATAGATACAATGGATGAATAAATGGATGCTATAGAAAAGAATAAAACATGGAAGGGAGTGATTCTTCCAGAAAAAAGAAATAATGAGGTACTTTCTTCACATTGAAATAAATTAGAATGATTTAATGATATATTTATTTCACAATCCAAACATACAAATGATATTTTGAAGAGGTTTAATATGTTGCATTTATGATGCAGAGATAGCACAACAGGAAGCCAAGGAAATGGTTTATTTCCTACAAAACTCTTCCAATTTGATCTTGGCACTAACCAATCCCACTAACCTTGGGATATGAAGGATATCAACCGAGTAGGGATGTTTAAACACTTTTCAAACTTGGTTTCAACATCCTATGGTCATTCACCAATTCCTCCAATTTGAGAAGAGCCGAGTATTAGGAAGCATCAGTCCACTCGACACATACAAGAATGCTCGGCCAACACTAGATAGCTCGGCACTCACAGGAACACTCGATAGTTACTACAACTTGGCACCTACTGATAGAATAAAAATATTCACCAGTGAAGTTCTTTATCCAAGTTAAGGGTTGGAACACCGCATTTGGTTAATATAATGAGAGAACCAACTATCAATTTGATTCCCAAACACCCACAATGCTCCGAACACAACCTGACCTACAAATCCTAGTAGGTTTCTTCAACTAGTTTTTGGTATGCAATCTTCTACTCTAGATGAACCTAGGGAAAGTAGGGGAAGATTTGAGTACCCTTTTGGATGTTTTTAAGATCTCCAAAGTCTCAAGAAGTGACTCTACTCTTGCAACACTTAACTCACACAAAGTACATAGACCTAATTGGCTAAATTAGGCTTTGTTTACCCTATGGATGGTCAAGGATTGGTGTATCAAACCAGTGTAGGGTTATAGAAACCTTCACTTATCTCCAAATGCTCCAAATCCACCTTCATACTTCTCTCATCAATTATATTGATTGATTGCACATCCCTACTCACAACCGACTAGCTGAATACATAGAGGTATTCAGCCTAGGGCTTGGTGCTAAACCATTCAAACCACCAGATCTTGCCATGTTCCTTAGAAATCATATAATATACATTCCTAAATTAAATTTCCCAAGTGGCTAAGGAATTCCACCAGTGAACTTTCAAGTTAGGCCTCTATTTGTAGGCCTGATATCAGCTCTTATCCTGACTGCTTCCACAAAATGACTTATAACTTTAACCACATGAACTCAAATGAAATAAATATAATTGCATTAGAATATGGATTTGTGAAGATTTCCAATCATATCATTTAATGTGTCATATCTCTCCGTACACGTTCGTACTAGCCAAGGTTTTCATAGAAAACTATTAGTTTTTTTCATTCAATTTGCATCCAACTATCAAAATACAAGTTCTAAGCTCTTGTAGAGGTCTCAACATGATTAAATATGTTCAAAAATGAGTTCCAACCAGTCCATGAATAGTCATGACCATTGGTAACTAAATTTGAACTTCTCGAGCAACTTTTAAAAACTTGCTTGAGCAAGTTTTGCAACTTTTGTAACTTTTTTGCAAGTTTTTAATTCTTGCACTCCAAATGACTTAAATCATGACCTTAGCCTATAGACCTAACCGAATATTCTCTAAATGATGAAAAATCATTTAAATCATAACCAAAACACTTAAAACACTCAAAATACCTATCTCAGATCTATCATTTAAAAACCCTAGATTCCAAGTGGACTAAGGCATCCTAGGCTTATAGGTGTGCCTTAGGGATCCTTGACCACACAAATTGGATCAAATCATGAAAAGGATGATCTCAAGGATCCATCCACTTTATTACAAAATAAATAAATAAATAAATAATCAAAACATGTGTATCATCAAGGATGTCATCCCAAGGCTTGTTGGCAATTTGGCTGAGTAGGATATCAAGTTGTTGTCAATATGGCAACATATAATCACTATGATGATCGCACTATAGTAGCAAGAAATTTTGTAAGAGGGCAAGTAAAAATTGTCTAAGTACAATAGTATTTTCCAGTCTAATTAGAGACAATTTTGGTTAGCGATATTCACAAAAGCAAGTTTAGTGCATGCACACTTGAACATGGATAATTCTATATATATTAAAGACACATGTAAAATTGCAAGTCTGTATGGCATGAACATAAGGAGATATTGTAGAATAATAGAGATAGAGTTGAAGCCAACCTGAACAGAGTTAGAAGATAGAATATGAATATTAGTTAAGGGATTATTATTATTTTTTCTAATGAATAGAGGCCTTTTCCATTAAAAATATAAAATTATAGTATTCACAAAAAAGGGGTTGGGGGAAGAAATCACCCCACAAGCCACTTGGTAACTAGGCCAGAATCATACAACTATTCATCAAAAAATCATATAAAAGGAGAAACCCTCAAGCTACAAGGGCAGTAGTAGAAGAGGGAGGAGGATCTTTTTCATCAAGATTGCCCCAAACATTGGGCCCAAGAGTCTGATCAGGAATGGCCCAGCCATCCTCAGGATCTTCTTTTTCCATCTCTCCTTCCTCCTGCCTAGGTGAGATTGCAAGCACCAGGCGAGGGAATTTATCTTGACTGGTACGAACATTGGCTGAGGGCCAAGCAACAACAGTAGTAGTATAAACAAGAATAGGAGGCCAGCCAAAACCTGCATCCCTCCGAGGAGGAGAAGAGGTAGATCAGTGGTGCCATTGATGTGGAGTCCTAGAATTTCTGGTAGAGGAACTCCAACTACGACAGTGGCCCCTGGGCAGCATACGGTTAGCTGAGAGAGAATCTGGAGGCACCCAAGCCATAGTACAAGGGGAATTACCCCAGTGCTAGAGAAACTCCTATAAATGGATGAACTCTAAGGCCACCTTATCAGCTTGCACCTAAATCTGCATCATAACATTATTACAAATACAAGCCTTAGCATAAAGAGAGACATGAATATCAAGAGAACTGTGAGAAAAAAGAACAACATTTCATTCTTTCCATAAGGTAAACAAAATCTCCATCCTAAAAGCATTCCATATCTAGGTGTACTGGGAAGGCATTTTGGTGGAATCACCAAGAAGTGTCATATGCCACGAGAAGGGCTCAGGCCTAAAAGGAACAAAGAGGTCATGAATCCAAACCCAATAATTTTGGACATGATGATAGAACCAAAAAATATGCATGAGTATCTCATAATGATCACAAAAAGGGCATTTAGGATCAGGAACACCCAAACACTTGATTCTAGCTCCCAAAGGTAAGCTATGGTACAACAAACACCAAGAAAAGTGAGAAATCTTAGGCTCGGTGAAAAAATCCCAAAATAGTATGAAATCACCAGCTCCAACTCTTCTGAGAAGAAGAAATATGCCATCATTGGTTAAGAGAATCAATCATGGGAAAATGGGGAACAATCCAAGAGTACCCAAGCTTGGGCTTGTAGCTGGTGAAGGGCACAACAGGGTACCATTTACAGTCCTTCCACCAAGGTCTAACTGATTGAATTCCCAACTTGTGCAAGAGATGAGGTGGGATAACCAAAACCAGCAAGTCAAAAGTTTGACGATCTAGGTGGATGAGCCAGAATTGAACTCAGAGATTGTCCCAAGAATGGAGATTCATAGTGGATCTAGAGAATAGATCTTTCAGGGTTTGAATGCCACATTTGTGAAAATGAAGAGCACTAACCCCTTGAATTTTGGCAAGAGGAATCCCTTCTTGAGAAAATAAAGAGGACCACCAAATGTTTTGCTGGTTTAAAGAAAGACCATGCCAGAAACCATTCATAGCCCAACAGAGCCAAGGTTTGACAGACTCCCAGGATTTCCATATACTTTTGGAAATAAAAGTTCCTTGGATTTGAATAGGCTCCTTCATAACCAAAAGGGTTTGAAATCCAATCCCCTTACTGGCAGGATTGTAAAGAGGATATTCTAAGGAAATGCAGTGTCAAAGCAAACTTTTCCAGACCTCATTCCCTATGAGACACCACACAACCCATTTGGCACAAAGGGCATGCCCTTTTTTCTAGGTATCAAGTAAACTGAGCCTTTCTTGAACCTTAGGAAGGTAACAAAAATCCCAGGCAACTCTGTGGAAGCCTTGGTGGTCAATACCAAAAGCCCAATGGAAATCACGTATTAATTTCTTGAGCTTCTTGTAGGAGGCTTTGGAAGGATCCTAGCAAGAGGATTAATACACATGTGTGGCCATTAAGATCTTGGAGCAAATCTAAAACTTTCCTGCAAGAGAGAGTGGCTTTGTGATCTATTAGGTAAGCTTCTTTTCAATTTTTGCAAGAATTGCATTCCATAGATCTATAGGGTGGGCTTGAAAAGAAAAGGGAATGCCAAGAAAGTGGAAAATTTCCCCATGCTGGATCCTGGACCAACCAAACTGAGAAAACTAGGGAGGTTCAAGAAGAGCTGACTATTTGTAGTAGAGAGTTTTGTGCCATTGAATGGCTGAACCAGAGGCTAGACAAAAGGTGTCTAAACACTACAAGGCTGCCTTGATATTCTCTTCATCCTCTTCCAGAGTGAGGAAGTAATCATCATTAAAATTTCCATTCACCAGCTATTGAGACAATTTTGGAAAGTAGATTCCCTGAACATTACCCATGGAGATGGAATGAGCAAGCAAGTAGTCAAAACCCTCAACCACCAAAACATACAAGGCCAGAGCCAAAGGGAAACCTTGTTGAATGGATCGAAACAACCCAAAGGTAGAAGACTACTGGCCATTGATGGTAATGTAGGCAGAGGCATCATTGAAGAGCATTTGCACACATTGAATAAATCTGGGTCCAAAACCCATAGCATGAAGCATAGCAAGGATAAAAGGCCATTCAATGTGATCATAAGCTTTAGAAAAATCAATCTTAAGAAAGAGGGCTTTCTGGTGAGACTTACAAGCCCATTCCATACCTTCCCAGATGGAAATGATATTTTCAAGAATAAATCTTGACCTAATAAATCTTATTTGCTCAAGTCTAACAATCTGCGGAAGCAAGTGTCATAGTTTGAGAGCCAGTGACTTGGCAATGATCTTGTAGGAGACATTGAGCAAGGTAAAGGCCGCTAGTTGCAAATATCCTCTGGATCCCCAGACTTGGGAATAAACTTGATATTTCTCTGGTTAATGATAGCCCCAAGAGATTGGGTATGATACACTTCCAAGTAGACTTGGTGAAGATCAGGACCTATTGTATCCCAGAGGGCTTTGTAAAACTCACAAGGGAAGCCATTATAGCCTGGAGCTTTATCATCAGCCATGGAAAACACTACTTCATGAAGATCCTACAAGGAAAGCATTTGATCACAGAAGACATGCTGAGAAGGGGAGACGCACTATAGAACAACCGCAGTGCACTTAGCAAGAGATTTCTCGCTAGCAGGAGAGTATCCCTAAGTAGCAAAACCCTATTCATAATGGTGAACAAAGGATTAAAAAACATAAGGAAGCTCCATGAGGAGGTTGTGGCTTTATCTGATTCTTGTTATGCCCATACTAGTATGATGAGGATGGAGAGCAACAAAAAATTCTTCTGAAGCTTGGTCTCCAACTTTTAACTAGTGGAGATGAGCTTTGATCTGGGCTCCTCTGGTAGTATAGTTGTCAGAAACTTTCTTCTGATGATGTAACTTGGCAAGGTTAAGTTGCAGATCCTGATTGAAAGGGTTTTGAGTGAGGGCCTTGATGGCCACATGTAAGGCTTTGGTGTTGACATCATAGGATCTACGGTGACACTTGGCCAGCTATTTGCCATAAATATGCAAAAAAACAAGTTGTACGCCTGATGGCATCATTCCACCATTGAATCTAGCCTGGTGACTAAGAGGGCCTAGGCTCAAGGTTCCAAACTTGATGAATGTGTGCCACAATGGATAGATAGTGAAGGACAAAAGTATTAAAGAAAAATTGTGTGGTGGGGAGCCTAGCCTTAGTTGTCTACCAAACAATATTAAATTGAATGGGAAAATGATTTGACAAGGTCACATCAGCAAGAGGAGTAACCACTAAGGATTTCTTTTTGGAAAAAGAGAAGAAAGATTATGCTGAGATCATAGCACGATCAAGCCTTTTATGAATTATGCTAGAAGAGGCCTTGTAATTAGAGCAAGTGTTCCAAACCCCATCAGAATGGTGGCAACCAACATTGGGATCAAAAATATCTAATTTATTACGCATGTAGTACTAGGCTTCTCTTTCCCTAGCTATCCATCAAAAAGTAAAAAGGCCATCTTTATCAGATGCCATCTCCACCATATTGAAATCACCACAAAAAATCTAGGTAGCAGGTGGCAGAGAATCCGCAAGCCAACACCAAAGGTGAGATCTCTCAACAACATCATTGGGAGCATAAACATTAGCTATGCCAAACGAATGATTCTCAATAATGAAAGTGGCCCAAACAACTCTCTGCATGGGGTCACAACCATGACTAACCAACAAAGAGTGCCAATGAGGGGAGAGGAGAGTGACAACTCCACCTTGACCAACCTTGTTCTGAGAATAAAGAGCAAGGCTAGTAGGCCAAATAACTTTACAAGTAGCATCAAGCATGAAACTAGAAATCTTAACTTCCTAGAGGCATAAAACATCCAGATGACTAATATGACAATGTAAATCCCTGACAAAAAATTTTCTAGGTAGCTCTGTCAACCCACGAACATTCCATGAGATGTACTAAATGGAATAACAATGTCACCCATTCCATCACCTTCTCCAAGGGCATCAAAACTATTAGATAGATAACTTGGGGCAAAAGAAGACCTAGAAAACTCCATGGATATATTATGTTGTTTTTCCTGCATGCCCTCAAACCCATTCTTAGCATGCCTAGGAGGGCTATGAGAATGACAAAAGGAAGAAGAAGAGGCAATCTCTACACTCACCTAAGGTGCTTGGGCTGAAGGAATGGTAGCATGAGAGTCAATAACTCCTTTCCCCTATGAGGCAAGGTTTGAAACCTCACTAACTGAAGGTGGCCGGTGGGAAGAGGAAGTTGGAGCAAGAAGATTGTTTGGCTTGTTGCAGAGGTGGACTGTGATCCAATCATCTTTCTTACCCTCTTCTTTTTTTCCAACCTCAGCCAGCTGAGAGCCAGAATTCTTGGTAGGAGCCTTGGTATGAGGCACTATGAGAGGGCAGTCCTTAATCTTGTGGTTCATAGATTGACAATGATAGAAGTGTTGGGAAGGTTGAGGTAAAGCACCTTCTGGGTGAAGGTGGTCTCACCAACATGAATCTCAATAGACTCTTTGAGGTCCCTAGAAAGGTTGACCTCAACACAGAGCCTCTTTTGAGGTTGAGGATTAAGAAAATGGTCATGCTCGCTACATATAACCCTACCTATGTTTTGCACTATGGCATTCATGAATGGCCAATAGGGTAGGGGAAGACCAGGAAACTCAACCTACATGAGGAATTTCAGCTTCTTGTCATCAAAGATAGAGAATTCATGAGACCAGTGTTGGAAAATTAGAAGCGAGGCACTAAGGTTCCAAGGACCTTTTGTAAAAATGGCATCCACATGGGAAGGATTGGAGAAGAGAAACAAAAAGAAGCCTTTGGTGAGGCTCTGGATTCCATCCAGGTAGATTCCATGAGGGGTCCAAGATTTCACAACCCAGTCCTTGATAACATGTTCAGGGGTGTTGTGACCCAGAAAATAGCCAATAAGGGTATGCATTCCAAGCCAAGTGCAAGCATCATTAAACTCATGAATGGGTAGAACAATATCAGGCTAAGACATACCTTGTGAAACACTTTGGGCAAAAATTTTCCATAACATTTTCTTGGTGGCACCATTTCTATCTGAAACCACACTAGCACAAGCATCAACTAGATGGTGAGAAGTTTCCAAAGCCATAAATACTAAATTATTTCCCATAATAACTGGGGAATGAGGGAAGGACAAAGGATGTAGAAAATTGATGCAAAGCAAAAACCATAGCAGAGCGTAGAGTGAGCATGAGCTGACTTAAGGGATTATTTTGTTTATCAAAATAATGACTTAACCATATAAGGGATGACATCCTAGATGTTACCCCTCAGGCAACATGAATTAGTTTTGTATTTAGGAAAGATTTTATGCTTAGTAAAGCTGACTATAAGTTATTATTCTTAATAACTTGTATATATGTAAGAAGCATGTAATGCAAAGTAAAAAAAACAAGATCTAATAATATATTGTAATGTTGTGATGCTGTGATGCGAAGTTGTATATTGCAAAAGAAAAGAAAGAAGGCTTTGTATATGAAAGCGAAGAGCCTAGAAAGCTAAATCAGAATAGGAAAGCTATTCAGCAATAGTGAAAGGTTATATACTTTACCTTTGTATTCAAATATCATTGTATTTTACATGTTTGGAAAGTGAGGTCATCTTGTAAACATCCTATTTTTTAATACCAACTCCTAGCAAGGTTGAGGCTTTTAACAAGGCCTAGAGTCCTTTAATCAGGACAGAGACACTATATGCATGTAATAGACTCCTGACATGGTCAACATCCTTAATCGAATACTTTTGATTAGTGGATCATTTGTGGATATCATCCCCACTGGGGTTTTCCCTTGGTCAAGGTTTCCTTGAGAACAAAACATGGTGTTATGAGTTCATTTTCTTTATTTCTATGTTTGTTATTTAGTTGACTTTGTTTTGCAAGCTTCAAGTTAATTTTTTATATCCATAATTGGGCACAAGTAAAATTTTGTAGAATACTGATTCAGACCCCCCCCCCCCACCTCTCAGTATTCCCTATTTCTAACAATTGGTATCAGACCTTAGTTACTTGGAACAAAGTTATTCAGAGAAAGCCTAACAGCATGAGTAAGATCTCTATGGATATGGATCAATTACAGAAGAATCTTGAAGAAACTCTTGAATAGATTGATATTCTTACTAAAGAAAGAGATACTCTAAAAGGGAAATATGATGATGTGAAGAACTTCATTGAGAAACTAAAAGAAAATATAGAAGAATTGAAATCAAAGAAGAACCTACAATCCAAATCAAAGATTGTGATGAAGTTTCATATCTGAAGAAAGAAAATCAGATCCTTAAACATGAGTTGAAGATTGTAGGTCTGAAGTTAAGTTTGAAAGATGGAAATAGAAAGAATGAATCAAATCTGAAATCTAAAAATGAAGATCTAAAGTATAAACTTTGTAAAGTGACATATGAACTTGAGAAAACCAAATTACAGTATTCTGAACTTGAGAAGTATGATACAATTGTGAAAGGTGAATTGACTCAGTCTAAACAACATCTTGAAAAATTGTATTCTGACCAGTGAGAAGATTGATGTACAAATGTCTCATCAAAAGTCATACTATGAGACAACTGGTCTTGGATTTAATTCATATAAGATAAGTGAAGAATGTAAGGAACCAGATCTAAAACCCTTTGAGAACAATGATGAAAATAAATTTGATGAAGATAAAAAATTTGAAGACATACTTAATCCACCTAAAGAAGATAAACCACCTAAATATATGTGAAGAGAATTCAAAGGTAGATATTTCGCATGTAATACTTTTGGACATATGAAGAAATATTGCATAGGTAAGCAATTCAAACATCTCCATGGTTATTGTTATAATTGTCATGGTTTTGGACATAGAGCTATTGATTGTATGAAACCTAGATCTAATGATAACAATAGTAGTAGTAGAATGTTTAGAGATACTAACCATGTAGATAAGAGACCTACTGAAGATATGAAAAAGAGAAATGGAGTTGTGTGTTATAGATGCAACAAGATTGGACACATTGCCAGAAATTACAGATCACAAATCAGTCAGACAGGACCAAGATATGGAAACAAAGGAGTAGTTTGTTAGATATGGAACAAATTTGGTCACACAACAAGATTTTGCAGAATGAACAACATGAGAAACCCTAATCCTAGAACTTACACAAGGAGAAATGAGAACACAAACAATAGTCAAAAAGGATGTTGTAGTAACTCGAAAGAAGTTAAATTTGTTAAATCCATAGAACAAACTCAATACACAAGGTAATCAGATAGGTGAATTATCTAATAGTAAGTGTGAATCTTTTCCTAACCCTTCTCAAAGCACTTGAAGTAATTAATTCATGAAGAATTCATTAGAGTAGAAGATTAGAATAGTGTAAAAGTTAGAATAGATTGAATTAAGTCTTGTGAAGTTAATATAAGGTAGTATATGATGTAATGATTCTATGGTTAAGAGTGCATGAGCTAATATGAATGTATGAGAGTACACAAAAAGAATGAAGTTTTGCAAGTAATCAGGAACAACTTTTTGGAAAGAAGCGGCAAAGGAATTGAATGCAATGTCAGAATCTTAAAAATTTAAAGGATAAAATCACATGATCGATATTATTTCATCATTCAAGTGACTACAAGTGATAAGTAGAGCGATATAGTGGAGATTAAGAGTAGTTTGCAGGATTTGGAGAACGATTTCATGTCAGATCTATGAAAAGCCCTAAATCATATTTTTGAGGTATTTTGATAATTAAATCTATCAAAGCGGTTAATTTTTGCAAGAATCATGGATGCATCACTTGTTCACCATATAAGAGATTCAGTTAGACCTAGAGTTAAAAGGGAACTAGTAGAACCCTTGGAAGAAGACCCTAGTCTTGCACTGTCATCTATTCCAGATGGAGTTCTGCATTTAAAAGATGTGAAAAGATATTTGAAATGCAAGTCTGAGACCTTAAATGATAGAAACCTGATCATGGAATATGAAAAGATATACAATCAGAACATGTCATTTAATGTAGGGTTTGAACATTTGAAAGATAATGTGTTAGAATAATTGAGAGGGGGGTGAATCAATTATCCAGTGTCCCAAAACAAATTTTATAATTCAAAACAACTTCTTCTATTTTTGCTCCTCGGTAAACAATAATTACTTTCACTTTCTGTGCTTTTACCGGTTACCAATCAAATACTATAATAGTTACTGATCAAATATAACATGTAACATGTAAAGTATGATAACAAACAAATATCACAATCAACACATAACACAAGAGATTTAACGTGGAAACCTTGTAAACGGAAAAACCACCTAGGACCGGCAACCCAAAATTGTTCACTCTTCTGAAGTGAGGTTGATTAAGACCCAACCCTATTAAAGGTTTACAAACACACTGTCAGGTGTGACCTTGTTAGAGGATTTTAGACTAGAAGTTATCATCCAACCAGCATTCCCTTAGGGGTTGACATGATAACAATGTTCATTCTATGAATGATACATCATAAGACTTTCAGAGTCCGCTCCATTAAGAGATTTTGACTATATACAATGGTTAAATATGTAACAGTAAATGATCTACTTTAATACAACTTCAATTGCATATTACAGATCAATATTCAGTCCATACAAATCCTTCTAATCCATATTTCACTTTAGATTCAATACTATATCAACTTACTGTCCGTCGGTAATTGCTCTCTGTAGCTCGATAATTATTTTGTAGCTTGGTTCTTACTTAACTAGTATGATCAGAATGTCCAAAATGAAATTCTAGTCTCTTATATAGACAAGTAAATCATTTTCTTCTCCTCCATCAAATTTTTCCGCTTAACCACATTCATAGATTTTTCCACTTCAAAATTTCTCGGTTGATGTGTCAATAACATGTTTCAATCTGCTCCATTAGATCTTCCTTTAATTTTGTTAGCCATCGATCTTCATAACAAACATTATCTATTATCACTGAAATCGAGGTACTTTACAACTCATCAATCCTATTGGCTAAACTAATCATTTAGTTTATTCTGTTCCACTCAATTAATGAAGAAATGTGTTAGTGAACACTAGTCGATTAATACTTCAATCAGTATACACTACACTCCATCGGTGTATACTAGAAATGCTTCATTTACCGACAACACTGCTTTGTCTCTTTCAGCTCTATACTTCATCATAGATGAATGCAACAATGTAATAAAGTCAATATCATCTAGTCATAGACTCATCAACAAGTTACTCAATGTGTTCCTTATCCTCATCTATCATGTACATCTTTCCCCATCTAAATTTCTTTGTTCTTCATCTCTTTCACCTTTCTTCAGATGTCTCGGTATAGTAACTTACAAGATAAGTGATGTCAAACTAGTTGACATCAATGACAACATAATACTGATTTAATCATATTACATATCTAATCAAAAAATCCTCAATGATCTTTAATCATGAATTCTTCAATTAGATTCCAAATCAGTTGTAGTCCAACAATCTCTCCCTTTGGCATTGATGGCAACTCAAATAATATGAAATGTACCATACACATACCAAACATATATTCTACAACTTTGTGAAAAAAATGTTGTAAGTCAAAATAGACTTAATATGTTTAATCACTATGTTACTAAACAACATTAGATAATATAGCTTTACCATTCTGTAATTGTGATCTTTTCAGTTCTCTTTTCAGTTCTCATATTCCTACTTCTGTTCTCTATAACTGATCTTCAATACTCTGTCTCATTCAGATTGTCTCTCCCTTAGATAATTCTTGTCGGTGCTTGGCCCTTTTCATATTATTTATCTCTCCCTTTGATAGCAATGCCAAAGAAACAAATAAACAAACAATTCTATCATCCTTTGTATCTCTGTATACTGATATCCTAATCGGTTCAAGTTCTCCAAACTTAATCACAACCTTGAACATGATTCAAAGTGTGAAATATGTTGCATCAACATGAATGATCTTCTGATAAAAGTAGGTTGATGCAACAACAAGATCACCTTAGTGACCGATAGACAGGGGACGGACCCCAAGTCTAGTCCTTAAGTATTCAAATGTGTCCTTCGATAGAGGTTTTGTAAAAATATCTGCAAGTTGTTCTTTAGATGTGACAAATTCTAACTTCACTTTCCTCTCTTGCACTTGTTCCCTTAAGTAATGATACTTAATAGACATATGCTTTGTCTTAGAGTGCATCATAGGATTCTTTGAAATATTAATAGCACTAGTGTTGTCCCAATATATAATCATCGGGTCAATGATTACCTCATTCATCCCTTCCAACACTTGCTTGATATATGAAATGTTTGAATAGTTAGTAGCAATAGCAACATACTCTGCTTCAGTTGTAGACTAAGAAATACAAGCCTTCTTTTTACTTGTCTAGGTTACAAGTCTTTCACCAAAGAAAAATGCTCCTCTGGTGGTGCTTTTTCTATCATCCACATTTCCAGCCCAATCAACATTGGTGTAAACTTTCAATTCAAACTTCCCTTCCTTAGGTTACCATAATCCATAATTCTCTATTTTCTTTAGGTATCTTAAGATTCTTTTTGTAGCTATCATGTGTGATTCTCCAAGATTAGCAAAAAATCTTGCAACAATACCCACAGCATGTGCTATATCTGGTCTACTGTGAACTACGTACATTAACTTACCAATCATGGATCGGTAAAGTGTCTGGTTTACCTCTATAGTTTCATCCTCCTTTGTCAATTTGCATCTAGTAGCCATCGGTGTTCTCATAGGTTTAGCATTTTCCATGCCAAATGTCTTCAGTACTTCCTTTATGTATTTAGATTGTGTGATGAATATTCCATCACTCTGCTGAATCACTTGTAGTCCAAGAAAGAACTTAATCTCTCTGAACATAGACATTTCAAATTCCTTTTGCATTGCATCAGAAAATGTCTTGCATATAAGATCTAAGCCTCCAAAAATAATATCATCAACAAATATTTCATCAATGATAATACTATCATCAATATCACCTTTCATATACATATTGTTGTTTTCACTTGTTCTAACAAATCCAATACTTAACAAGTAAGTATGCAATCTTTCATACCATGCTCTAGGTTCTTGCTTCAAGCCATATAAAGCTTTATTTCTTGTGAATTCACCATTTTCATTCAATTTATTCCTGAATATCCACTTAGTAGGGATAACATTCTTATCTTTAGGTCAGGGTACTAAGGACCGGGTTTTTTTCTTCTCTATTTGCTCTATTTCCTCCTTCATTGCATTAACCCATTCTTCATTCTCTAATGTAACTTTCACATTTTTAGGTTCAAATTCACAAACTAGACATATACCTTGTCTTGTTTTGCTTCTAGTTTGCATTCTAGCATGTCTATCTCCAATGATTTGTGTCTCAGGATGATGTCTTCTAACAAAACTAGCTAGAACTTGATTTCTCCTTTCTTGCTCATCCTACTCAGGGTCATTTCCTTGCTCGGTAGCTCCATCTTGTTCATCAATTTGTGTTACCTGTTACCTGTATTGTTTCCCTGCTGACCAGTTGTCACAGCTTGCGATTTTGGTAGATACTCTAGATGTTCAATGTAAGTGAATCTACCGTAATCTTCTAGTTCCTTTGTACTTTCCTCTATGTTCTTGTCATCAAAATCATCAACACAAACATTAGTACTTTCAACTATCTTATTTGTAACCTTATTCAAACATTTATATGCTTTACTTGTAGAGGAATATCCCAGAAATATCCCTTCATCTCCTTTAGAATCAAATTTTCCATTTCTTTCATCTTTCAAAATAAAGCATTTACTTCCAAAAATCTTGAAATAACTTACAGTAGGTTTGTGTCCAAACCATAACTCATAAGGTGTTCAGTTGGCGTCCTTCTTCAATTGTACTGGGTTAAGAACATACATAGTTGTATTGACAGCTTCCCTCCAATATGTCTAAGCAACATTCTTCTATATCATCAATGTTCTAGCATAGTCAATTATAGACCTGTTCCTTCTTTTAGCAATGCCATTTTGCTGAGCTGTCCTTGGTGCAGAGACCTATCTTTTAATTCCATGCTCATTATAGAAATTAGTAAATTCATCAAAGATAAATTCACCTCCTCTATTAGATCTTAAGCATTTTATTTCTTTTCCGGTCTCTTTCTCTACCTTAGCTTTATACCACTTAAACATTTTAAAGGCTTCAGATTTCTCTTTCAGGAACATAACAGTCATTAGTCTAGTATAGCCATCAACAAAAAGAATAAAATATCTATCACTAGAACATCTCTTAGTTCACATAGGACCACATAGGTCAGTATGAACCAACTCAAGTATCTTCTTTGTTGAGTAGTCTTTACTTTTAAAACTAGACTTAGTCATCTTACCTTTCTTACATTCATGGCACATGGCATGATCAGGTTTTGTCAAGTTAGGAAATCCTCGAACTCTTTTATTTTTACTAATCTTGATCATGTTGTCAAAGTTCACATGGAATAACCTTTTGTGCCACAACCAAGCATCTTCATTCTTTATTAACAAAAAGGAAGATTGATCCATATCAAGATAGAATAGATTACCTCTGGATTGTGTACCAGTTCTGACAAGTCTTCCTTCATCATCATAGATCTTCACCTTTTTTCTCTCAAAAGCTAGTCGATGGCCTGAATTGTTTAGCTAAGCCACACTTAATAGATTATAGTTCAATCCATCTACCCAGTATGCATTTTCACATTGTATTTTTTCATTGATCATCAGTGAACCTTTACCTCTTACCATGCAAGGTGCATCATTTCCCATTCTCATAGATCCTCCATTATATTCAACAAGATGATCAAACTTCTCTACATCACCAGTCATATGATGTGTATAGCCATTTTTTATGATCCATGTATCATTTCTGCTTACTTTAGAGATCAGTGTTGTCTCTTCATGTTTCTCTTCTTCCTCTGAATCATCTTTCATTACAACAAATACAACTTCTATGTCATCATTAGAATCAGATTTAGTTTTAATATCTTCAGCTATGTAACATACCTTTTTGCCTTTATCATCTTAGTTGTGTTTATTGTTGTATTGGTAGCTTCTATTGACTCTTCTCCCATAGCTTCCTTCAGATCGGTCTTTGGATCTATCATCATCTTTCTTCTGAGGACATCTAGCAGTGATGTGACCAACTTCTTTATAGTTAAAACATGCCAAAGGTAGCTTATCTCTATACCTTCCTTTTCCTTTGGGCAATCTTCTAGCCATAAGAGCTTCAAGCTCATCAAGTTCATCATCGGTATTACTATCACTATCATAATTCTTATTATTCCTTCTAGACTTTCCAATCTTCAAAGAAGACATGAAAGAGGATTCAAGAGAAGGAACAACACTGTTATCAAATTTTTTTAATTCAAAGGTTGTAAGTTTACCAATCAGAGTGTCAAGAGTAAGGTTAGATGTAGCTCTTGTTTCATGAATTGCAGAGATCCCGATTGCATAAATTGGCAGCAAAGTTTTGAGAATCTTGCTTATCACTCTTTCATCATCAATCACTCCATCAGATGCTCTAATATCATGTACCACCTCTTTTAGTCTATTTGAGTATTATACAATGTTCTCACCTTCTTTCATTCTCATATCATCAAATCTACCTCTTAGGCTTTCAGCTCGGGCTCTTTTGACATTTAGATCTCCATTATATATTAGATTTAACTTGTCCCATGTCTTCTTAGCAGTATCACAACCCTTGATGTCTTCAAATTTGGCATCGATACATGCAGCAGCAAGTTCCATCATAGTGATATTATGTTCATGTCTGTCCTTCTGTTGATCAAGAGTTAAGGGACCAGTGGGTGATTTTATGTAGCCATTCTCCATCAGATCTAGTGCAAAATTCCCAATTCCAGATATGTGTAGCCTCATCCGGCTTTGCCATACTGTGAAGTTTTCTTTGTTCAGCTTCGGTACTTCCCTCTTATACATCTTGAGACCTTTATGCTTAAGTCCTTAAAACTTTGTTCTAAGCAACCATAGCTCTGATACCAATTGTTAGAATAATTGAGAGGGGGTGAATCAGTTATCCATTGTCCCAAAACAAAATGTATAATTCAAAACAACTTCTTCTATTTCTGGTCCTTGGTAAACAATAATTACTTTCATTGTCTATGCTTTTACTGATTACCAGTCAAATACCATAACATTTACCGATCAAATCTAACATGTAACATGTAAAGTATGATAACAAACAAATATCACAATCAACACATAACACAAGAGATTTAACATGTCAACCCTGTAAAGGGAAAAACCACCTGGGACCGGCAACCCAAAATTGTTCACTCTTCTGAAGTGAGGTCGGTTAAGACCCAACCCTATTAAAGGTTTACAAACACACTGTCAGGTGTGACCTTGTTAGAGGATTTTAGACTAGAAGTTATTGTCCAACTAGCATTCACTATGGGGTGACAGGATAACAATGTTCATTCTATGAATGATACATCATAAGACTTTCAGACTCCACTCAGTTAAGAGATTTTGACTATATACAATGGTTAAATATGTAACAATAAATGATCTACTTTAATACAACTTCAATTATAGATTACAAATCAATATTCAGTCCATACAAATCCTTCTGATCAATATTTCACTTCAGATTCAATACTGTATCAACTTACTGTCCATCAGTAATTGCTCTCTGTAGCTCGGTAATTATTCAGCAGCTCAGTTCTTACTTAACTAGTATGATCAAAATGCATGAAAACCTTGTTCACATAGTATTCCTATAGTTTCTACTTCTTCTGGCATCATTCCATAATGAAATTCTAGTCTCTTATATAGACGAGTAAATCATTTTCTTCTCCTCCATTAGATTTTGCCGCTTAACCACATTCATAAATTTTGTCACTTCAAACTTTCTTGGTTGATGTTTCAATAACACATTTCAATCTTCTCCATTAGATCTTCCTTTAATTTTGTTAGTTGTCGATCTTCATAACAAACATTATCCATTATCACTGAAATCAAGGTACTTTACAGCTCATCAATCCTATTGGCTAAACTAATCATTTAGTTCATTCTATTCCACTCAATTAATGAAGAAATGCATCGATGAACACTTCTTAGTTAATACTTCGATCAGTATACACTACACTCTGTCGGTGTATACTAGAAATGCTTCATTTACCGACAACACTGCTTTGTGTCTTTTAGCTCTATACTTCATCATAGATGAATGCAACATAATAAAGTCAATATCATCTAGTCATAGACTCATCAACAAGTTAATCAATGTGTTCCTTATCCTCATCTATCATGTACATCTTTCCCCATGTAGATTTCTATGTTCTTCATCTCTTTCACCTTTCTTCAGATGTCTCAGTATAGTAACTTACAAGATAAGTGTTGTCAAACTAGTTGACATCAATGACAACATAATACTGATTTAATCATATTACATATCTAATTAGCAACTCCTTAGTGATCTTTAATCACAGATTCTTCAATTAGATTCCAAATCAATTGTAGTCGAACATAATGAGGTTATCAAGTATCCACTTCATTATGAATTCCAAGATGATGAATGCACAAAAATCATTTTGAGTAGAATCCATAATGGCAAATTCTGGTTAGATGATAGAGTGATAGAAATCACTGTAGATCTAATTTATGAGGTAATCAGTTTATCAAAATCTATAGTTATTCCTCTTAATGAGAAGAACATTTGCAAAGAAAATTGTACTGGACAACACTAAGTCATCTTACAATTGTAGAGGAATTGTAATCAGAAAGATCATACAAGATGAAGTTAGATATGTAAGCAATATTTTAACATCTAAGTTTTGTGAAAATTCTAGAGAAGATGATATGGAAGCTGGCATTGTACATGCAGCTTATTTGATGTGTGTTGAAAAAGTTCAAGTTGATATGTGTGAAATTCTAAGAATTTAGTTGATAGAGAACCTTGAGAAGATTAACAAAACTAAGAACTCACAATTTAGATTCTCATCTCTGATCACATATATGTTTTTCCATTTGTTGAGAAGATTTCCATATACTATTGGAGAAGATTGGAATGATAACAGGAATACAATGGACAGAATCAATAAGGTGTACCTAACACACCATGTAGACAAAGTAAATGAGAATGCAACCTTGGTAATCAAGACTTTTTAGAACCAAATGAGAAAAAGATCAAGGATTCCACCAGATATAGTAGAGAAATATAGAAATGAGATATGCTTTATGGTTGACATTGATTTCACTTTTGTTGAAGTAGTTGAACCTAGAGTGGAATTTATAGATCCACTTGAATATGAAGTTTCTGAAGTTGAAATTGAAGAGTATATAAAAAGATTACTTAAGTGTAATTTGGATGCAAATAGTCCAAGATTTGAAACATATGAGGAGAACTTTAACTCTACAAAGTCATTACAGGAAGATAAATTAGCTAAAAATAGAGTTGACAACACAATAAAGAAAATTCTTAAAGATACATGCATGACAAAACATGAATTTATAGTTGCGAAGAAAACAATAGAAACAATAAGAGACATGGGACATAAAGAAGTTCTATATGTTCCACCCCTAACATCAGTTGCAGCTCCTAGTGAAGAAATTTAGGATTTGGAAGAAGAAATTGAAGTTGTGGAAGTGCAGGAAGTGAGGAAATCCACTAGATCCTCCACCACTCCACCAGCAAAAAGGGTAAAGGAGATGGCAAGTAGACCAGGAAAGAGACAAAAGACTATATATACCCCAGCATAAAGGAAAGTATCAGAAGTAAAGGATGATGAAGAAGTGAGAAGTAGTAAAAAGAAATGGAAGCCTAAGATTGAAAAAGTAAATGCCTTAATTATCAATGAAGGTGATCTCACTAAAATGAACAAATTTTATGAATTATACAATTTGTTTGAGAAATTAAACTTGGAAAATGCAGTTCTCAAGCACATGATATTGGAAGACAAAAATTTTGATAGCATTCAAGGAAAGATTCTTGATGAACTTTTTGAGAAGTTAGTAAACAGGAAGAAAAGAGTAGTTGAAGAAGACAAAAGTATAAGAGAAAATTATGTGAGGAAGTTATGCGAAATAAAAGATGAAGAGCATTTTAAGGAGATTATGAAAAATATTAATACTCATCTGAGAGTGAAAAGAAGAACTATATTAATAATGGGAGGTAATTATGAGGAAATCAACAAAGAGACAAAAGAGGCAGTTGTAAAGGTTATGACCTCTGACCCTAGTGAGAACACAAATGTAGCTGATCAAGTATTAGAAGTTGAACATGAAAAAGTCCTTCACCATCACCACCACCATCTATTAACATTGAAGATGAAACTATGAATTTAGAATGAACAAACAATACCTTAGACAGTGAAGAAAACCCATTTAGTAATCTTGAGAACATTGTTGACAATTCGGCTATTGAGTAGGAGGGTATGACAGTGAATGAGGAAGAAGGAAAGGAAGCAAGAAAGGAAGAAGAGGTAGAAATGACACAAGAAGAATCACAAGTTAATGTAGAAGCAGCAGCATAGGAAGTTCTGTAGGTATAGACAACAATCAGTCCTAATCCCAAGGAAGTAGCAGAGAAACCACAAATTGAATCTGTTTTTGCTAGTCTTGGATATGAAGTTGATGATGATGATCAAATAGAGCTGATCTCATCTTTGAATAAGATTATAGGAAAGAATAAAAAGGTAAAAATCTTAGAAGGATCATTTCTTGAAGTGACAAAGAAACTGTAGAGCATAATAACCAGTCAAATAAATGAGGCAGATCCACATGATAAAGCTAAAGAAGTTGTGAAAGCATTTGATATTGAATTCACAAACTTATCATATATGACCACAATTAAAGCACAAGAAACTTATGAAGCCAAGATATTCCAAGATGTATGTTAGAATATCAGAAATGATATAAACAATCTAGATATTTGCATTAAGGAACTAAGGAGTTTGGAAAGAGGAAAAACTTTGTACATTCAGTGTACAAAATCAAAAAATTATATATCAGAAATAATAGAGAAGATAAAGATGAAAGAGGTAGAGATACAAACAACAGTAAACCTTTTGTCAAGCCCAAATGTGAAGATCTCGAACACTGATAAAAACACAAGCAAACTCTATGATGATATAAGAATTCTGAATGATGAAACAGACAACAAATTGAGGAGATTCACTCTACTAAGATAGCATGTATCAATTAAATTGAGTATTATTGAGAATCAATTGGAGGAATGTCTTTCTCCTAGGACATCTTATGGAAAATTTCACTATACAAACCTACAGGAATGTGAAATTGCATCTTATCATCTATGTGCACTCCTACGTGTTTCAAATGCTATAATGAAATTATGGGATAAGGAGTTAGTAAGCATGAAGATAAATTTTTTAGACTATGTTGCAAGCCTACCGGCTTTGCAATTTTGAGACCCTAACATAAATCATTTTTTATAAGTTTTTGACACCCTTTTTCATCATTGTTGTCAAAGGGGGAGTAGTAGTAGAAAATTATATAGATAGTATAGTATGATGCATACTCTTAGGGGGAGTATAGATATTCAGAGATATAAGTACGTTGGAGATTTTTTTTATATATGGCCACAATTTTGAAAATTTTGTGAGACTTAGCCAATTTTATTATATGTTGCCACTAATGACAAAGGGAGAGATTATTGGCAATTTGGCTGAGTAGGATATCAAGTTGTTTGCATTATGGCAACATATAATCACTATGATGATCGCACTATAGTAGCAAGCAATTTTGTAAGAGCGCAAGTAAAAATTGTCTAAGTACATCAGTATTTTCTAGTCTAATTAGAGATGCTTTTGGTTAGCGATGTTCACAGAAGCAGGTTCAGTGCATGCTCACTTGAACATGGATAATTCTCTATATATTAAAGACACATGTGAAATCGCAAGTTTGTATGGCATGTACGGAAGGAGATATTATAGAATAACAGAGACAAAGTTGAATTCGACTTGAATAGAGAAAGAAGATAGAATAAGAATATTAGTTAAGGGATTATTTTGTTTATCAAAATAATGGCTTAACCATATAAGGGATGACCTCCTAGATGTTAACCCTTAGGCACCATGAATTAGCTTTGTATTTAGGAAAGAGTTTATGCTTAGTAAAGTTGACTGTAAGTTATTATTCTTAAAAACTTGTATATATGTAAGAAGCATGTAATGCGAAGTAAAACAAATAGATGTAATAAGATATTGTAATGTTTTAATGTTGTGATGTGAAGTTGTATATTGCAAAAGAAAAGCAAGTAGACTCTGTATATGAAAGCGAAGAGCCTAGAAAGATAAATCAGTTTAGGAAAGCTATTCGGCAGCAATGAAAGGTTATATACGGGTATGTGCAGGATCATGGTATGCCAAAAAGTGGTGATGTGAAAAAGAAGTCCTAATTGATAGACTCTTTGAAAAAAAACTATAACTTTCAAACAATATAACATTTTTGAAATATGAAATATTTATCACATTCTATTCTTCACCTAATACAATAATAAACAAATTCTTTCAATTTGATGAAGTTTAGACTAAGTTAAGGTGGTCAAACATGAGAGTTTTTATATTTGGGAAAATTTATAGTAGAAAAATCATAATTAATTATTTACTTGGAAAAAAATACAAAATAATATACATCACATCTGGACATGAGTCTACTACTTTTATCTAGAATCTTATAAAAAATTATTGTCATTTGATTTTGTTTAATGTGGTCAGACATACACCTACTTGTTATCTTTATAGGCCTCATTGATAGACTTATTGGAAAATACCTATAACTTTCAAACTGTATCACATTTTTGAAATAGAAAACATGTGTCACATTCTATGATTTTCCCACTACAATAAAAATAAAAATAAATTCAATTTGATAAAGTTTAGACTAAGTTAACGTGGTCAGACACGAGAGCTTTTGTATTCTATAAAAGTTGTAGAAGAAAAATCATAATTAATTATTTACTTTGAAATAAATTACAAAAAATTATGTGTCACATCTAGATATGAGTCTACTACTTGTATCTAGAATCTTGTAAAAAAAATATATCATTTGATTGTGTTTAAGGTGGTCAAACATACACCTAATTCTTATTTTTTACTGAAATTTTTGTAATACTACATTGAAATTTCAAATTTTTAACATATAGAATAATTGTTTTGCAAAAAAAGCCTATTATCTTAGAAAATAAATTCAATTTTCTATAGATTCTCTTCTTACATATTTTTGATATAATATTTATAACTTACATTCAATTTTTTGTGTCAACTTGCCTAAACCTGATTTTCTGAATTTCCATTGCCACTTAAGGGGCTAGTTTGGCATACCATGATCCTACACATACCCATACTTTACCTTTGTATTCAGATATCATTATATTTTACATGTTTGGGAAGTGAGCTCATCTTGTAAACATCCTATTTTGTAATACCAACTCCTAGCAAGGTTGAGGCTTCTAACAAGGCCTAGAGTCCTTTAATTAGGACAGAGACACTATATGCATGTAATAGACTCCTGATAGGGTCAACATCCTTAACCAGATACTTTTGATTAGTGGATCAATTGTGGGTATCATCCCCACTGGGGTTTTCCCTTGGCTAGGGTTTCCTCAAGAACAAAATATGGTGTTTGAGTTCATTTGCTTTATTGCTATGCCTGTTATTTAGTTTACTTTGTTTTGCAAGCTTCAAGTTAATTTGTTATATCCATAATTGGGAAAAAGTCAAAGTTTGTAGAATAGTGATTCACCCCCCTGCCCCTCTCAGTATTTGATGCAATCAAGGATGGTGGATCCAATGAAGGACAGTCCAAACCTTGTAGCCAATAGAATCACATAGCGGAATACTCAACAATGCAAGATCCACAACCAGATCCAATACAATCTCAGCTAGTTCATCTCCGAAGACAATCAGAAGTTGATGGAAACCCTAAGGTAGATCTAAAATTGAGCTCGCAAGCCTCCAAGAAATCTCCTTGTCTCCAAGTATGCAACCCCTAGCTCTGCTACAAACAACTATCAGATTACAATCTGATCTACAAGATCATCTAAGAACTTTTCCACAACTTCACCAACTTCAGCTTCACGACCTTAGATCTGACTCACTAAGTCTTCAAGTCATAAAATTCTTTGCTCTTGCCTTGGTCTCCCTAAACATCTACCCAAACATCCTATAAATACTAATCATTAGCCACAAGTCAAATGGATGAAACCCTAAACTCCCCAAAACAAATAATTAAATGCCATACAAGTGAGCTAAAATTGTATACAAATATTTAATCCAGCATGTTGGCCCATAATAATGGCTACCAATAATAAATTCACCAAATCAGCTCAAAAAATCACATAGAACTCCAGTCAGTAAACCAAAACTACCAAGTGACAGTGAATTAACTGAGCAATCCAGGTGTCGCCGAGCACCAGTGTCGATCAAGCACCACATGTATGATCGAGTAACACTTCCACTGAGTGCCAGAGACTGTCAAGTTCCTTCAGTGACTGAGCTTCCTTCAATGATCGAGGCCATTGGTCAAGGCTGCAACTAAGTAACACCGGCCAAAATACCAACACCCCATGCAGTTTCACCAAGGACAAAGAATGCCCTTGCCTTAACCTTGGATGCCCCTACCTCAGACACCCCAGGTTCCAAAAGATGTTCATATGTGAGAAGACCATCTTTCAGTATTCAACACATAAATCCTGAAAAGGTTCTTCACATACAAGTCCTCCACCTTTTCTGCTTTCAAATTCTTCCACTTCAGTTTCCTCTGTCTCTTCAAGTCTTTCCTAGACAATGTACATGTTGGTTCTCCATACTAATCATTCATTTTCTCTGGATCTACAATCTCCACTCAGGAACCAATACTCATGATTCTCCTACTGAGCATCGTATCCATCAAAGGCATTAGTGAAAAATTCATGTCATTCTTCTCAACAGTAAACACATTCCAGACACAGTCATAAATAGCTCCGCAATCATATTGCCAAGGTCTACCAAGCAATATATCAGAACTATTCGTATTCACAATGTCACATAGCACAAGATCTTTGTACTGGCCAATCTGAACATCAATGAAGCATTGTTCTCTTACTTCCAAAGCATGAACATCTTGTAACCAACCAATCCTATAACGACAAGGATGCTTCATTCTATTCAAACCAAGTTTTTGAACCAGGTCCTCATCAACAAGGTTATCAGTACTACCATTATCAACAATAACATTATAGAGTTTACCTCCATTCTTGCATGAAGTCCTAAAAGAGTTACTCCTATGACAAGGTCCATTCTTTGTACCAAGCAATGTTCACCGAAGCAGCAAGTTCTCTGATTCAGGTTCATTCTGAATGTTCTCATTCATCATAGTAGTTCATCAGTCAACCTTCTTCTATGTACATTCAAAAGAATAGTGTCTTACCTCTCCATAGTTATAGAAAGTACCCTTAAAGATAACTCTACCTATCTTCTTCTTTGCCTCCACAGGTTTTTGTTCATCTTCTGCACCAGTTGGTTTATCCTTTATCGAGTGATCAAACTTTTCTTTCCCTCAAGAGTTACTAGGTTGTTTCCTCTTCAACTTATCTTCTACCTTCAGAGCATACTGATAAGCATCTTCAATAGAATCAATCTTCATCATACCAATCTCATCCTGAATATTGAATCTTAGACCATTCACATACTAAGCTACCTTTTCCTTACCAAGCTCTTGGTGTCTAGACCAAATAGTAAGTTTCTATAACTCCTAGAGATAATCTTCAATAGACAAATCCTTCTATTTTAGATTCTCCAACTTCTTAAACAAATCAAGCTCATAGTCTGAAGGTATGAACTTAGCTTTCAACTTAGTCACCATCAATATCCATCTATTGATCTTTGTTTCACCTTCATTTTCTCGGTCTCTTTTTAGTTCCCTCCACCAAAGAGCAGCATGTCCTTTCAAATTTTTTTGTGCTAATCTCACCCGAAGAAGATCTTCAATTTCTTCCAGCTCAAAGAAATCTTCAAGTTCACCAATCCAATCAATCAGATTGTCAAACTTCAAAGTACCATACAAAGTAGAAACTTCCATTTGGTAATTACTAAACTGAGCAATAGATATAGGTAATTGAGTAGTTCTATCTTCACCAGATCTATTACTCTGGTCATCAACACTAGATCTAGCAGTTTCAAATTCTTAAGAAGCTTCTTCATAGCCATCCTCAATACCAACATTCTGAGGTATACTGGTAATAGCTCTCATGATTTCGGTGACCATGTCATTCTTCATCAACTCCATCTCATATCTAAAATCTGATTTCACTTTTCCTATGATCTAGGATTCAACAGTATCACAAAGATCAAAAATAACTCTAGGGTCCAATCTTCTCAGAGGAATCCTTAAAGATATGCAAATAAACCCTCTGCAACAAACCCTCACCGACCACCTTGTGATAATCTCCAAGTTGTAACCAAGTTAGATCACAACCTACAATCTTGCAAACAACTAGGGGACAATTTCACAAGTTCAGTGCTTTGAATCTGCAATCTAGATTGCACACAATCTCTGCTTCAATAGGATCAAATTCGCAAGATCATCCTTGCTAGGTTAACTTTCAAGATCATCTCCAACAGGAACAAACTTCAGCTCTGATACCACCTGATACAGTCAAGGATGGTGGATCAAATGAAGAACAATCCAAACCTTGCAGCCATAAGAATCACATAGAAGAATACTCAACAATGCAACACAAAGTAATTTTTTAACACTTATTTTCACTAACATGCCTGGGTGTAAGGCCTTCTGGGTTAGGGCCAATTACAATCAGAAAACAATTCTGCAAGATCCACAACTAGATCCAATACAATCTCAGCTAGTTCAGCTCTGAAGATAATTAGAAGCTGATGGAAACCCTAAGGTAGATCTAAACTTGAGCTCGCAAGCCTCCAAGAAATCTCCTTTTCTCCAAGTATGCAACCCCTAGCTCTGCTACAAACAACTATCAAATTACCATCTAATCTGCAAGATCATCTAAGAACTTTTCCACAACTTTGCCAACTTCATCTTTAGAACCTTAGATCTAACTTACTAAGTCTTCAAGTCATGAACTTCTCTGATCTTGCCTTGAGCTCCCTAAACATCTACCCAAACATCTTATAAATACTAATCATCAGCCACAAGTTAGCTGGATGAAACCCTAAACTCCCCAAAACAAATAATTAAATGACATACAAGTCAACTCAAATTGTATACAAATATTTAATTCAGCATGTCAACCCATAACAATGGCTACCAACAATAAATTCACCAAGTTGACTCAAAAAATCACACAGAACTTTAGTCAGTAAACCAGAACTACCGAGTGACAGTGAATTAACTGATCAAGCTAGGCATCGCTGAGCATTAGTGTCGACTGAGAACCATAGGTATGACTGAGTTACACTTCCACCGAGCACCAGAGACTGTCGAGTTTCTTCAATGACCAAGCTTCCTTCAATGATCGAGGTCATCAGTCAAGGCTGCAACTGAGGAACACCGGCCAAAATACCAACACCCCATGCAATTTCACCAAGGGAAAATAATGCCCCTGCCTTAACCTTGGATGCCCCTACATCAGTATTCCCTATTTCTAACAAGGCTTATAGGTGTGCCTTAGGGATCCTTGACCACACAAATTGGATCAAAAAATGAAAAGGATGATCTCTAGGATCCATCCACTTTATTACAAAACTAAAATAAACTAAAACATGTGGAACATCAAGGATGTTGCCTTGGGTGTCTTGCACCATACTCATCAACACAAAAGGAACTAAAGTCCCTTGAGTTGGGATCTCCTCCAGATTGAATCTAGCTTGTTTAATAGCTTATAGGGTAAGCCATGTGGCATCTTCTAATGGTTGATTTGTCCATTTCATCAGGTATTCATAGTATGTTAGGAATGAATGCAAAGTATTTTGGCAGTCATTCTGTAGCAATTGTTGTTTCATTCATGACTTGGATTGTCATTGATGTCAACACAGTGATATTCTAGATATTAGCAGGAAAGCAAGTACAATTTTGTTTTACGCACATGTTTAATTGTAGATTGGATTTTGCACAATTGATGGTATGTTCTTTGGTTTTTTATTAACCTATGGTTAATAGCACAAAAAGAAATTCATTCATTTGTAAGAGTTATGAGCATTTTGGTGAAAGCAGTGTTTAGACAGTGTTTCTGTGTAGTGATGTTCAGAAATCGGAGGATATCTCTTAGCTGGGATGGAATCTAATTTTGTGCAGTTAAAGGGATGTTGGAGACTCATTAATGATGATGTGGTTCATAGTGCAAACTTTGAGGATATGTTTGGAGAAAGTTACAGTAACTGGAAGCTGACAGTTTTATGTGAATTCTGTGTGTAGTGTGTAGAATTTATTATTTTTTAATTGAGGACCGACTCATTTGTAATTATTTGAGTTTGGTATATAAGAAGGAATTTTTTCCTTATTTTAATGTGTACTATGAAGATTGAGATGTGAATATATGCATGAAGTGAAGAAAAGAGCTAATTCAGTGATGAAGGAAGACTTGTGAGTACAGAGATCTGGAATTGTGATCTTGTGTAGCAGAGAGTGCAATTTTGGCACAGTGTGAAGGAGGTAATATATTTCATATTATTCTATTGAATAATTCTAAGAAATTTTGGACAATGGGTTCAGAGATCTTGCCTTGAAGCTGTTTGGGCAGTGGGTCCTTCTGTCTTCCATAAACTCTTAACTGGGTTAGAATCTTTTAACATGGATTCAAAATCTCCTAACAGGGATTTATATGTACTGAATGTATTTCATAAGACTCCTAACAGGTTCCATCCTCTAACAAGGAACTTTCATATTAGTGCATCATTTTGTGGGCATCATTCCCACTAGGGTTTACTCTTTTCAAGAGGTTCCCTAGTTAACATATCTTGTGTTATTGTGCAATTGTGTATGGTTATCTTTTCTATGGTTGATCAGTACATTGATTATATTGTTTAAATTTGCTGAATGGATAAATTATCTGATAACTGATTCACCCCCCCCCCCCCCCCCTCTCAGTTATCTTGGGGATCTTTACTTTCTAACAATTGGTATCAGAGCAGCAGGTCCTTGAAAGAAAAGTTTAACAACTTAAGGAGATCCATGGTGAATCTTAGAAAAGAAAGCCCTAAGTTTGATGGAGTGAATTTTGACAACTGGAAAGAAAAGATGAAGACACATCTATTGTGTTTAGGACCAAGTTATTGGTTGATTACAAAGAATGAGAAGACTATCATTGAGGAAGACAATCTAGAGGCAGGAACTAAAGATGAACTAGATCTATTCATGTGTAACATACTTGCAAGAGAAGCACTTTTGTCAGCACTATCGGAGAATGAATATAGTCAGGTAAGATGTTTGAAAACATCTCATGCAATTTGGAAAGCTTTACATTCTACTTTTGAAGGTGATGAACATGCAAAGAAGGCTAGATTACATAATTGGATTTGTGCATTTGAAGATATCAAAATGATGGAAGATGAATCTATTAGAAGTTATATTGGTAGGATGTCTGAGATTGTGACAAGAATAAAGTCTTGTGGACGTGATAAGATAGAGAATGAAGTGATATGGAAAATTCTGAAAACTTTGACACCAGTATTCAAGCAGACAACGCAGATGATTGAACAAGTGATACCTTGTACATCAAAATTTTCAAGAGAGACTCTTCTTGGAAGATTAGAAATAGCAGAGATGAACTTGAGATTATCAGTAGAGCTACCTAGAATGGAAACAACATTCAGTGCACTTAGCATTAGACCTACAAGAAGTACTAGTGTGAATGGAGATTATGCCAGTAGTAGAAAATCTAAGGAAGATAAGAAGATTGAAGAAGGTATTGCATTACTTGTAAAAAGAGAACCAGATGGTAAGAAAATCTTTAAATGTTGGACTTGTCAAGAATATGGTCATTTTGCATCTAAATGTCCTAAAAGAGTTAAGAAGTATAGAAGCAACTTTAAACCTAGGAGATCTAAAAAATGTTATTATGCAAATGATGAAGATTTTGAAGTAGGAATTGAAAAACATTTAAGTGACAGTGATAATGATAACTTTGAGGAAATAGGATTTGTAGCAATTAAGGAAGAAAGTTCTGAATCTGTTAAAAGGGAAGAAAAAGCATTAGTTTCACAAGTTGAAAAGAAATCTGATTGGATTATAGACAGTGGTTGTTCACATCATATGACTGGAGATAAAAGAAAGTTTGTTAAGTTAGATAATTATGATGGAGGAATTGTTAGAGTTGGTAACAATGCACCTTGTTTGATTAAGGGTATAGGATATATTACTCTTGATGGAAAGACTAACACTGATGATGTTTACTTTGCTGATGGACTAAGACATAATCTACTAAGCATTGGACAATTGGTTGATAAGGGTTATCAAGTTTGGTTTTCTGAGAAAACTTGTGTGATAAAAGATAAAGATGGAAATCTGATTGGAAAAGGATCCAGAACCAGAGGTAATGTATTTCAGTTGAATCCTACTGAGATGACATGTTTGATTACTAGGATTGATGATAGTTGGTTATGGCATAAAAGGTTTTGCCATATAAACTTTGATAATATTGTCAAGGTGAGCACTACACATGTGGTAAGAGATTTACCTAGAATTATGAAACCTACTAACATGATTTGCAAAGAATGTATGATGGCAAAGCAGAAAAGGAGTTCTTTTCCCAATAAGAAGTTCACATTGGCAAAGAAGTTGGAGATTGTTCATACAGACTTGAGTGGTCCTACTAGGACTAGAGGATTCTATGGTGAAAGGTATTTTATGATTCTTGTTGATGATTTTACAAGAATGATGTGGATTGCATTTTTGAAAGAAAAATCTGAAGCATTTGATAAGTTTAAGATCATGAAAAGCAAAATTGAGAATGAATCTGGAATGAAGATTAAGTGTGTAAGATCTGATAGAGGTGGTGAATTTACATCTAGAGAGTTTAACACTTTTTGTGAAATGAATGGTATTAAGAGACAACTTTCAGCCCCTAGAACACCAGAACAAAATGGTATTGCAGAAAGAAGGAACAGGTCAATAACTGAAGCAACAAGAGCTATGTTGTTTGAAAATGATTTGGCTAAAACTTTTTGGAGAGAAGTAGTGAACACAGCAATATACACTATGAACAAAGTACAAATCAAAGCAGATACAAACAAGACACCTTATGAATTATGGTTTGGACATACACCCTCAGTTAAGTATTTTAGAATTTTTGGAAGTAAATGTTATATAAAGAGAGATGATGATATAGGAAAGTTTGATCCTAGAAGTGATGAAGGAATATTTCTTGGATATTCTTTAAAAAGAAAAGCATATAGATGTTATAAAAAAAGAACTAAGACTATTGTTGAAAGTGCAAATGTAAAAGTTGATGAGAAGTTTAAAATTCAGGAAAGAATGCTTGATTATGAATCTGATGGAGAAGCACAACCTCAGCCTAACATTGAAAATGTAGAATTATTTTTTGAAACTAAGAGTGATTTGCTGAATGAAAGTCATACTGAAGAAGACAGAGAAGAAGACAGAGAAGAAAATAGAGAAGAAAGTAGAGAAGAATCTATAGTCGGAACAAGATCAGTAACTATGACACCTAACAGGTATACTTCAAGACATCACCCTGTTGAGCAAGTTATTGGAAGTTTAGATAGAGGAGTTTTGACTCGGAATAAGGTAAATTTATGTTTGATTTCTCAAATTGAACCTAAGACTACTAATGAATCTTGTGAAGATGAACATTGGATCAATGCTATGAAAGAAGAACTAGAGCAGATTGAAAAAAACAAGACATGGGAATTGGTCCCTAGACCTGAAGACAAGAATGTGATTGGAACAAAGTGGGTATTCAGAAACAAGATGAATGAACAAGGAGAAGTGATAAGAAACAAAGCAAGATTGGTATGTAAAGGATATTCACAACAAGAAGGAATTGACTATGAAGAAACTTTTGCACCTGTGGCCAGACTTGAAGTAGTGAGAATGTTTCTAGCATATGCAACTTACAAGAAATTCAGAGTGTATCAGATGGATGTGGAGTCAGCATTTTTGAATGTTGAATTGGAAGAAGAAGTCTACATTGAGCAGCCTGAAGGTTTTCCTTTGACACAAGAAGGAGATATGGTATGTAAGTTAAAGAAAGCTTTATATGGATTAAAACAAGCACCTAGAACCTGGTATGCAAGATTGGATAAGTATTTATTGAAATTGGGATTTATAAAAGGAACAGCAGATAGTAACTTATACACAAAAGAAATTGAGAATGGTTTGTTGGTTATAGTTATATTTGTTGATGATATTATCTTTGGAGGAGAAGATGAAGCTAGTGATAAATTTGCAAATGAAATGAAGACTGAATTTGAGATGAGCATGATTGGAGAAATGAAATATTTTATAGGATTACAGATAACACAAAGCAAGGAAGGTATATTTGTAAGTCAGACTAAGTATTTAAATGAATTATTAAAAATATTTGGAATGGAAGATTCTAAACCTGTTGGAACACCTATGGTAACCAGACATAAGTTATCTAGCAAAGATGAGACACTAGCAGTTGAGCAGAAAAAGTGCAGATCTATGATTGGAGGATTGCAGTACTTGACACATACAAGACTTGATATAGCACATTCAATGGGGATTGTAGCAAGATTTCAAGCAGAACCTAGAGAATCACATTATGCAGTAGTAAAGAGGATACTGAGATATCTGAAAGGAACAATGGATTATGGATTATGGTATGAGAATTCTGATGATTTTACCTTATGTGCCTATACTAATGCAGATTGGGGAGGCAGTGTTGATGACAAGAAAAGCACCAGTGGTGGATCCTTTTTTCTTGGAGGTAAATTGGTCTCTTGGCTAAGTAAGAAGTAGAATTGTACTTCACAAAGCACAGCAGAAGCAGAATATGTTGCAGCAGCAAATAATTATAATCAGATTATTTGGACGAAGTAGATGTTGAAAGATATTGGAATAAAGTTTGATGAGCCTATTGTTATACATTGTGATAACACTAGTATAGTGAGTATGTCAAAAAATCCTATTTTACATTCTAAGACTAAACATATTGAGATCAAGTATCATGTTGTAAGAGAGAAAGTTGCAGAAAAAGAAGTAAGATTGGAGTACATAAGTACAAAGGAGCAGATAGCAGATATATTTACAAAGCCTTTACCTAACGATACATTTGTGTATCTGAGAGGTATGCTTGGGGTTATGCCCCAACCTATTTTTGAGAATTGATGCAGATGGTTGCATCCGTCTAGTGGTATATGAGCCCTATCTTTCTTCTGGATTGGATGTTGGAACTTCCTCTATGGGGGAGTTTATGAGCTGAGTCATGAGGACTCTTGTTATTGTATTCTTCTAAAAAGTGTCTTTTGACATTAAGTTTTTTTTGACTTAGTGATAGAATTTCTATCATTGATGTCAATGGGGGAGAGATATACATGAAAAACATTGTGGATTGTATGAGAGAGCTGAATAGGAAAATGAAGCAAGATTTGATTTGATATTTTGCAGTGATGTTGCAGTATTGGATGTTTTTCATCTATGTTGCCATCAATGCCAATGGGAGAGATTGTTAGGAATGAATGCAGAGTGTTTTGGCAGTCATTCTGTAGCAGTTGTTGTTGCATTCATGACTTGGACTGTCATTGATGTCAACACAGTGATATTCTGGATATTAGTAGGAAAGCAAGTACAATTTTGTTTTGCACACATGTTTTATTGCAGATTGGCTTTTGTGTAGTTGATGGTATGTTATTTGGTGTTTTATTAACCTATGGTTAACAGCACAAAAAGAAATTCATTCATTTGTAAGAGTTATGAGCATTTTGGTGAAAGTAGTGTTTAGACAGTGTTTCTGTGTAGCGATGTTCAGAAATCGGAGGATATCTCTTAGCTGAGATGGAATCTGATTTTTTGCAATTAAAGGGATGTTGGAGACTCATTAATGATGATGCGGTTCATAGTGCAAACTTTGAGGATATGTTTGGAGAAAGTTACAGTAACTGGAAGCCGACAGTTTTATGTGAATTCTGTGTAGCGTGTAGAATTTATTATTTTGTAATTGAGGACCAACTCATTTGTAATTATTTGAGTTTGGCATATAAGAAGGAATTTTTTCCTTATTTTAATGTGTACTATGAAGATTGAGATGCGAATATATGCATGAAGTGAAGAAAAGAGCTAATTCAGTGATGAAGGAAGACTTGTGAGTACAGAGATCTGGAATTGTGATCTTGTGTAGCAGAGAGTGCAGTTTTGGCATAGTGTGAAGGAGGTAATATATTTCATATTATTCTATTGAATAATTCTAAGAACTTTTGGACAGTGGGTTCAAAGATCTTGCCTTGAAGCTATTTGGGCAATGGGTCCTTCTGTCTTCCATAAACTCTTAACCGGGTTAGAATCTTTTAACAGGGATTCAAAATCTCCTAACAAGGATTTATATGTACTGAATGTATTTCATAAGACTCCTAACAAGGTCCATCCTCTAACAAGGAACTTTCATATTAGTGCATCATTTTGTGGGCATCATTCCCACCGGGGTTTACTCTTTTCAAGAGGTTCCCTAGTTAACATATCTTGTGTTATTGTGCAATTGTGTATGGTTATCTTTCTATGGTTGATCAGTACATTGATTATATTGTTTAAATCTATTGAATGGATAAATTATCTGATAACTGATTCACCCCCCCCCCCCCCCCTCTCAGTTATCTTGGGGATCTTTACTTTCTAACATAGTAAGTGCCTCTCCTTGTTTTTTTTCCTCACCCTTTTATGAAGGATACATTCTATATGTAGATTTTCTTTAGGAACCACTATTCTAAGATATTTATCTAATTGTTCTACTATATCCAAAGCATCATTACTAGCACTTTTGTAAGGATATATGTTAGAAACATTTAAAATAGGAGATAAAGCAATATCAATAGGTAAGTCAATTGTATAGGCATTATTGTCATATTTTTAGAGGATTTTGAAAGGTCCAAGCCTCTTCGTGATTAACTTGGTGTACTTCTCTTTTGGAAACCTCTCTTTCTTGAGATGAAACATCACCATATCCCTAACCTTGAACTGAAGGTCCCTTCTTTTATTATCTGCCTATTGTTTGTACTTACCAATCGTATGTTTTAGTTTTTCTTGGACTTGTTGATGGATGTTCTTCATGGCTTCTATAAAATCTTCGGCATATGCACTCCTTTTATCCATATCCCTCAAGTCTCTAAGTTCAAGTACCCCTTTGGGGTGTCCTCCATACAAAATCTGAAATGGTGTTAGACCTATACTTATGTTTATAGAATCATTGTAGGAGAATTCTTCCTGAGCTAACACACTATCCCAACTAGTATTTTTAAGTATTTTTTCCATGCCAAAATGTCCTACCATGTTGCCATAGTGCTTTACCTTTATAATTTTTTCTCTCATAGATCCCTTGGGTATGCATAACTGACTTCCCTTGAAAACTAGGCCTTCTTGTAAGACAAAATTAGTAAAAGAAGTGTGATATTTCTCTGACTAGTCCATACAAACCTGATAAGCTTCTATGAAATCTAGATCATCCCTATACATGTCTTTCATAAAGTGGATTTGAACACTCTCCAACTGGATTTCTTGGACTGTAAGGTTCCTCCTTCTCAAAGCATCTGCAACCTTGTTTGAGGTACCCTTTTTATGCTTGATTATAAATGTGTAAGATTTAAGGTACTCCATCCATTTTATGTTCCTATGATTCAACTTCTCCTACTTGTTTAGGAAACTAAGTGCATGGTTTTCAGTGTATAAAACAAATTCTTTAGGCAATTAGTAATGCCTCCATTTTCTAAGTGATTGTATTGCAGCATACAAATCAAGGTCATAAGTGTAGTACTTTTGTTTGGCCTCATTTCGTTTCTCACTAAAGAAGGCAACAAGTTTCCCTTCTTTTCTCAGGACTCCCCCAATAGCTCTCTTACTTGCATCACACTCCACTCTGAAGACCTTGTGAAAATTAGGTAGAACTAGTATAGGTTGTTCTGCAACCTTCCTTTTCAAATATTCAAAAGCATCATTTTCCTTATCATTCCAAACAAAATTACATTTCCTACCACCTTTGAGAGCATCTATCATTGGCACACAAACACCACTAAAATTCTTTATAAACTTCCTATAAAAACTTGACAATCCATGAATTCTTTTTACCTCTAATGTTTTTCCTTGTATAGCCAATTAATGAGTTCTTCAACGTTGGTGGGATCCATCTTGAGGTTGTTGTGGGAGATCACAAACCAAAAGAACACAAGCTCTATCTGCATAAACACACATTTTTCCAAGTTGATCTTCAAATTCTCTTCATGGAGTCTCCTTAAGACTTGATCCAAGTGATCTAGATGCACATCCCTGCTCCTACTAAAAATCAATATATCATCAAGATAAACAACAAAAAACTTATTAATGAAAGGTTTCAAAATCTCATTCATAAGTCTCATGAAGGTGCTAGGGTCATTTGAGAGCCCAAATGGCATCACCAACCACTTGTAGAGCCCTTTTGTGGTCTTGAATGCACTTTTCCACTCATCCCCCTCTCTTATTTTGATTTGATGATAACCACTTTTTAGGTCCACCTTAGAATAGTAACTTGAAGCCCCTAGGCAATCCAATAGGTCCTCTATTCTTGGCATGGAGAATCTATATCTGATGGTTATCCTATTGATTGCCCTTGATTCAGTGCAAAGCCTCTGTGTGCCTTCCTTTTTAGGTGCTAAGACAAAAGGGACTCCACAAGGGCTTATGTTCCTCCTAATAAATCATTTTCTCAACAATTCCTCTATCTTCCTAGTTATTTTCTCATGCTTCTCTAGTGTCATCTTATATATTTCCTTATTAGGTAAAGTGGCCCCTGGTATGAGATCAATGCGGTGGCTTACCTCCCTATGAGGTGGTAGTGTCTCTGATGTATTGCCAAGTATTAGACCTTGATACTTGTCTCTAGGATTTCCCTCACCTCCTTAAGACCAATCTCCCTATATTGCATACTACACTTGGGTTCCTTCATTTTCATCTTTTTGGGTCTGATTACCAAGGAAAAAAATGGGGCATCCTCTTCTTTCATATTCTGCATAAACTCCTTCTCTCCTAAAAGCATGACACTACCCTATACTGGTTTATCCTTTACATCCTCTTAGAGTGGTCTCAAAGTCTACTTGATACCATCTTTGGTTATATGATACACATTTGTCTCACCTTCATGCCTAGCTCTTACATCATATTGCCAAGGCCTTCTAATTAGAAGGTTGCATGCATCCATCTCACATATATCACATAAAAATTTATCCTTATAGCCCCCTATCTTAAATTCTATCCAAATTTTATCATTGATCAAGGTATGCCTATCCTTAGTTAACCATGAGACTCTATAGGGGTATGGGTGTGGTATCCTTTGCAGCTTGAGCTTGTTAACCATCTCTACTGAAGCAATATTATCTATGGAACTGGAATCAACAATCACCATACATACCTTTCCATTTACCTTGCATTTGGATTTGAACAAATACTTCCTTTGTGGTGGCTCCTTTGTTATTAGTGTCTTCAAGAGAGTCCTTTGTATCATCAGATGCTCCCCTTGCTCAGGGTCTAAAAGTATAGGAGTGGAAGTGTGCTAGGAGGTCTCACTTATGCAATCTTATTCTTGGGTCAACGGAACCCTTCTTTCTCCTCCTTGCTTGCTAGTCCCTAGTTTTTCAGGACATATGAAGGACTGGTGTCCAACCTAGTTACATGTAAATCACTTTCCAATGAAGACACTAGGTCCTCTCCCACAAAATATTCCCCTACTGTTAGATTTCTTGCCTCTAAATTCACCTCTATTTCTTGATTCTACCTCTAGTTCCTAATTGCTATACTCCCCTTGGGCCTTATGGAGTGACCCTATCCCATTGAACCTGCTCTTACCTCTGAAATTTCTTCCTCTACCCATGTTGTTTTGCTCTCCCATTCTCTTTTTTTTCTCCTCAACTCTTAGTGTCATTTGATAGCACTTATGGATTGTCTGAGGGTTGAACAAGCTAAGTTCATCTTGAATACTAAACTTGAGCCCATTTCAATACCTATCCAACTTTTTCTTTTCATTCTCTTGTATCTTTTCCTTGAGAGTCATCCTATGGAACTCTGATGTATAGGCACAAACATCCAAATCCCTTTGCCTTATATTTTGGAGTTTCTTGTGGAGAACGACTTCATAATCCTCAAGAACAAACTGCTTCTTGATTTCAGTCACCATCCTCTTCCAAGTGGTGATAGGATTCCTTCCCTCTTCTACCCTCTCACTTTGTAGGAAGTTCCACCAACTAAAGGTTGGGCCCTTCATCTTTGACTTAGCCAATATCACCCTCTTGCCTTCAGTCACTTCTTCACACCCAAAATAATTTTCTAGTGCCTCAATCTAGTCCATACACTCTATTTTATTCATCTTGCCATGAAACATAGTAATGTCACACTTATCCTTCCTTCCAACCCTCTCTAGGGCCTCTAGGAGGGGCCTTTGATCTATAGGCACCTCTCCTCTTTTAGGTATTTGAGCCTCCTCTTCTTCATCTGACTCCTTAGCAACACTCCTCCCTTGGTTTCTCTTTAACCTTTCCAATTCTTCTTCAAGCCTTCTACTCCTAGCGGCTTTCTCTCTCGTGCAATCTTTGCCAATTCAACATTCATCACTCTCAAGGGAATTTCTTCATCACCTTGTTCATCCTTGGTTCAAGTGCCTTCCCAAGAACAATACTAGTGCTCTAATACCACCCGATGCATAGGTAGCACAACAGGAAGCCAAGGAAATGGTCTATTTCCTACAAAACTCTTCTAATTTGATCTTGACACTAACCAATCCCACTAAACTTGGTATATGAAGTATATCAACTGAGTAGGGATGTTTAAACACTTTTCCAACTTGGTTTCAATACCCTATAGTCTTTCACCAATTCCTCCAATTTGAGAAGAACCGAGTATCAGAAAGAATCAATCCACTCGGCACATATAGGAATGCTCAGCCAACACTAGACAACTCGGCACCTACTAACAGAATAAAAATATTCACCAGTGAAGTTCTTTATCAAACTTAAGGGTTGGAACACCTCATTTGGTTAATATAAAGATATTATCAACTATCAATTTGATTCCCAAACACCCTCAATGCTCCGAACACAACCTGACCTACAAATCCTAGTAAGTTTCTCCAACTAGTTTTCAGTATGCAATTTTCTACTCAAGATGAACCTAGGTAAAATAGGGGTATATTTTAGTACCTTTTTGGATGTTTGTAAGATCCCCAAAGTCCCAAGAACTAAATCTACTCCTGTAGTGCACTTAACCCACAATAAGTACACAGACCTAATTGGCCAAATTAGGCTTGGTTTACCCTATGGATGGTCAAGGATGGGTGCGTAGAACCTATGCAAGGTTCTAGAAACCTTCAATTATCTCGAAATTCTCTAAATCCACCTTCAAAATTCTCTCATCAATCAGATTTATTCATTGCACACCCCTACACATAATCGATTGGTTGAATACATAGAGATATTCAGCCTAGGGCTTGGTGCAAAACCCTTCAAACTACCAGATCCTATCTTGTGCCTTAGGAATCATGTAATATACATTCCTAAATTGCATTTCCCAAGTGCCCTAGGAATTCCACCAGTTAAATTGCAAGTTAGGCCTCCACTTGTATGATAGGGCTAAAATCGGCTCTTTTCCTGACTGCTTCCACAAAATGACTTATAACTTTAACAAACTCAAATGAAATCAATCCAATTGAATTAGAATATGGATTCATAGAGATTTTCAATCATATCATTTAACGTGTCAGATCTCTTCGTACACATCTGTACCAGCCAAGGTTTTCATAGGAAACTGTTAGTTTTTTCATTCAATATGCATCCAATTATCACGAGCAAGTTTTGCAAGTTTTGTATTCTTGCACACCAAATGACTTAAATCACAACCTTAGCCTATAGACCTAACCAAATTTTCCCTAAAAGATTAAAAATCATTGAAATCATAACCAAAACACCTAAAACACTCAAAATACCTATTTCACCTATCATTTAAAACCATAGAATCCAAGTGGACTAAGGCATCTGAAGGCTTATAGGTGTGCCTTAGGGATCCTTGACCACACAAGTTGGATCAAAGAATGAAAAGGATGATCTCTACGATCCATCCACTTAATTACAAAACAAAACCAAAACCAAAACATGTGGAACATCAAGGATGACATCCCAAGGCTTATAGGTATGCCTTAGGGATCCTTGACCACACAAATTGGATCAAAGCATAAAAAGGATGATCTCTAGGATCCATCCACTTTATTACAAAAAAACAAAACCAAAACATGTGGAACATCAAGGATGTTGCCTTGGGTTCCCTGCAGCAATTTAAGCAGCCTGAACACCTATTGTGAGAGGTTTGAAATTAAGTAATGATGACAGTGGATCCAATGTAAATTCAACCTTGTATAAGAAACTTGTTTGTATTTTGATGTTTTTAACAACCACAAGGATGGATATAATATTTTTTATTAATCTCATTTAAGTTTCATAGAGTCTCCAAAAGTTTCTCATTGACAAGCAAGGAAAAGAGTTTTAAAATTTATTAGTGGAATGAGGAACTATGGAATTATTTATTCAATATCAATTGTGCAAGTAGTATAGATGATAAGAAGAGCAATTTTGGTTATATTTTTCATGTTGGATTAAGGGTAGTATCATGGGCTTCAATGGAACAATCAATTGTCACTTTTTCATCAGGTGAAATAGAGTATGTAGCAGCTATAGGGTAGTGTGTCAAGAAATATGGAAGAGAAGAATGTTGAAAGTTTTGACTCATGAGAAAAAGGAGGCAAAAAGATTTATTGTAAGAACAACTTAGCTATAGAATTGTCATAAACCTAGTTTTTTAGAAAAGTAGTAAACATACTGACACAAGATATCACTTATTTAGCAAGTTAATCAATAATGGTGAAATATTTTTGGAACATTGTATATCTATAGATCAATTTTAAAACATCTACACCAAGGCACTAGGAAAAGAAAGTTTTGTGCATCAACAACACAATTTAGAGATCATAGATGGTAGTTATTATTGAGGTAGAATGTTGGGAATTATTCCCATCTACCATATTTACCCTCCTCTTGTAATCTTTCTTCTCTTTTTGTGTCCTCACTCTTACTTTCAGCTCACACATACCAAACTTCCTTTCTCCAGATACTCTCATTCCATCTACCTCCATTTTGAATCTGATTATAATCTCTTTGGGCCCGTTTGGTGCCTGGAATTAACCTAGAATAGGAATTATTTAATGTGAGAATAAAATAATTCATTGTTTGTGGCATTTTTTGAATTCTCAAATTCGAAAACTAATTCCCATTTTTGGCCCAATGCTTGCATTAATTAATTCCAAAAAAAACCCAGAATTCGTTTCTTATTCCAAAATAAGTTTTTCATGGATTCGAAATTACAACAAAATGTATAAGTTTTTCGGGTCTGTGCGTGAATGGCTAGGGATTATAATCTTATTTTTTTAATAATTTTTTTTGTTTTATAATTATTTTTTTAATAATTTTATTAATAAATGTTTTTTTGAATAATTTTTTTGAATAATCTTTTTTTTTTTAAAGTTAATAATACATATTTTAATTTAAAAATATATACATTAAAAATACATATATATTTTAACTAAAAAACCAGCAACAAAAATGATAAGTTCAAAAAGTAAAATTTGTAAGAATTTTTTTATTTTATAATTAAAATATTTTAATAAGTTAAAAATACATATTGTTCAAATTAATTAAAAAAATATAAAATAATCCTTATTCCAGTTTCACATTATGGGATCCAAACGCATAATAGATAATTTCAGCTTTCGTTTTCAGGATTAATTAATCCTAGAATAGGTCCTTATTCTAGAATAGGCTTATTTTGGATAAATTAATTCCATGCACCAAACGGGCCCTTTGGGATTTTGTACACTTGGTGCAAAACTTTGAATCAAAAGTAATTCAATTGCAATTTTTTTAAAAAAAAATTTGACGACTCCTTTTCTAGATATGCATATGCAAACAAAACATAGTAGTATTTTGTGGGTTGTAAGTAATGAAAAATAGCTGAAATTTGTCTTTACTACTGAGGAGTTCATACCTTGTATTTTACTATGTGCATATATTCAATTTTTACAAGAGTAGACCACCAGTGCGTCTTATTTGTAGTACAATTAGATACCTCTTCCATTAGATAAGCCTAGTCCATATTATTATAAATCATTATGGATCCAAAAATAGATTACCCCACATAGACTACAAAAGAATTCATATCCATATCTCTTCGTAAAATTAGATTCCCTAACATGGCATAAACAGTGGATTGCCAACGAGTAGAGATGTAGACAGTTGCGTCTTCAAGTGGATCAGTACTATTGCGCACGTTGAAGATTCATAAATTCACTCTAAAAAGAATAAAATAGATAAGGGCCGCCTATATGTGACTACTGACTACACTAATTTCAACAATAGATCTTTCAAAAACCCCTTTTACTCTGCAATGATAGGTGGCTTTGAACCCTTCATGAGAACCGTCAGTAAAATATATTATCTTGGCTTCTTGTTTGGAGGATACCACCGCCCATATATGTTTCACCAACTTCAGTCAAAGACGTCACCCACACCAAAGAATTGTTTTGCATCATCTTTTTTGTCTCTCTCATGGAGGAAGCCGAGGTTGGCAATCCACTAATGCAAATACATGTGCATGAACAATTTGACAATCCACTATTACTCTTTCTTTTTTTCTTTTTGGGATAAAGCTTTATACACTTCATTTTCCTGATATTTTGTTTGTCAAGTGGGAAACAGATATATTCAATTATTCATGTGGTAAAGAAAGACGTGATCTTTAGATAAGATTGTAATGCACGAAAAATTTGTGGAACAAATTCAATTGGCTTGAGCCAAATTTATAGATAGGTCTCTCTCTACTAATTCATGGTCACATGTTATCAGTGTCAAAGCTTTGACCTTTACAATCAAATCAAGAGAATCTCAGCCGCCCAACAAAATTTCTTCCAACGACAAAGAGGAGTTTGCAACAAAGTTCATTTTGAATTGGCCTTTGGGATACATTCTGCCATGAAGTTACTTTTTATTTATGGAATGTACAACTAACTTCCTCGAAATTTCGGAGAGAATTTACAACCAATCTCATCACTTTCTTTTAGTGTTGTCATCGCCTGTGAAATCTATAAGTCCACCCTTTGGATGGATTCAAGAGGGAAGTCATAGCGACCTCTACATAGCAAAACATCATGAAAACATGAATCTTTTGACTTCTTGCAATGCAATAAGTTTTGTTCAAATTGAAAGATGACACTCTGGTTGAATGGTCTAATAAATATTTCACAATAATGCTATTTAGTATGTGATTAACAATTAGGACCTCACATTCTTAAGCTCTTACGAAGTGGAAATTTTGTATTTTCAATGGATGTTCTTATCACTCAGTTACTAGACTTTTCTAAATTTGGAATTTGAATTCTGAGATATTAAATATGAACTCACTAAAATTAGTTCAAATGTTTAAATAAATCACTTTTTAAACTAATAAATATTATACATAATGTCTATGTCTAGATAATCTATACTTTATTTATAATGATTATTGTAATCTTTATGTTACCTTATCATTTCCACTATTTACTTCATTATAATGCTATTGAGAACTGCAAATATATATATATATATATATATATATATATATATTTCGATCAATATTAAAAAATGTTGATGAAAGATCCATAAATGATCAATTAGAAACATACACTATTAAATTTGAAACAATCATACTATTCTTCATAAACTGTGAAAAAATTATGCTATAATGATTACTCAAAATGATAAGAAATATATCTTCCCTTACCCTCTCTTAAATTTAATATACTTGGTTGATTTCAAAGTTATTAAGATGTCAGCTGGTATATGTTCTAGAGAACGAGCGCCCACGAGGTAAACGGTGGACCTCCAATAGGGACGGCCCAAGCTGACTAGAAAAACTTTTTCCTTGTTTCATGGCAAATAAAACAAAATTGATATTCAAAGGGAAGAAAAAGGAATTATAAATAAGGAAGAAAATAGGGGCTAATGTCACTAACAGTAGAGGATTTATTTGTTTTGTTGTATTACAGAGCCGGATTCGCTATGCATGAACAGAAAGAGGAGATGAGAAGAGGTACATGGGTGATGGAGGAGGATGTTCAGCTCATTAACTATATAACCTTACATGGGGAAGGACGATGGAATTCCCTTGCCAAAGCTGCAGGTAATACCCTATTCTAAAACATATTTACAATTCTAACTTTCATAAACTAAATTGGAGGTAAAATTAACCTTTTATCCATATTGACAATAGGTTCGTTTTAATATAATGATCGATTTAAGCTTTCTTTCAAAGACAGTTTGTCATTCAAATTTTCTCTCTCGTTTGTATTTGGCCTACAACAATGAAGCTGAGGTGCACCTGATTCCTTGTTTCAAATAAGTAATGAATTAGTTTATAAGGTTATACTGAAAGAGTTTATAGAAAAGCTGTGTGAGCTTTCTTAAATGTCGTTGTTAATTTAGATGACATTTTATGATCTGCAAGTCATAATAATCTGACTAGAAATAATTTCACTGAAAATTCAATGTCTTTAATTTTAAGGTTATCTTGAAATTGAACTACATAATGTCTCGGGGAGATTGAACAAAACTATACATCCAAATATTTTATTATTGGGTATTTAAGATTTGAAGGAATATCTTTAGATCACCATTCTAATAAACTGCATGATGAAAATATTTCTATATCCTTATTAGATGACGTCTCATACATGCTATTAAACAACAATTGAGACATTCCTGCAGATGTAACTGAGAATAATTTAATCGATCCATTGGAAGCTTAGTACTGCTAAATATTGATTAGTAAACATAACTGAACAGGGCTGAGGAGAAGTGGGAAGAGCTGTAGGCTGAGGTGGGTTAACTATCTACGTCCAGATCTCAAGAGAGGGATGATTACTCCAGAAGAAGAACGTTTAATCATAGACCTCCAAATCCGCTGGGGAAACAGGTATTCTATAAATCCACTCATATGGGTTATGGGTGCAGAATAAATTGGTCTTAAATTTTCCAATGTTGATTGAATAGCACAAATTGTACAAATCTGTGAATACTGATGCACCTAACTTTCTAGTTTTGTGTATGTTTTTATAATCGATATTTCAAATCATCTAATCGTATTTAATAACTCTGATCTAACATGAAACATGATTGAATGTGATCAGTGAATATGATTTGAATTCGAAATATACCTAATTTAAAAAATAAAAACTTGAATACATTTCGTAGACTCGAAAAATTATATCTATTACTATAAATATTATACGTAACTTTCTAGTTTAGATTGTGTATGTTTTTATAGTTGACATTTCAAATCATACTTAATTGCATTTAATAATTCTGATATAATATGAAACATGATTGAATGTGATCAGTGAATATGTTTTGAATTCGAAACATGCCCAACTTCAAAAAATAAAAACTTGTATACACTACTTCATAGACTCCAAAAATTCATACCTACTACTTTAAATACTTGTCTATATTGATTGAATAGTACAAAATGTACAAAATTTTGAAAACTAGAGTACCCAACTTTCTGGTTTGAATTAGGTTTGTTTTTCAATGGATATTCAGATTGTAACGATAGTGGGTTTCTACAATTCATGATCTTACTACTATATTTCTGGGTTAGATTGTACGTGAGTTTTTAGCATCAACGTTTCAGATCATACTCAATGATCCATCATCAGGATGAGAGAGTTTAAGAATGCCAAGAGATAATGCTAAAAACTCTCTTAGCATTCTTAAACTCTCTCATCCTGATGATAGATCATTGAATATGATCTGAAACGTTGATGCTAAAAACCCACACAGAATCTTACCTAAAAACGTAGCAGTAAATTCAGATTTTATTGACTGATCGTGTTTAATAACTCGGATAATAGATTTCTGAATCTAATACAGAATATGAAACATGAACTAAAAGAGTACAAAATTTAAACCAGAAGCTTGATAGACATAAAAAATCATAGCTCTTACTCAGAAACTAGCTAGTAATCAAAACCATATTTATAAGAAGAAGAAAAAAAGGCCTGATGATGGAGTTTTTTCAACTTTAATTACAGGTGGTCTCGAATTGCACAGCATTTACCTGGCCGAACAGATAATGAAATCAAGAACTACTGGAGGACGAGCATTAAGAGAAAGCTCCTTACAAAAAATGCAGTAAATCAATCTTCAAGGATCTCAGATTATTCTGACTCTATGCCGCATTCTTTTCCCCAGCAGAAGAGTGAAGCAGAAAGAAGCAGGGCAGCAGAGAATAGCCTGCAGAAAACTGGAACACTCAATGACAGAGTGGTTCATTTTAAGGAAGATATAAAAGAGGAAGATTCAATGAGCCAGCTTGATTCAATCCTAAACTCAAATGAGTGGAACAATTTTCACGACGACAGTGGTAATTTGCTTGAGATTAGGACGATGTCTTACGAGATGGAATCTTTTGCATGCATGATATCCGAGTTATGTGCAGATGTGGAGGACGACCAGTGCAGCATCTTTATTCATTGAATTTTGAAATCAGGTTAATGTTCTAGTGCTTAACAGAACCCACATAAAGGTGAACTGCACAATAGATTTGGATGTAATTAAAAGTTGATTTGAAATGACTGTATAGGATTGAGTTTAATTGTGAAAAGGAAATTCAGTTTCTTATGATTGTGAATTAGAAATTTGTGAAGTAATCTCTTTACAAACTATTAGGGTTGTCTTAATTTTGGAAAACAATTTTCTGTGGCAAATCAGCCATAAAGATGTAAACCATGGATAAAGACTCCTACGATTCGTACCCTCTGTTCTTGTTTTTATACTTTTTTTAGGTCATCAATCTTATTAAGTTTGATGCGTTACGTTTGATAACACCTTTTCCACGTCATTCCATTTAATGAATGTCTTCATCAATAGCAATTAAACATAATTAATCTTATCCATATCTTTTTAAATGGATTAGTCTTAATGATTTGAAATTGGATTTGCATTGTGTTGATGGAAAGTTTCACTGTACTGATGATGGCAACAACTTCGTAATATTAGTTCTTCTGATATTTTGTTCTTTGGACTACACTAACTTGCTTAAGAGGGGTTAGAAGTGAGATTATGTTGTACTTTAGTTATGTTCTTCAGTAGGATTGGATTCCTTTATCTTATTGTAAGATAATTGACAATACATTTCTTATTATATTGTAAGTTAATTGATTTATAATCATGTTTTGCTTAGATAAATCGGGAAAAGGTTTGAACTTTTACAAAATGGCCTTGCAGTTAGATAAGAGTGAGGAATTCACAAGTTGTGAGACTAGCAAGACCAAAAACAGGGACCCTTTTTGTAAGTGAGGTTTTTGACCGGAGCAACTAACTAGTGAGAACAAGGGCCACAACCCAACAAGAGATCACCTAATCAAAATAGAGGGGTTTGGGAAAGATCCCTGCCCAATCTTCTTGAAAAAACCCCTTGCACTAAAGCCCATGCAACCAAGGGAACAAGTAATTAACATCAGATTTTGATAGGCTTCATGCAACATTTTATTAGTAGGACCACCTTGAAAAGAGAGTCTCTAAAACAAGGATGAAGACCACAAAGAATTGGAGGCATCTAGCAACCTTGTGACCATAAAGCAATCTATCCATTCAAGAGAAATATTAAATAAATTAACTAGAGAATGAAGAAGCACAAAAAATCCCAAAGTGTTTTGAAAGGCGTCCCTAAACATTTTACTAGTAGAAATCCCTACTAACAAAACATCATGGATGACCTCAATAGGTCTACTATTAGAAATATCAAAAACCTTAGCAACCCCAACAAAAGAAAGACATGTCCATCTCAATAGGATTTTCGTTAGAAAAGGAACTAGTAAAGTCTAAAAAATTCTAGTAAAGATTGTCAACAACCATCGTAGCAAGGACTACCTCAACAAGCCTATTGCTAGAAGACTAAGAATTAGTGGGAGCCACCAAAATAGGACTCATAGGAGAAAGAAGGGATAAAGCCCAGGCAAATGCAAAGACCCTTAAAGAGAACAAAGTCACCCTAAAGAATTCAGATCCATCTGCAAAAGCCGACACAAAGGAAGAAGAACCCTCTCTAATAAAACCCACACAAGAATACTAAACCTCAATACACCACCAACATCAACAAACCATATAGAACCACACACTGCTTAAATACGGACAGTATCATCCTTTAAAAATCACATAACCACTAAAACCAAGCTGAATCCAACTCCATAAAGCACACACAAGAAAAAGCAGAGCCACCACTATTATAGACTCCAGAACCTAGCAAAGGGTTCCAAAAAATACACCCCACTAGGAAAAATCAAGTGATTGATAACAACAAAACAAAATGAAGGACCAATGTCAAAACCCAAACTCCCTAAGTTGGAAAAATCATAGCACCAAAACTCACTACTCAAAAAGTCACACAAAACATTGAAAGGAAGCAAGAAAACCTAGATTTTTAGGGAGAAGAAACCCTAATCCCCAAGAAAAGAGTAATCTAAGGTGGGAGGAATCATATCCACTTGAAGAAAAATTCATTGGGGAAAAAATAGTTCAGAGAAATGCAACCAAAAAAGGTAGCCAAAAATAGGCTTCAAGGAACTCATCTAGATCAAACCATCTAGATCACCTCATTTAGCATAATCACCAAGGCGTGAACACACTCGACTTCATTTTTGTACATCCACAAAAACCCAAGGTCTCCAATAATGAAGACGGGAACACAAACCACTAGAACCCTCAAACCAAGTCAAGCCAACACAGCCAACAAGTCAATGAAAGAGGCTTGGACAAGATACTACTTTAATAGAGCACCCAAATACAAAGTGTAGTCAATCATGTCTCTGAGGTAGCAACACTCCAATCTCTAGAAAAGGAAGGACGTACAAAGAGGGCCCAAAAATAGGGTCAAACCCACACCATCATCCCATACCTCCCTTCTGACAATCCACTTCTTTATTTATATCTCTACCATCACCTAGGGTTTTAGAAACCCCTGTAAATATTCTGCTTTTGCTCATTACTCTCACAAAATCATAAATACATCTTGATTTATAATCATGTTATCACTACTATATATCATATCGTATCATTTTTTCTTTTCAAGTTAGGTGAAGTATGTGCCTCCTATTATCCATGAATCTCAAGATAAATAGTTGACACTTCATGTAGGGAAACTCCCTAAGTTTGCTAGTCCTTATCCTTGAGCATCCACCTTCTCCTCCTTTTGGTGTGATTGTGGGATTCATTAAGAGGTACTTTTTATCTTAGATATTTTCTAGTATATTAATTATGTTTCAATATGGGATACATACCAATTGATAGTATCATGCTAACACACACACACACACACACACACCAGCACACACACATACGCATGCACACAAACACATACACATTTTAATTAATGATATGGAAATAATTTGTCACAATTAAAAATAAAATTGAAAATTAATACTTATTAATTTGAATGATTTTCTTTGTGGACTATGGGTTTGGTGTAAGTGCACTCATGTTTTGACCATTGTACAACTTAAAGATTTATGATTTGGCCCTTAATATATTTTAATACAATATTACTATGATGCTATATTATTTTCAACATTGATTAATATATTAATATATTTCCCTCCCTTCAACAACTTTTGTTGCAAATGAAAGAGAGCATGCTGCCAAAGAGAAAGGGAAAGGTTTTACCCAATCTATGCAACAAGGCAATGAATATACATTTAGTTACAACTAATTTTAATACATAAACCCTATATGATTGCTGATTTTATGTCATAGCATCTTGATAGTAGGACCACAAATTAGCAACTCATTCCACATCTTTTGTCTAATATAATACTTGAGATTGTACTAGTGACCACTAAGAATGACCACAAATTAGCCACTCAATCCACATATTTTGTCTAATATATTACTTGAGATTTTACTAGTGACCAAAGAGATTGAATCAGATAATTGTATGCCAATCCTTGATATCATGATCCACAAAAAAAATTGATGGCTCTCTTGGTCATAGGGTTTTTCGTAAATCCACTCACACTGACCTTTATCTTCATTCTTCCTCTCACCACCATCCTAGCCAGAAATTTGGCATCCTAAAAACTCTTTCTTTAAGAGCCTATCAGATTTGTTACGAAGATAATTTAGACCAATAACTCACCCATGTTCATCATGTGATCAAGTGGAATCCTTATTCTGTGAAGAAAATATATAGAGCCTTCTACCAAGCTAGATTCATCTTTCATTCTTCCTCCAGTCTCCCTCCCTCTACATCCCAGGAAGCCCCGATTATTTTCATTCCCTATGTAGCCGAGATCTGCATAAGATCTCTAAAATCTTGGTCAACAAAGGTGTTCGGGTTGCCTTCAAACCTTTGACCACCTTGAAGAATTGTATTCCCACTCTGAAAGACTCTAGGGATGAATTTTAAATGTCAGAGGTATATAAGGTTACTTGTTCTTGTGGAACTCCCTACATAGCTGAAATTGGCCACTCCTTCACCACCCATATTAAAGAGCATTGTACGTACATCAAACACGAGCATGTTTTCAAATCAGCTCTAGCTGAGCACTCTGCTTCTACTAAACACTGTATTTTCTTGGAGGGCATGAAAATTTTGTTCAAGGAGGAAAACTTCTTCAAGATAAAGCTCAAGGAGGTGACTATAATTAGTAATAACCCCTCCAACCTTAAGATCGTGATGATGGTTGGAGCTTGAGTAACTCTTGACAACCATTTTTTGTATTCCCTTAGGAACCCCCCTCATGGTGACCCCTCATCCTAGGCCTTTCCTCCTCAATTTTTTGTCTCCCTCTTCTCCCCCCTCTCTTCCTTGTTCCCCTTGTCTTGGGGCTTGTTTTGTTCTCTTTGCATGTGGTTCAACTCTCACCCTCATGGGGCTCTGGTTGGCTGGCTCTAGGTGTTGGTACTTTAGTCGTCTCTTTCTATCTTGGTCTCGAATCCTTCTCGGAATCATTGTTTTCCTTTCTGTCTCCTTCCTCCTTCCTCTTTGTCTAGGCTTTCCTTTGAGCTCTCTCTCTCTCTCTCTCTCTCTTTGTGTTGCCTCCTTTTTCATCACTTTGTCTTCTCATGTTTATGTATGTGCTTTTTAGTAGAGCTTGTTTTCTCGATATTTAATTGTTTGTTAAAATTTTAAGTGTTTGGGTTTGGGTGGATATTTCATTCTTGTGTGTGTGTGTGTGTGTCTATCTATCTATCTATCTATATATATATATATATGTGTGTGTGTGTGTGTGTGTGTGTCTATATATATATATATATATATATATATATATATATATATATATATATATATATATATATATATATATATATATATATATTTGTATTTGTATTTTGTTATCCTTTTCTCATCATATTTAGCGATTTTTTTATTTCTACATATTATTTTTTGTCGGTTTTAGTTTTATGTTCTTGGGATATCTTCTTTTTAGCTATTTTCTTTTATTAGCTTGGTTTGTGTTTTTGCCTAGTATAATTTTTATTTCTTCCTTTATTTTCATTTTCTTTGTTTATATATCTTTCTTCTTGCTTCTCTTAGTATTTTTTTTTTTAATTTAGTATTTTCTCTATTTGATTTCTTCGTTTGTTTTTCTTATTTATTTGGTTAGTTATAATTTTATCCCTTTTAGATTTCTTATATTTATCTTTTGCTTTGTCATATATATATATATATATATATATATATATATATATATATATATATATATATAATATTGGTATATTTGTCCTTTATTTTGTAGGTTTAATTTTTTAATTTATTTCTTTTCTTTTCTTGTCATTGATTTTGTTTATTTTTATATTTTATTATCTTTTGTTGTTTGTTTCGTTTGTGTCTTTTTTCATTTGCTTCTTTGGGTAGTTAGGTTTATTTTCTTTTTGGTTCCTTTTTATTTGTTTTTATTCACCTCTATTTTGGATTTATTTTGTGTTGTATTTTATGTGCCTCTTATCTGTACATTTATTTATTTCTTACAATTTTTGTATTTTCTCATTTTGTTATCATTGATTTTTCTCTCTTAGGTTGTTTTAATTTTTTATTTATTTCCTTACTTTTTGTTTGTTCTTATTGTGGTATTTTGTGTTTTGGCTTTATGCTTGATTTTATTTTATGATATTGTATTTTCTTTTGTTTCTTTGGTCTCTTAGGGGTCTTGTCAACCTCGACTAGTGTGCTTCCTACCTTCCCCCTTCTTATTCCTGTCTAGGTTTGCAATCTGCAATTTTCTTCTCCTTCTTGCTCTCTTGCATCTTGATGATGGATCATGTAGTGTGATCCAAAACGTTGATGATAAAAAAGCTTACACAATCAAATCCAAAAATTATCTAACAAGAATGAGAGTGTTGTCACTCAGTACTATACCGCATTCTAAACTAAAATTAGAAAACATTATTTCTAAATTATACTATTTTTTTTCCTAATTTAGTCCAAAGAATTCAGATGTATTAACTAATTTTTTAGTTCTTACAACTTAATTATAAATATCCCTATATTATCTAGATTGAAATGATTTTTTAACTCTATAGTACCTGGCGATTCCAGTTTTAATTAATAACATCGAAGTTCCAAACTCAATCATGGTTTGGCTTAAGTACACTACAGTTTCATAATTTGATCGTATCTAAGATTTTAATTCTTTAATAATCATTTTTCTAAGAGATTATATTTATATAAGATCCTTGAGTAATTGTGAGAGGCGAGATTTGGACAATAGAACCAATGTGTCCTCAGTCTGCCAAAGTGGTGAAAGCTACCATGAGAGCACACATGGTTAGATCATGGGCCAGATCTGTGCAAGATTGCTTCACGTGGTGGCCTAGAAGGAGAGCCTAGAAGGGAAACTAAGGGCACCAATCTTGGTCATGATGTATTGCTTAATTGACAAGCGATCATGTCAATCCAACTTGGATATCCGCATCAGACCATCTCAATTTTGGATGTCAATTTCTTTTTGTCCCGTGACCAATGACATATATATTTGACTTCAGTCTAATTGGTTGATGACATTTCAATCCACCACATTTGCTAGGTAGTATTGTTCAAATTTTGTTGAAACCACATATCACCTTTCATTTTGCCCGTCAATATCAAGATAAACGACCGATATTTAAACTCTAATCAAGATCAATGACCAATATTCGAATTTTGTAATGTTTCAATAGGGTTAAGTTTTTCAAATATAGTTCAAGGAAAGTCAAGATTTTAATGGATGATATTTTAAATTAAGCACGACTAACATGATGTATATTGTAGTAATAAATTAAAATGCTCTCATACCAATCTCTATGGATTTATTTATGTAGCCTGATGTATAAAAAGGAATGGTTTTTTAATAAAAAAATATAATAGGTAATCTTTATAGTTATAAATGTTCTATCTCTTGTACCAAACCGCAATAGAATAAAATGGAGAAAATTTTAGTTGAACAGTTTGAAATAAGATGAGAGAAAATCAAAGGGCAATGTAGAATTAAATTAGATAGAGTTGAAAAAAATAGGTGTGAATCCTTTTTGTCATTCATTTTGAAGTATTTTTGTAAATTTGATGTTAGTTCCTCTAGTATTGTAAAATGTACAACCCCATACTTTTACATGTTCATCAAGGTCATCCTACAACCTTATTTTGTGTGCATAATATTCTTCTAGCTCCTCTAACCTCTATTATAGCCTTTCAGTACTATACTAGAGTACATACTATACTATGCTAAAGATTGATTAGTAAACATAACTGAACAAGGCTGAGGAGAAGTGGGAAGAGCTGTAGGCTCAGATGGGTTAACTATCTACGTCCAGATCTCAAGAGAGGGATGATTACTCCAGAAGAAGAACGTTTAATCATAGACCTCCAAATCCGCTGGGGAAACAGGTATTCTATAAATCCACTCATATGGGTTATGGGTGCAGAATAAATTGGTCTTAAATTTTCCAATGTTGATTTCAAATAGCACAAACTGTACAAATCTGTGAATACTGTTGTACCTAACTTTCTAGTTTAGATTGTGTATGTTTTTATAATGCATATTTCAAATCATATATAATTGTATTTAATAACTTTGATCTAATATGAAACATGATTGAATGTGATCAGTGAATATGATTTGAATTCGAAACATACTCAATTTAAAAAATAAAAATTTGTATATATTTCATAGACTCGAAAAATTATACCTACTACTCTAAATACTGTACGTAACTTTCTAGTTTAGATTGTGTATGTTTTTATAATTGACATTTCAAATCATACTTAGCTGGATTTAATAATTCTGATCTAATATGAAACATGATTGAATGTGATCAGTGAATATGATTGGAATTCAAAACATACCCAACTTCAAAAAATAAAAACTTGAATACACTACTTCTTCATAGACTCCAAAAATTCATACCTACTACTCTAAATACTTGTCTATATTGATTGAATAGTACAAAATGTACAAAATTTTGAAAACTAGAGTACCCAACTTTCTGGTTTGAATTAGGTTTGTTTTTCTAGTTGAAATTCAGATTCTAATAATAGTGGGTTTCTACAATCTATGACTTTATTACTATGTTTTTGGGTAAGTTTGTGTGTGAGTTTTTAGCATCAACATTTCAGATCATTCTCAATGATCCATCATTAGGATGAGAGAGTCTAAGAATGCCAAGAGATAATGCTGAAAACTCTCTTGGCATTCTTAAACTCTCTCATCCTGATGATAGGTCATTGAGTATGATCAGAAACATTGATACTAAAAACTCACACATAATCTTACTTAAAAACGTAGCTATAAATTTAGATTCTATCCAATGATCGTATTTAATAACTCTGATGATAGATTTCTGAATCTAATACAGAATATGAAACATGAACTAAAAGAGCACAAAATTTAAACCAGAAGCTTGATAGACATAAAAACTCATAGCTCTTACTCAGAAACTAGTAATCAAAACCATGTTTATAAGAAGAGAAAAAAAATGGCTGATGATGGAAATTTTTCTACTTTAATTATAGGTGGTCTCGAATTGCACAGCATTTACCTGGCCGAACAGATAATGAAATCAAGAACTACTGGAGGACAAGAATTAAGAGAAAGCTCCTTACAAAAAATGCAGTAAATCAATCTTCAAGGAGCTCAGGTTATTCTGACTCTATGCCGCATTCTTTTCCCCAGCAGAAGAGTGAATCAGAAAGAAGCATGACACCAGAGAATAGCCTGCAGAAAAATGGAACACTCAATGACAGAGTGGTTCATTTTACGGAAGATGGAAAAGAGGAAGATTCAATGTGTCAACTCTATTCAATCATAAACTCAAATGAGTGGAACAATTTTCAGGACGACAGTGGTGATTTGCTTGAGAGTAGGACGATGTCTTACGAGATGGAATCTTTTGCATGCATGATATCCGAGTTATGTGCAGATGTGGAGGACGACCAGTGCAGCATCTTCATTCATTGAATTTTGAAATCGGGTTAAAGTTCTAGTGCTTAACGTCAGAACCCATATAAAGGTGAACTGCACAATAGATTTGGATGTAATTAAAAGTTGATATGAAATGACTGTATAGGATTGAGTTTAATTGTGGAAAGGAAATTCAGTATCTTATGATTGTGAATTAGAAATTTGTGAAGTAGTCTGTTTACAAACTATTAGGGTTGTCTTTATTTTGGAAAACAATTCTATGTGGCAAATCAGCCATAAAGATGTAAACCATGGATAAAGACTCCTTCGATTCGTACCCTCTGTTCTTGTTTTTATACATTTTAAAAATCGTCAATCTTATTAAATTTGATGCGTAACGTTTCATACGACCTTTTCCACGTCATTCCATTTAATGAATGTCTTCACCAATAGCCATTAAACATAATTAATCTTATCCATATCTTTTTAAATGGATTAGTCTTAATGATTTGTACCCTTAAAATTGGGTTTTCATAGTGTTGATGGAAAGTTTCACTGTACTGATGATGGCAGCATCTTCGTAATGTTAGTTTTTCTGATGTTTTGTTCTTGGACTACACTCACTTGTTTAAGAGGGGTGAGTGGTGAGATTATCTTGTATTTCAGTTATGTTCTTTGGTAGGATTGGATTCCTTTATCATATTGATAATATATTTCTTATTATATTGTAAATTAATTGATTTATAATTATGTTTTGATTAGATAAATCAGGAAAAGGTTTGAACTCTTACAGACTATCAAGGCTAAAAACAGGAACCTTTTTTAAAAGTGAGGCTTTTGACCAGAGCAACTAACTAGTGAGTTGACCAATCTACTTGAAAAAACCCCTTGCACTAAAAACTATGCAGCCAAGGGAAAGAGTAATAACATCAGGTTTTGATAGGCTTCATGCAACATTTTATCAGTAGGACCACCTTAAAAAGAGAGTCCCTGAAACAAGGACAAAGACCACAAAGAATTGGAGGCATCTAGCAACCTTGTGACCATAAAACAATCTAGGCATTCAAGAGAAATATTAAATGAATTAACTAGAGAATGAACCAGCACAAAAAAATCCCAAATTGTTTTGAAAGGCATCTCTAAATGCTTTACTAGTAGAAATCCCTACTAACAAAACATCATGGACAACCTCAATAAGTCTACTATTAGCAATATTGAAAACCTTAGCAACCCCAACAAAAAAAATACATGTCCACCTCAATAGGCTTGTTTTTAGAAAAGCAACTAGCTTATTCTAAAAAATTCTAGTAAAGATTACCAACAACTATCGTAGCAAGGACTACCTCAATAAGCCTATTACTAGAAGACTAGGAAGCAGTGGGAGCCAGCTTAATGGGACCTGTAGGAAAAAGAAGGGATAAATACCATTGAAGAGAACAAAGTCGTCCAAAAGAGTTCAAATCCATCTACAGAAGTAGGCACAAAGGAAGAAGAGCCATCTTTAATAAAACCCACACAAGAATACTAAACCTTGATCAATACACCACCAACACCAACCAGCCATACAAAACCACACCCCACTTAAATAGGGACACTATCATCCATTGAAACTCACATAACCACTAAAACCAAGCCGACCCCAACTCCATAGGGAACACACAAGAAAAAGTAGAGCCACCACTATTACAAACTCCAGAACCTAGCAAAATGTTCCAAAAACTACACCCCACTAGGAAAGACCAAGTGATGGATAACAACAAAACAAAATGAAGGACCAAAGTCAAAACCCAAACTCCCTAAGTTGGAAAAGTCATAGCACCAAAACTCACTACTCAAACTTTCAAACAAAACATTGAAAGGAAACAAAAAGACATAGATTTTGAGGGAAAAGAAACCCTAATCTCCAAGAAAAGAGTAATCCAAGGTGGGAGAAATCATATCCACTTAAAGAAAAAGTCATTGCAGAAAAAAAGGTTCGAAGAAATGCAACCAAAAAGGTAGGGAAAAATAGGCTTCAAGGATCTCATAAATAGAAACAACCACCTAAAGGCCCTCAAATCGCAAACCATCTAGATCACCTCGTTTAGCATCATCACCAAGGCATGGACATTTTTGACTTCATTTTTGTACATCCACAAAAGCCCAAGGTCTCCAATAATGAAGATGAGGGGAACACAAACCACTAGAACCCTCATACCCAAACAAGCCAACACAACCAACAAGTCAATGAAGGAGGCTTGGACATGCTGTGACTTCAATAGAGAACCTAGTCATGTCACTGGGGTAGGAACACTCCAATCTCTAGAAAAGGAAGAGCATACAAAGAGGGCCCAAAAACAGGGCCAAACCCACACCATCATCTTGTACCTCCCTTTTGACATCCACTTCTTCATCTCTATCTCTACCATCACCTGGGGTTTTAGAAAGCCATGTATTTTTTCTTCTTTTGCTCATCACCCTCACAACATCATAGCTACATCTTTATTTATAATCATATTATCACTACTATCATATCATATTATTTTTTCTTTTCAAGTTAGGTGAAGTATATGCCTCTTATTATCTATGAATCTCAAGAAAATAGTTGGCACTTCATGTAGGGAAGCTCCCTAAGTTGGCTAGTCCTTACCCTTGAGCATCCACCATCTCCTCCTTTTGGTGTGATTGTGGGCTTCATTAGGAGGTACTTTTTATCTTAGATATTTTCTAGTATTTTAATTATGTTTCAATATGGGATACATACCAATCAATAGTATCATTCTAACACACACATGCACATGTCCACACACACAAAAAAACACATGCGCATGCTCGCACACATGCAAGTACGCAAGCATGCATTTTAATTAAAGATATGGTAACAATTTGTCACAATTAAAAATAAAATTGAAATATAATATTTATTAATTTGAATGATTTTCTTTGTGAACTATGGGTTTTGTGTAATTGAACTCATGTTTTGACCATTGTACAACTTAAAGATTTATGATTTGCCCCTTAATATCTTTTAATACAATATTAGTGTGATGCGATATGATTTTCAACATTGATTAATATATTAATATATTTCCCTACCTTCAACAAATTTTGTTGCAAATGAAAGAGAGCATGGTGCCAAAGAGAAAGGGAAAGGTTTTACCCAATCTATACAACAAGGCAATGAATATACATTTAGTTACAACTAATTTAAATACATAAACCCTATATGATTGATAATTTAATGTCATAGCATGTTGATAGTGGGACCACAAATTAGCCACTCATTCCACATCTTTTGTCTAATACAATAGTTGAGATTGTACTAGTGACCACTAAGAATGAGAGTGTCACACAATACTTTACCATATTCTGGACTAGAATTGGAAAGCCTTATTTCTAAATTATACAATTTTTTTTCCTAATTTAGTCCAAAGAATTCAGATGTGTTAGCTAATTTTTTTGTTCTTACATCTTAATTGTAAGTATCAATATATTATCTAATTTGAAAATGATTTTTTTAACTCTATAGTACCCAGTGATTCCAATTTTAATTAATAACATCTAAGTTCCAAACTCATATTTTATTGATTTCTTGTGTCATACTCCATTTATACCTCATGGTTTAACTCAAGTACATTGTTGCTTCATAATTTGATCATATCTAAGATTTTAATTCTTTAACAATCATGTTTCTAAGAGATTATAAAGTTTAGATAAGATCCTTGAGTAATTGTGAGAGTTGGGATTTGGACAATAGAACCAATGTGTCCTCTGCCCGCCAAAGTGGTCAAAGATACCATGAGAGAATACGTGGTTAGATCATGGGCCAAAATAGTGCAAGATTGCTTCACATGGTGGCCTAGAAGAAGCGCATAGAAGGGAAACTAAGGGCATTGTTAGTTTGTTAGCTTGGACAACTATTTGTAGATTTCCTAATAATTAGAAAATAATCATTTTCCTATAAAAAATTGTTAGTGTAGGAACAATTATTGTTTAATTATTTGATTTCCCTAGGTGATGCCTTGCAACCAATTTTTGTATTGGTTGGTAAGTTGTTTTTAATCTCATTTGTTGATTGTGAATCAATCTCGATTGTCAGTTTACCAATGAGGGTATTATAAAAGAGGGTCTAGGGGCATTTGTAAAACACAAGTTGGAGAGTATTTCTAGTGTTAGAAAATGATTTTGTAGTGATAGAAAATAGTCTTGCAGTGTTAGCAAGGGCGCAATGATAGCATTGGGGATAGTAATGGAGGACTATCAGTAGGAGGAACTAGGAGATTGTTGGAGTTCGTAATTTGCCGAAGTTTAATATATTTATCATCTATAGTACTGGTTTTCCCTCCAGGGTTTTTCCAGGGGCAATTGTCCGAAAATATTGTGTTATTCTATTGCATATTTATTTCTATGTTTTTATTGGTGAAGTTGCATTTGTGTTATTTTTCAATATTAGCTATGAATTATTTTTGAGTAGTTTAATAATCTTTATAAGATAGGAGATTAATAATCAGCGACTACAATAGAATTTTCACATGGTATCAGAGTGAAGTTGAGGGTAGAAAAGTATTACCCTAGGAAAGGAAAGAAATTGAGGGTTTATAAAACCTAGTTTGACATCTTTCTTGAGTTATTATTTCTTTTATTTCTTTGAGATGGCCTCAGCTGGTTTAAGAGATCAGGACAAATTAGATGGTGCCTCAAATTTTGGTGTCTAGAAAGCTTAAATTTATTTATTATTGGAATATCTAATGGTATCAAGGAATATGTTACCAATGTTGTAACTATACCCATAGATGCAACACAGCTCATAGCATACAAGAAGGATGATGCCAAGGTGAGGAGGATAATCCTTGATGGTGTCAAGGACCATATTGCTCCACATATTGTAGAGTTAGATACTGCAAAGAAGATGTAGGATGCCATTCTGAATCTGTACTAGAATGCTACCACCAACCGGAAGCTGATTCTCAGATAAAATTTGAAGAATACCAAGATGAACAAGGGAGAAGATGTCACAAGTTACCTCACTAAGCTTAGACTTGTCGAGGATGAGTTAACAGATGTTGGAGATAGTCCAAGTGCTGATGAACTAGTTAGAATATCCCTAAATGGGTTTACTAAGTAGTGGGATGTCTTTATTCAAGTTGTCAGTGGACGAGACACCTTACCGAGTTGGGATCGACTATGGAGTGATTTCACTCAAGAGGAGTTTAGACTAAGTCTTTTCAATGGAGCCAACAACAAGAGTCATAAAAGTGAGATGGAATAGGAAAATATTTCCCTAGTGGGAAAGGGGAAAGAGATGAAGGATTCTAGCAAAGGATCAAATTCACAAAGTGAGAAGAAGAAGAAGGACCTACCTAAGGTCAAGTGATTTGGTTGTCATGAGTTTGGCCACTATGTCAGTGATTTTCCACAAAGAAATAAGAGTGAATATAAGGGCAAGAAGTAGGTGGCATCTACAACAAGTGCAGATGAGCTCTCTAGTAGAATGGAGGATGAGTTTTCACTCATAGCTTGTATGGTTAGCTCAACCTCATAGAGTGTTTGGTATATAGATAGTGGGGCGTCATTCTATATGAAAAGAGTTAGAGAGTACTTCTCTAGATATAAGGAGGAGGAGGAGAACACCACTATCTAGATTTCTATGGGGAACTTGTCCAAGCTTAACCCAGTTAGGAAAGGGACTCTTCAGTTTCAGAGCGAGAATGAAAAGGTAATTCCTCTTCATGATATGTTGCATGTGTGAGGACTAGGTGTGAATTTGATTTATGTATCTTTTCTTTAGGATAAAGGGTATAATATACTTTTTACAAGGACACAGGTGTTGATCAAGCACAAGGATTGGAAATCACCTGTATCTATTGGTGTTAGGAGAAGACACATTTATAGGTTGCAGTTTGAAACTCCTAAGGCACTCATGAGAAACATTAATCCTAGAGATCTTGGAGAGCTATGGCATAAGAGGATGGGCTATATACATCATGGATCACTTAAATTACTTCGCGAGATAGTGACAGGTGTTCCAGAGGTGAGCACAAAGCATGATTATGTATGTAAGGGATGTGTGTTGGGAAAGTTTGCAAAAGAATATTTTCCAAGGAGTGACACCATATCTGAGGGTGTTGTTGATCTAGTAAATTCAGATGCAGGTGGACCAATTTTGATGAAGTCTCTCAGAGGATATGAGTACTATGTTATTTGTATTGATGATTTCTCTAGGAAGAATTGGGTATATTTCTTTAAGACCAAGGATGAGGTTTTCAGTCGCTTCCAAGGGTTCAAGGCTCTTGTGGAGAACTCGAAAAGAAGGAAGATAAAGGTTCTTCAGTTAGATAATGGATGCAAGTAAAAAGGAAATGAATTATATGAATTCTATACCAGGGAAGGAATCAAGAGGGTTCAATCACGAAGTTGTGTCCCACTTTTAGGGATGAAGGAAATCGTGAAATCATCAAACAAAAATTTTTGCCTGCCTTCGTGCGAAGTCTATACTTCACCCGAAGTCCTTAGGATGCTTCGTGCAAAGACACCATGTAGGGGTCTTCACACAAAGACCCCTGCGTGGCTTCATGCGAAGTATATACTTCACACAAAGCCATTTAGGGCCGGATTTTATATAAATTTCCGGTGATTCATTTTCTAACCATCATTTTCATTGGAGCAATTTGTGGACCCCTAGGCTTGGAGCAAACTATGTCACCACACCAGCGCTTCCCGAGCTTCGTCGACCTCTTCAGTTTTCTAGCAGTACCAGGTACACATATTTTTCTCATTTTTTATTGTAAATAATATGTTTTATATTTATTTTAACTAGTTATTTGTTTTAAATAATTTTTAATTTGTATAAATGTTAGAAAATGTTATCTAAATGTTAGAAAATGTTAGAAATCATAGGAGAAATGTTAGAAAACATTAAGATTCGAGTTAGAAAATGCTAAATTTTAAGTTTAAAATTATAATTATTAAGAATTTCTCTCTCTCTCTCTCTCACATGTATGTACACGCATTTTTAGTAAACTTATTAAAGTTAGCTATTTGTTTTATTTATAATTTTTAGTTTGTGAAAATCTTAGAAAATTGTAGTTCAATTTTTCAAAATGATTTAGTAGTATGTTAGAAAACGTTAAAAAATTGTAGTACAATAAGTTTCTAGGACCCTTATTTCTCTTTTACGACATATTAAGACACTTAGGATCCTTTATTATAATTTACATATTACCTGACATCTTACTTGACACGTAGGACCCCTTAAGACCCATATGAACCATTATTATATATTAAAATATCCTATGACACATTCATCTATCTTAGCTTCTGTTAATACATATGTGAACCCATTGTTGCCCGCAAGAACCCTTAAGACATACTAGTATCAATTAATATAACCTAAGATACCTTAAACCACTTATCGTGCATCTATGATCCATTAACATTGTTGGACCATTATACATGTCCCTTATGACATTTTAACACATCTATGACCCATTCAGATCATCAAGACCCATTAACATATCTTAGGTTGTCTTAGGACACATTTATGTACATCTTAGATTTAATTAATTTATCATACAAGGATCATCCACTAATGAAATGTAGGACCCCTTAGGACCTCTTATGTTACCCCCGACCCCTTAAGACACATATATATATACCTGACTCATTGTTACCCACGACCCCTTAAGATGTAGTCCAGGACCACTTATATTGCACCTACAACCCTTTAACATTCTAGGACTCTTATCTAGATCCCTTATGAAATCTTAAAACAAATATAAAACCTTAGGACCCCCAAGACCCATTAAAAAAATTTAGGATGTCCTAGGACTGGACTTGGACCACTTATGATGTTCTACGACCCATTAATATTATTGGACCATTATACATCCCTTATGATATTTTAAGACATATACATGACCTATTCAAATCCTGAAGACCCATTATATATGTATACGAGGATCCATTAATGTAACCTAGGACCCCTTAGGACCTTTTATGTTACCCACGACCCCTTAAGACAATCAAGGACCACTTATGTTACCCACGACCCCTTAAGAAAGTCTAGGTCATATTAGGTGGACTAGTAGGTCACATTAGGTCATATTAGGAAATAAGGTACATGTCTAAGTTGTTTCTCTACTTAAATACCTAACTAGACCTATTAGGACCAAGTAGACCTAACTAGGACCTATTAGGATCAATTAGGAAGGTATTAGGTCTTTAACCAACATTAGTCTAACCAATTAGATGTAGTAGGATCTATTAGGTCCAAATAGACCTAACTAAACCTATCTAGACCTGTTATGATAGGTAATTAGGACAGACCTAATATGACCCATTGATGTCTTATCTATACCTTAGGACCTCTTATGAACTACCCACGACCCCTTAAGACACTCCATGACTCCATGACTCCATAATAGGTTGAACATTAGGTCATATTAGGAAATAAGGTATGTCTAAGTTGTTTCTCTACTTATAGACCTAACTATCTACCTATTAGGACCAAGTAGACCTAACTAGGACCAATTAGACACGTATTAGGTCTTTAACCAACATTAGTCTAACCAATTAGATGTATTAGGACCTATTAGGTCCAAATAGACCTAACTAAACCTATCTGGACCTATTATGACCAATTAGATAGGTAACTAGACCAATTATGACCTATTGAGACCAAAATTTAGGACCTATTAGACTTAACTAGACCTAACTATACTAGGACCAATTATGAATCAATTAGAATCAATTAGAACTAGTTAGGAGGTCTAATTAGACTCAATTAGAACCAATTATGACTCTAGGACCACTTATGTTACCCACGACCCCTTAAGACAGTCTAGGACCACTTATATTACCCACGATCCCTTAAGACACTCTACATGACTCTTATCTATGTACGTTATGACAGGTAATTAGGATAGGTAATATGACCCATTGATGTCTTATCTATACCTTAGGACCTCTTATGTTACCCATGACCCCTTAAGACACTCCATGAATCTTATCTATACCTTAGGACCTCTTATGTTACCTACGACCCCTTAAGACAATCAAGGACTGGACTTACATTACCGACGACCCCTTAAGACACTCTAGGTCATATTACCTATCCTAATAGGTCACATTAGGTCATGTTAGGAAATAAGGTATACATCTTTAAGTTGTTTCTCTACTTATAGACCTAACTAGACCTATTAGGACCAAGTAGACCTAACTAGGACCTATTAGGACCAAGTAGACCTAACTAGACCTATTAGGACCAAGTAGACCTAACTAGGACCTATTAGGACCAATTAGATAGGTATTAGATCTTTAACCAACATTAGTCTAACCAATTAGATATATTATGACCTATTATGACCAATTAGATAGGTAACTAGACCAATTAGGACCTATTAGGACCAAAATTTAGGACCTATTAGACTTAACTAGACCTAACTGTACTAGGACCAATTATGACTCAATTAGAATCAATTAGAACCAATTAGGACCTAATTAGACTCAATTAGAATCAATTATGACTCAATTAGAATCATTTATGAATCAATTAGAATCAATTAGAACCAGTTAGGAGGTCTAATTAGACTCAATTATGACTCTAGGACCACTTATGTTACCCATGATCCCTTAAGACATGCTCTACATGAATCTTATCTATGTACGTTATGATCAATTAGAATCAATTAGAAGATCAATTAGAATCAATTAGACTCAATTAGAATCAATTAGAATCAATTAGACTCAATTAGACTCAATTAGAATCAATTAGAATCAATTAGAAGATTAATTAGAAGATCAATTAGAATCAATTAGACTCAATTAGAATCAATTCTAGAATCAATTCTAGACTCAATTAGACTCAATTAGAATCAATTACAATCAATTAGACCTATTTAGACTCAATTAGAATCAATTACATGACTCAATTAGAATCAATTAGAACCAGTTAGGACCTAATTATAGTCAATTAGAACCAATTATGACTCTAGGACCACTTATGTTACCCACGACCCCTTAAGATAGTCTAGGACAACTTATATAACCCATGACCCCTTAAGATACTCTATGGTCCTAGATTATCTATACGTTCGGACCTCTTATGTTACCTACAACCCCTTAAGACCTCTTATTATAAATTTCTGACCCCTTAAGACCTAATTAGTATGTGTCTTAGGACTCTTAAGACCTAATAAGACCACTTATGTTACCAACGACTCCTTAAGACATGAGCTATGACCACTTATGTTACCCACGACCCCTTATGTAAATGCATTTTTAGTAAATATTAAATTTAGTCCTATGACCCATTGATGTACATGTTAGATTTCATTAATACATACTAGGATGTCCTATGACCCATTGATGTCTTATCTACCTTAGGACCACTTATTTGTTTCCATTTTACATGTAGTTATAATGTTGTAATCAAGTACTTAATTATTAACACTTAGCTCTTTCACATGTGATGTACATCTAGATGGCCGCTCAGGGTGCACCTCAGACTCCTGACATTCATACTATTTTTCACATGGCCGACACAGAGATAGCTAGACTTAGACAGGCTATCAGTAGATCTAGTGGAGATGGTATATACAGAGACACATGTGCTACTATATTGACTAGTTTGGAGTCTATGACTAGTAGATTGAGGGCCCACACTTCATTTATGCCTCAGGTAGTTGAGGCCATTTTTTGAGAGTTGAGGGAGGAGATCTCGGGTGATGTTTCCTTAGCACAGGTTCAGAGCCTTGTGTCCAAGGAAATCATCAAATGAGAAATGTTCCCACATTATGAGAGGATGAGAGTGGTGAGGGCTTATCAGGTGACACGATGTGTGATCCCTCAGATTGCTTGTATGATTTACCCTCAACATCTTACAGCCCATGGTCTTTATCCAAATAACAACCAAATTCCATTATACTTTGCACAACAATTATACGTTGAGTTCCATTTGGGACTCAGGGTCAACTATTTTGATATCCCAACTTTTTATGGTTAGGGGCTAGGTAGGCTTGCAGACCGCGATCAGTATCGTAGGCCTGATTGAGTTGTGTAGCCTCATAGACAGCTAGTTGGAGAGAGGAGTCCGGTAGTGACACCGGTGATGGCTGCTACTGCAGATAGAGTCATCATTACTTCTCAGAGGGGATTTCTGGATAGCATAGGATAGATTGCTTCTATAGCCACATCGATCAGTTCAAATTTAGTGGGCAGATACATTTTGACTAGACCGAGTAGAGCCAGATCATCTTCTGAGGCTTCATCTAGTAGTATTGTAGGTGTGAGTGATGAGACATATAGAGTTGTTGGTCTTCCTATGCCTGGAGAGATACGAGCATTGTCGGGTTATCAGAGTACTTTAGATATGGCCCTTTACTTTTTGGAGGATCTTGTGTAGGCCTATTCTCATATTGCCGACACATAGAGGATCCCTATACATTTAGTCAAGGCACTTACACGGGGTCCTGTAGTTCCACCGATAGAGGACACACCATCTACTAGTCAGGCACAACATAGTGCAGAGCATCATGCACAGGATAGTGCAGAGCACTATGCACCCACAGATCACTCTATAGCTGCAAAGCCTGGTATAGAGATTGGAGATGTATGCATCACCAGTGAGGGCCTAGATGCTTTTGATGAGCAGTTGCGTGGGTTGGGTCAAGTGGATGTTGCCACTGATGGCGGGTCATTTATGGATATGTTATTTCATCCACATGGTTCAGATTCTACACCACTCCCCTTGCAGCTAGTGACACCCCTACACTCCTCATTACTACAGAGGTTCGAGACCTTAGGTGGTGTGGGTGATGCAGTATTAGTTGATGATATGATGGTGCAGCGCGCTGATGATCCTCCTGCTCTTGAGACTCAGGTACATATAAAAATTTCTTTTCTTTTTTATTAGGAGTTTTAGTGAATAATTAATTGTACATGTATTAATATTTGTTTAATGCATAATATTTTGTAGGCACAATTAGCAGAGCATGTTACCTCTAGTGTGGGTTCAGAGCATCTTCCACATGATGTGACACCTACTAATGGTCAGGTAAGTTTTAGATATATATGTATGTACATGTTTATATTTCAAGTACTTTACATAATATATCTACTATGCACATGTGTATATAACCAACTGTTGTACACTAAATTTGCAGGAGTCAGTCATTGCTTTACAAGCAGATGATACACCTACTAGTGGTTAGGTATGTTTAAAAATATGTAAGTTTAAATATGCATTTATAATATTTTAGATTATTATCATATATACATGAATTTATATTCACAGGGATCAATTGTTGTCTCACAGCCAGAGGATGCTCGTGGTGGTCACTTAGAGGGTCGCTCTATTCGTATGCACCTAGATAACTCCCTAGTTTAGGACATGTTGAACATATATTTTATTTGAGACTCAGTTTATGATTCGAGACGTACATATTTGATTAGATGATATGCTTAGATTATATGATATGAGACACATTTATTTGATTAGATGATATGATATGAGACACATTTACTTGATTATCTAGACGTATATTTGATTAGATTAGATGGTTTTATTCAATTAGATGATATGATTTGATTTGATTATATATGATATATATGATTCGAGACATATGATTCAAGACATATATTTGATTAGATGATATATGATTAGATTAGATGAATCTATGATTAGATGATTAGATGAATCTATGATATATGATTAGATGATATATGATTAGATTATTAGATGATTAGATGATTAGATGAATCTATGATATATGATTAGATGATATATGATTAGATGATTAGATGATTAGATGATTAGATGAATCTATGATTAGATTGTTTAATTCAATTAGATGATATGATTTTTTTTTATTAGATGATATATGATTAGATTAGATGGTTTTATTCCATTAGATGATATGATTTTATTTGATTAGATGATCTATATGATATATGATTTGACTAGATGGTTTTATTTGATTAGATGATCTATGATTTTATTTGATTAGATGATATGATTAGATTAGATGGTTTTATTCGATTAGATGATATGATTAGATTAGATTTTTTAATTCGATTAGATGATATGATTTTTTTTAATTAGATGATATATGATTATATTAGATGGTTTTATTACATTAGATGATATGATTTTATTTGATTAGATGATCTATATGATATATGATTTGACTAGATGGTTTTATTTGATTAGATGATCTATGATTTTATTTGATTAGATGATTTATTTAGATGATATGATAACTAATTTCATCATTTTTTAGTGTCTTAAGGGGAGGTCTTAAGGGGATCTATAATTAATATCATAAAAGATAACTAGTTAATACATGTAACTAATGTCCATAATAACTATTCTAACTAATTCTAGAACTAACACATGTCATACTTGTAATATAACTAATTTCATCATTTTTTAGTGTCTTAAGGGGAGGTCTTAACCTGGGATCTATAATTAATATCATAAAAGATAACTAGTTAATACATGTAATTAATGGATAATAACTATATTCTAACTAATTCTAGAACTAACACATGTCATAAGTAATATAACTAATTTCAAGCATACATAAAATCTTTAACTAACATGAAATCTATAAAAATCATTGAATAATCAAAGTATACGTATAAAATTCTATATATTAAAAGCATTGAACCATCAAATAGGTTCATCATATATCAACAAATTATAGCCTATCATATGTTTAAATATATAAACAAAGTATAATGAAATTTAATCCATAGATATCAAATAGGTCCCAACACAACAAATCAGTATACATGTATTAAACTTTTTAGACCAACTCAAGTGGTTCAGACCTTTCATGGAGAACTTGTAATATTCTCTCATGATCCTCACTATCTAGTCTCTACTTACGACGTCCACATTGAGATTTAACTGTATGAAGACAAATGGATGTGGCAACTACTAGGTGACTATATTGGAACACCTTATTGTCTGGTTCGTAATCAACAAAGTGAATACCATGTTGAATTACTTTGATTTGTTTGAAATATGTTCCCTCTAAAACAACTAAACCTGCAAGTCACATATTTTAACAATATATAAATTTAAACAAACTCAATTTGAATTTTGTTAAAAGGTTGAAATTTAAAATTTACAAATTGAGTTCAATATATTGATGTAAAGTGGATATACAAACCTATGGGGAACAACATTCCATCACTTTCTTCAGGTTCAAGTAACTTCATCCTCTCTACAATACAACGCAGTAAATAATAATCAACTCCTACATTTCCACTCTCAGCAATCACTGCAAAGACATCTCCTGCACAATAAATTTTTATATATACATGTGTGAGATCTTAAAATAAATACTTAGTTCAATCTATAGATCTATCTATATCTATGATCTATACATGCAACTCAGTGTACCATATAATGTGAAATTTATTTATACTTAACAATTTTAACCAATCCCAAGATATGATCGTAATCAATAGAAATCAAAGGAACATCATCGAAGTTTTCATCTTCGTCTCTATCAAATGTATCAGTAACAACTAGTGGCACTAGATTCCATGCATCTACATATCCACGATCTTGATTGATACATTCCTCATAATTGTCAGCAATGCAGTGACAACAAAAGCATGAGTAGTCCCTAGTGTTCAACATCCAATTGCGAAAATTCGTACTCATAACTGAATGCAAAGATCACGTCTTTTCTATCCTATTGCAACCATGCATAATTTTTCTATCCACACCTGAACAAATGCATATATATAATACATTCTATATAAATATACTTTGAATAAAAAATATCATTAAAATTTTAAACACTTTCAAATAATTAAAAAATATGTGCATACCTTTTATCTCCCAAAATTTTCTATATGGCACCACCTGAGTCAATCCTGATGACGTGTCATTTTCATTTGGTATGAAATGTGTCTTGCACCATTCAACCACATCATGTGCATTTTTTATATGCACTCCCTTATAATTCATTTGATACTTTCATATAGCACGTTTGATGCAAGCTCTGGCACCATCATGTTCACCTTTTCCATGTCCACTCTCAAAGAAACTCCAGACATGTGGTATGTTTTCATTATGATGATATCTACATAGTGCATAAAATGGTCTTGATGATTTAAATTGTGTAGCACATCCATCTGACCAAACATAATGTTTATCAATTTTTATACCTCTTTCTTTCACATTTGCAAAAAACATCTTGAAGCAGTGTTCCACATAATGAATGTCATGATCTCTATCATCACTTATATAAAAATGATATTCCTTCTTGATGAACCATGCTTCAAATGTGCTCTAAATACCATCCAAATCTAATTGTGCATGTCGATAACACACATGTACCATAATAGTAATTTGCTCTGAAAAATAGTATTCTGACTGAATTGCCTTTTGATGAACAAAAGAATAATTTTCTGCAAAATCAACAACTGATACAATAGTTCCAAGTGGGAAATTGTCTCTCAGTGTTTGAAATTGTTGTGCTTGCCACTTTGTAAAAAAAGCATGATGAATGTAGGGTTGAATCAATTTTTTAAATTTTTCCATAAAAACTCCAACATTTATCTCCTCTTCAACATATTCTAACCTTTTGGATTCTTTCCCAAATTTTGTTTCATTCTTTACATATTTGTAACTCTTGCAATTTACCATCTTTGTTACATCAATATTTTCATTTTTTAAAGGAAAAAGAGACAAATCGGCACATGTTTGGCATATTCCTTTTATGCAATTTATTTGTCCAGCTACATCATCTCTTTTGTCACATAAAATGGATGAGATGAACTCACTTTTTCTAGTAGGATGAGCCTTTTCAAAACCATAAGTGTCTTCTACAAAATTTTGAAAAACTTGATAGTGGAGATCAAATTCAATATGATAACAACAACAAGTTTCAAACACTTTGTTTGTCCTGATATAATATGGCTTCAATCTTTGAAACAATGTTTGCCCAATCTTTATATTAGGATTTGAACTACAAAATGACACATACATTTCATGTTGTGTTGTGTCCAACCAATGTTTCGTATGATATTCATATTGATTAGCTGAAATTCTATGTTTGATAACATCTCTAGTGTTTGATGAAGGACGTGTATTATCATTCCAAAATGATGTGATCAAATTTTTTTTTTCTTCATCAATCCTATTAGAACAAGGAGCTCTACACATGATTGCCCAATTGCCTTCCAAGGTGCTATCATCCAAAAGTATTCTCTTATTAACATATCGTGATATTTTTTTCCTATTAAAACCAATGTGAGATGAAATTGAAGATATATTTCTTTTTCATCTCATACTGTTACCTAAAATGGATGTCAACATAAATTTTCTTGTAATGGACTTATCTATAGTTCGAGATCGCTTTGCTAGCTGGTTCAAACCTTTCTTAAGATTTTCAATCATATCAGTTTGCATGTCAACAAATTTTCTCTTCTTTGATGATGTGTCTATACCCAATAATTTTAATGCCCCTTCCAACTTTTTGTCTATAAGTATAAGTGAAAGCAATTGAGCTTGTTCAAGTGTTTCAAAATTATCAAATTTACCCAATATTTCTCTTGCTATCATTTTCATTAATCTCTTCTTAGCAAGACTTAATTATTGAGCATTAGCAAGTGATCTCAAAGTGTCCACATTCATTGTAAGTAAATGATCTAAGTTTCTATAACTAATATTTTTCTTTACACATTGAGCTAAATTTAAAAGTTCATCCATACCAGTAGGAGCATGTGATGTTGACCCTTCTCCAACATCAATTGTTTGAGCCTCTCTAGGGAGTAATTCTGACCCTTCTTCAATGTGCAATTCTTCGACTTGACTTGACCCTCCTACTTCAACTTGTCTTTCAGCTTCTTTAGTTTTATGATAATATGTCAATCCAACTTCACGATTTCTTTGTTGAGTACCGAGTGACCTTTTTCTAGAATATTTACTTTGTCTTCCCTTCTTGTTCCCCATTTCTTCGAGCTCCAAAAAATGTGTTCCACAAGATTGTCAACAAAAATTCCTTCTTCAAAAAATGCCTTCAATAATAGAAAATGCAAATTTATTAATTGCAATTTGATGTAAAATAGAAATGAAAAATTTTACTTTTATACCATTTTTAAAAAAAAATTTACTGGTCGACTAGGGTACTTCATACGAAGTACCCCTGGGAAAAATCTCAGCCATGGCTTTTGGCCATAATTTTCACTCAAGGGGCTTCGTGTGAGGGGTCTTCATACGAAGCCCCCCAGGTGGCTTTGTGCGAAGATCCTCTTCGCACGAAGCCACAAAAACAAAAATTGCCCTCAAAAAATAACTCAACTACAGAAAAATGGTCTTCTGAGGCCTGAAACAAGGACTAAACAAGATGAATTTTTCAAACAAATGATGTCAAAAGATGCTATTCGGAATAAGCTTTCTAATGAATATAATTTTAATACATATTGAGTTCATTATCACTTTTAAATATTACTTTAACTAAACATAGGTTGTTTGGTCATTCAACAACCTGTCTCTTCACGACTTCGGGAAAAATAGTAAATGATAAAAAAAAAAAATTATGAAAAATATGTAGGAAAAGCGTATTTGTGTTACCTTTCTATTAAAAAAAAAAAAAAAAAAATCGATATACCTAGATCAAGTTAGAGCGATCCAAGTGACCTTATGTCTAGATTATAGTTACTGTCACTTTAAAACTTAATAAACTATGAAATATTGATCCAAAATGAATCAAACCAATTGCATCCTTTAGATATTGAAGTTAAAAATATAATCTTGAAAGAATTACATCATTATCATATTTTTAAAAAAAGTTATGCTGATCCAAGTGATAGTACCTCCTTAAAAACATAGTTTTTCACGCAAACCACTTTTAGAAGGAGAAGGAAAAATGAATTTAAATGATTTTTTATTTTTTTTAAAATATATTTAAAAACAAGAAACAAAAATCTAAAAGACTCTAGTTTACATCATCTTCAAATTCCTAATAGTTTTGCGGCAACATGTGTTTGAAAGTGAAATTTTTTCTCAAAATGGTGATCTCTGTGTCAAAGCTAGCCAAAAAGTGGGACTCACTATTGTGGGACCACCCAACTTGAGAGAGTGGATTGTTCCTTAAAATCCACATCAGAATGGATTTGTTGAGAGAAATAACCATTATATATTGGAGGTAGCAAGGACTATGCTACATGATCAAGATATGCCCCTCTATTTATGGAAAGAGGCATGTAGTACAACTTTATACATACAAAACAGGGTTCCACATAAGGTACTAAGGAAGAAGACACCAGAGGAAGCTTTCACAGGGAAGAAGCCAGATATTAGTCACTTTAGGATATTTGAAATTTTGGCATATTGCCATATTCTAGGTGATACATGTACAAAGTTAGATCAGACTATAGAGAGGGAGTACTTTGTGGGGTACAATGAAACCTCAAAGGCATATTAGATTTTTATTCTAGGGACTAAAAGTATTATAGTTAGATATAATGTAAAGTTCATGGAGGACAAGGCATTTAGGAGGTCTAGATATTTGTGAGTAGAAGATCAGAGTGAGCAGCCGATAAAAGCTCCAAGGGTATCTCAACCAAGTCAAGAGTATCAAAGCTTGAGTACAGTTACTAGTACAAGCATAGGATCAGGTGGTGAGATTTTGTAGAGTATGGAGCAACTGGTGCTATAGGAAATGCATCAGGAAGACATGGAGGTTGATATCTCATCCTATATAGTTGGTAGCAGGAACCGTGAGATTTAACAAAGGGATTATTAGGAGTTTGTGGGAACTCCTAGGAGGAATAATAGACAGTGAAGACAACCAGCCAAGTTTAATGACTACGTGGCTTTAGTCAGTCAATTGGTAGATAGTGATCCTTCTAGTTATTAGGAGGTTGCACAACATCAAGTGTGGAGAGATGTGATAGTTGAGGAAAATACCTCAATAATGAAGAATGATGTGTGGGAGGTAATTCCTAAACAAACAGATAGGGTAGTGGTTGGATCACGCTAGATCTATGAGATCAAGCATGATGTAGATGATAGCATTAATAAATACAAGGCAAGGTTTTTGGAAAAGGGGTTCTCTCAAAAGGAGGGAATAGACTATGAGGAGACATTTTCTACACTGGCCAGGTATAGCTCTATACAAGCTGTGATCTCATTTGCAGCACACATGGGATGGCAGGTCCATCAAATGGATTTCAAGACAACATTCCTTAATGGTGAGTTGAAGGAGGAGGTATACACAAAGAAACTAGAAGGCTTTGTAGCACACAGTAAAGAAAACCATGTGTTCAGATTGAAGAGAGCTTTGTATGGACTCAATCATGATCCTAGAGTGTGGTATGAGTGCATTGATACATACTTCCAAGAGATTGTCTTCATGAAGAGTGGGGCACATGATAACCTCTACTACTTTGTGGTTGGGGGTGAGGTTCTCATTCTTTCTCTATATGTGGAAAAATTATTTCTAACAGGTTCACTAGGGCTCATAAAGGAGTACAAGAGGGACCTTGGAGTAGAGTTTCAAATGAAGGATTTGGGACTTATGCACTACTTTCTAGGCATGGAAGTGTGGCAGACAAATGGAGAGATTTTCCTTGGGCAAGGGAAATATTGTATTGAAATCTTGAAGAGATTCGGGATGGAGGATTGAAAATACATGTATACACCTATGATCACAAATTGGAGGAAGGTAGATACATCTAAGGAGAAGGATGTAGATCCCACCTTATACAAGAAGTTGATTGGTTCACTCATGTATTTGTCCAACACTAGGCCAGATATAGAATGTGCAGTAAACTCTCTTAGTCAGTTCATGGAAGAGCCAAAGAGAGTGCATTTGATGGAAACAAATCATGTGATGTATTATTTATGTGGTAGAGTTGAGTATGGGATCAAATATGTTTGAGGTGAAGGTATTGGGTTGATAGGTTGTACTGATGTAGATTGGGTAGGAAGTACAAAAGACAAGAGAAGCACTTCAGGCTGTTGTTTTAGTTTGGGATCAGGGGTGGTCTCTTTGTTTAGAAGGAAGCATAAGTCTATGGCTTTGAGTTCTGTAGAAGCATAATACATAGTAGATAGCATAAAAACATTTGAATCTATATGGCTTCAAATGTTTCTAGTAGCCTTGTTTGGTCAGAGAGTTGAGACTACTGTGATACACTATGAAAATCAAAGTTGCATCAAGTTATCTAAGAATCTAGTGTTTCATGATAGGTCTAAACATATAAACATCAAGTATCACTTCATCATGGATTGTGTACAATAAGGGATTGTTTAGCTATAGTATATACCTATAGAGGAGCAAGTAGCAGACATTCTAACAAAGGCAATGGAGAAGGAAAAATTCATCTTCTTTAGAGATAAGTTGGGTGTCATGTAGAGCAACTTCCTTGCTAAGAGGGAGTATTAGTTTGCTAGCTTGGACAACTATTTGTCCATTTGCTAATAATTAGAAAATAATTGTTTTCCTATAAAAAAATTAGTGTAGAAATAATTATTTTTTAATTATTTGATTTCCCTAGGTGAAACCTTGTAGCCAATTTTGTTATTGGTTGTTAAGTTGTTTTTTATCTCAGCCGTCAATTGTGAATCGATCTCAGTCATTGATTTAGCAACGAGGGTAATTTAAAGGGGGGTCTAGGGTCATTTGGAAAACACAAGTTGGAGAGAATTTTTCATGTTATAAAATGAGTTTGCAATGTTAGAAAGGGAGCAGTGATAGAGTTGGGGATACTAGTGGAGGAATATCATTAGGAGCAATTGGAATATTGTCAAAGTTCTTCTAGTGAGAGGCAAGTAATTTTGTATCTCTTAATTTTCTGAAGTTTAATATATTTCTCATCTGCAGTACTCATTTTTCCTCAGAGGTTTTTCCAGGGACAATTATCTGAAAATATTGTGTTATTGTGTTGCATATTTCTTTATGTATTTTTATTGGTGAAGTTGCAACTCTGTGTTATTTTTCAATATTAGCTGGGAATTATTTTTTAGCAGTGTAATAATCTTTATAAGATAGGAGATTAATAATCAATGACTGCAATAGAATTTTCATAGGTGCCAATCTTGGTCATGATGTATTGCTTAATTGACAAGAAATCATGTCAATCCAACTTGGATATCTTCATCAAACCATCTCAATTTTGGATGTCAATTTCTTTGTGGCCCATGACAAATGACATATATATTTGACTTCAATCTAATTGGTTTAAATGACATTTCAATCCACCACATTTTCTAGGTGGTATTGTTCAAATTTGGTTGAAACCACATATCACCTTTCATTTTGCCTGTGAATATCAAGATAAACAACCAATATTTAAACTCTAAATCAAGATCAATGACCAATATTTGAATTTTGTAATCTTTCAATAGGCCTAAGTTTTTCAAACATAGTTCAAGGATAGTCAAGATTTTAATGGATGATATTTTAACTTAAGAATGACTAACATTGTAGTAATAAGTTTAAATACTATGATACCAATCTCTATGGATTTATTTATGTAGACTGATGTATAAAAGGGAATGGTTTTTTAACATAAAAAAATAGAATGTGTAATCTATATAGTTATAAATGTTCCATCTCTTGTACCAAAGTACAACAAAATAGAATGGACAAATTTTAGTTGAATAGTTTGAAATATGATCAAAGAAAATTAAAGGGCAATGTAAAATTAAATTACATAGAGTATAAAAAAATTGGTGCAAATCTTGTTGTCATTCATTTTGAAGCATTTCTTGTGAATTTGATGTTAGTTCCTCTAGTATTGTAAATTGTACAACCCCATAATTTTATGTATACTCATCTAGGTTTTCCCAATTCTATACCCCCTAATTTGACTAATCTTGGTCATCCCAAGACCTAATTTTGTGTGCAGAATATTCTTCTAGATCCTCCAACCTCTAATATAGCCTTCAATACTATACTAGAGTACTTACCACCCTACTCCCCATGAACTACAATGCTTGGTAGGTCATAAGTCCCCTTAGAAAATGACACTTAACACCAATGTCCTACCAAAAGGGGCCCAGTTTTTAATATTTCAATAGTTATATTTTGGTGCATGGGAAAATATTATCTATGTCAAACTACTTCAGGGATTTCACATCCTTCTTTGAGTTTTAGTATAAAAGGAGGTCTTACAAAAAGCATGTATCACACATTCACAATTCATCTTCTCTTGAGAAAGAGTTTTAGTCATCTCTAATCAAAGTCTCCACCTTAACCAGCTTCACCTTTCCATCCTTGACCATATCTCTAACAAAATAATATTAAACATCACTGTTCTTGGTATTGGCATGAAAACATGGATTCTTTGCTAGGCATATCATACTTAACTATCACAATAAATATTTACTACTCTATTTTTATACTAATTATTTGAGCATAATCTCTTGAACCAAATGCATTCCTTACAAGAATGAATATCTACCATATACTCACCTTCAATAGTGGACAAAGAAACCAAAGCCTTTCACTTACATGATGAGAGATATTTTATTGTTGTGCAGTCATTCAGATAGAAAAGAACACTTTTGTTCTTGAGCATCAATTGGAAGATTCCAGATCAGTAAGTAGTTCAGAGGTTGTGATGATACTTATTGTTATGAAGATGTGTAATAATTTTTATAAAATTGATGAAGTGTTATTTTTGGGAGTGATGCTATTGTATAAGGAAGATTTAAGGTGGTGCATTGGAGAAGTCAAAATGTGTTTGACTATTTTGGATAATTAAAATGCAGAACTTATTGAAAGTCGATGTGGTCATAGGGAAATGTGTTTTACATCAATTTTATCATTTTGATGGGAAAATATTTAATTTTATGAAGTCGGTGCTAGAAGTGTATATATGTGGTACTGCTCAAATTGAAAAGATGATGATTTTTAAAAATAAAGAGTTTGATGTTAAATTGTGAAATAATTAAGGTTGCAATAAAAGATCTGATAGAGTCATAGTTGTGAGTAGATACAGAGAGCTGAGAAAGGATTGGATCTATCAAGTGGTCAGTGCTACATTCAAATCACTCAACTTGTTTTCTCCTAGTAGTTACGGCAAGAAAATCCCTTAACTGAGTGAACTTTAACAGGTTCTCATTATAAATCCCTTGATCAGCTGAGCTCTTAATAAAGTCTTGAAATCCTTTCACAAGGTAGATCTTAGCAAATATAATTGTACTTCTAAAAAGGTACTAATCACTCCTTATAGGGTGAACCCTCAGAAAGGGTAATTGTAAGCTCTTAACAGGGAAAACTCATTTTACCATAGTTGTGAGCTAGTGGGTGTCATCCCCACCATCGTTTTTTCCTCTAGCCAAGGGTTTCCGCACAAAAATCATTGTTTCATGTACATGATGATTTTGTGGATGTTTTATTTTGTTTACTTTAGTTATATTCTTTTTTATTTATAAGTTACTATTGAAGGTGTTCAGATCGATGGTTGAGTTAGTTAAAAATTGGGTTACACTAATTTACTCCCGCTCTTAGTGCCTAAGAATTCTAACATCCATATTGTATATGTCTTCTTCCTTTTCTTCATATACGGAGATAGGAGTTCCTTCTTTCTCCCTTCTGGGTTTTATCATTTTTCTTTGTTCTTTGTTTCTACTTCCATAGTTTAGGTTTCACTTTCCTAGGTTAGTAATTGTAGCATTCTACACTGTATACCTATATAATTTATTGCTTAGTTAGGCCCTATTTTAGTGTTACAAGGCATGGGATCCTTTAATGAAGGAACACTACATCCAACAAGATATTGTTCTCCTTAAGGCCTAGCGGGTCATTTTCCTTCCAATGTAGTTAGAGTGAATGAGTTTGAGATAAATTCCTTGTTTACATACATTAATTGTTGAATCCTATTGCACTCTTTTTCGCTTACAAAAAATTGTTGATACACTAATAAGTTGATCACTTCATAATATCTGACAATTATCTTGCCCCAAATCGATCCCCTAGCCTTGAATTTCAAGTTGTGAAATAATATGATTCAAATACACCTTCAAATTTCATTTTTAATTAGTTTTTAGGGTTTTTGTATGTTACAATTTATGCCCTAGTCTGTGCATTCCATAAGGTTTTAACATTACAAGCTCATAATTTTAGAGTTTTGGACTCCACATAACTAAGAACCCTAGTCCAAGTCAATATAATTTGATAAAACTACCTAAGTCTTCAGTTTATAAAGTCTTGAACTCTAAGGTTATACTATACCTTCCAACCTAAATGAGCCTTCCAAATTTTAAGTTTCTAGGATCCCTTTGTATAAATCCTTTTAGTATCAAGTTTCTTTGGAACTTCAAATTTTGGGGTTTCGGTTGAATCCTTGCCCAACATACCACGAGTAGATCATACCCTTAAACTCTAAAATCTGGGTCAATCAATATAAAAGAAGTCATATTTTGGAACTCTAGGCTTTAAGGAACTTGTGTAATCTTTACATGTTTAGCAAATGGTTTCCCATAGACTTGAACCCCAAAATTTGAAGTTGGTGAAACATACAAACAATCACCTTAGAACTTTGGAATTTAAGTATTGGTGCAACCTTTTCCAAAATGATATAACTTTAACCTACATCCTCAAGCCTCAAAATTTAATACCTTATGAAGAATTACAAATGCCTTAAGATTTTAGGCTTTGGAGTCACAATTTGACCTATACCCCAATGAAATTGGTTTACCTATAGACACATATCCCAAACTTTGAGGTACACTATTATTGAATGAGAAATCATTTTAGAACTTTGGATTTTTGGATATTGGTCCAACCCATTTTTTGAGCATAAAATTAGAGTGAGCCTAAGCCCTAAACTCCACAGCTAGATACTAGTGGACCTAAGCTTAAATTATCATTAAATTTAAAGGAGTGAGATGCTCTAACTGAATCATCACAATACAAATTATCACCTCACTTTAAAGAAGTGTTGGACAAGTAAAGAATGATGAGCCATTACTTTAGAAAAGCAAGAAGTGGAGCACCTTAATTTGGATAAAACATAAATGAGTATATATTGCTTTCCACTATTAAAATTCCCTTCTCAATTTAAGGAAGAATAAAGTTTAGTTACTGTTTACCTTTAAATAAAATTGAAATCGCCATTTCTCTAAGTTGTAGGAATTTTCTTTTAATAAATTTGGAAATCCCATTTGTTGGTGCTAACATAACTCTAGGAAGTTTCTTTTCTTCCTCCTTAAGAAAGCGTAAATCAGTTTGTCTCCCAAGTTTTTAAAGTATATAGCCGACATCATTCGGGTTAACTTTAAAACCCTGTATAATGCACCTCACATGTAAATATTTACCTCAAAAAGAGAGATTCCTGCATAGCTTTAATCGAGCTGTCACAAGCCCCACTCAATTGCTTTAATAAGTATTTAATGTGTCCCTAAGAAAAGAATTTGATTCCAAGTTAAAGATGGCAGCAATTTGGTGGGGCATTGATTCTGTAAATGTGATAGTATTTACATATCTTTATTCAATCATTCCAATGCATACATCCTCATCTGTTGCAAATCTGGTGCAAGTGTAGATCATTAGTTTTGTTCTGAGTTGCAAATGGCTTACGCTCTGGATGAGCGAAAGATGATTCTTGCAACATGTGTGCTTCTAATATGCCTCATTTGGGACATTGCACTCGACGTATTCAAGGGTTATGTAAGACTTCCTTCCTAGATCCCAGGTAAGCTATTTGTTTTAAATGTGCTTACAGTTCTAATTCTTGGAAATTTAGATATTAAGAGAGGAAGTGCTCTTAGGTCATCCGACGAAAACTACTTCCAAGGGTTGGTTAATAACCAACTGAGAACGGATGTTGCGAGATTGGCAATGTGTCTTTTCGTGGGATGTATTCTGCCTGGGATTGCCATGGCCGGCACCGAAGGGAGATGGAGCAATGTAGCCACCTTGTTTGTAAGTCTGTCTTTATAAATGAAATGCTACACACGTTGGTGGGTGGTATCATTGTTTCTTGTCTGTTAGAAGCTCCCCATGTAATAGTTAAATACACAAGGCAATGGGAAGAGAATTTAGATGAAGGAAGGATTGAAAGAGCCATTGCAATTGTAGGAAAGGTGATCAGGCTTTCGAAAGATGGACAAGTCACTAGTCAAAGCGAACCAAGAGCATGGGATGATACTATAAGTCCTGATGTTTGACAATGTAAATTTATTTGTGTGTTTGGGATTTTAAAAACTCAATTATTAATTCTAATTCTTATATCGAGTTATGCATCATTGTTTTGCTCAAATCCTTTACAAATAAAGATAGTTACACATAGCCATATTCCATATTGAATGGGTTAAACATAGACATATTCCATATTGAATGGGCACATGTTTATTTGGTTATATTTTCTTGTACTTTACAATCATTTGAGTTAAGATGGTTTGGTTTAATCTGGTTTTACAAATAATATACTAAATGAATTAATTTTAATCTTATTTTATGTTCAATTAAAACATCTAAATATTATTTTTGGTACATGAAAATTGTGATGGCATTATTTAAGATGTTATGATACATACTAGTAGTTTTCTCAAATTCACGTGAAAAGATTTGGTGGTCATTTTTGGAGCCATGTTTAAGTTGCAGATGATGGTTTTTGCTTTCCAAATAGTGCCCGGACCATTTGGCATGCATTGGAAGCCATTTTAGTACCATTCTGAACATTTTTAAGAGCTTGGCACAGAGTCATTGATGCAGAGCATCATGGAAACCATTCAACATCCAGGATCTTTATGATCTAATCTTCATTTAATCATTCAAATATTAGTAAAGAGTAAAATACTATCTTCTTTCACAAGATCAATCAACAACAAAATACTTCTTTTCTTCCTTTAACAAAACAACTTCGATACTGTCCCAAGTTGTACACTTTTCAAAGATTGAGTTATTTGACCCACTAAAACTCCAAACCCAAATTTTTGGAAAGAAAAAAGTTTGTAAATAACTACAATATCTATCACCTAAAAAAATATTAATGTTTGAAGACCCCATTTGATTCCTCAAACAATTTTTTTTTCAGATTGAAAATTCTGATCCATATCCCTGTCATAATTCAGATTTAAAATACCAAACCCTGCCTAGGGCATCCCATATCTTTCTCAAAACAAATCTAAATGAAACCAAACTAATTCCAAAGTAACTATTGGTGAATCTAGTTTTCAAATATATAAGCCATTTATTTTTCTCATTTGTAAATCATTTTACAAGCCCAAATCACTGCCTGCAACTCCAATGCAGATTTTAAAAAACCAGTTTCTACTCAAATACCAATAACTTTCACAAATCTTCATAAAAAATGACTCAAAAAAATATGTAATGAAATTTAATTCATTTATCTTTCCAATGAATATTCTTATAGGTTATGGTTCTCAAAAATGTGTCCGTGCAAATCGTTACAATCTGACAGTGGTCAAACAGTCCCAAATCTGCAGATAACAACTTTTACCAAAACTGCCATAACTCATTCAAAACAGCATAAAATTACTCCAAACCAAAAGCATGAGAAAAAGGATTCATCATTCTATCTAAAAATTACTATATTTATAGGTTTTATAGGCCGTACATGGTCATACAAAGCCTGTAACCAACAGTAAAACTGAAAAACCAATCAAAATAACAACAATAGAATACACCAAAAATGTTTCAAATTAATTTCTCCTCTCCAATATGATTTGGTTCGACCCTAAAATGGTATTTAAAAGGTATTTTGTATTTCTTAACTTCATAACCAACTCCTAGACCAACCATCTACCCTTTTACATCTTTTTTGCAATGTTTGCACCTTTCTCAATGTTGCATTTTACAACATTTTATGCAACTTTTACATTTTTGACAAAATGACTTTATAACTTTGTCAAACCTGTCTATACATATCCAAATGGAATATTTAAGACCTTTTATAATTATTTTACCCTTCCATGGGTCTTTTACACAAATTTGACCATGTAGACCTAAACATGACCTATTTGACAACTTGAGCAATATTGTGCACATGCTTACATTTCTTGTCAATACATTTACAAATGGATTCAAAATGAATCAATACATCATATAATTGACTTTAAATGACTCAAAAACCTTATATATCTCATAGTGACCTCTAGGATTAGGTGCTCCTGCACTAGTCACTTTTGAGAATATAATAGATTTGATATTCTTTTCTAGAAAATGAAATATATTCACTAAAGGTTTAGTGACCATGACCATTTTCACTAAATGTCAATTTTTCTAATTGAGGATGTGGAATCTAGTGAAAATGCTTTAACAAAGAGTGATAAGTGAAAGGAGGAAAAGAGTTGTTGAAGACAATATATGGCTGGAAAATGGTTTTACCAATAGATAAATTTGAGTAACTAAAATCTTTTACGGAGACTAAAAATGTTTCCATGAAAGGGGATATCTCGATACAATGACCAAGCATAGGTGAAAATTTTACCAAGTATTTATCGCATAATGGACATAGTGTTTTCCATAAAACATGAAATGAAATGAAGTCACATGAATTTAATTTCAACTAATCCATCATTATAATTTAATAGAATTTTTAATTTAATTAAATCTTCAAAAATAGAAAAAAAAATTGTGATCAGTTTGCATGCATTTATTGTGTTTTCTTGTTTTTGATTAGTATTACTTCCTATTTTGTTGTTAATAGGCTCATATTTAGTAGTTGTTTGATTTCTTTGATTGGATCAATCGGTGCTACTAACCCTCATTTTTTAGTGTATAGATTTAAGCCTATACGATAATATTTCACCATGATCAATTACCTCCACCTAATAATACCCCTTTGCAATCAACAGTTCTTTATGCTTCTCAACATTTCTAGATAGATGTAGTTTCTTCTTGAACATCCATTTACAAGTGGTAGGTTTTAGTCCTTTAGGAAAAGCTACCAGATCCATTGTAGCTTTGATCTTCAATGCATCTATTTCTTCATTTGTGGCTAACATATAGGTATCTACAACATGCATATCCATAACCTCTCTAACAGTGTTAGATTAATTGGTGTCAATAATTAAATATAATATACAAATAAAATTAAATAATTAATAGCCAAAAAAAATTGGTTAGTACCTAACATATGTAGACCTCCTCAATTAGTGAGGTTGAAGTCAATTGTGTTCTTCAAAATTTTCAAAGTTTCTATAGCTCTCCTGATCATTAGGTCCAATGAGTGCATCTGTTAGATAACTGAGACATGGGGTGCATTAATTAAATCAATTATCCTAAAGTCCCAAACACTTAGATGTACTTTTTCAAACTTTTTCAGTAAATCAAACAACTTGATAAGATAAGATAACTATATTTCTATTCATTTACTGAATACCAGTAATTTTCAAAACTGTCTTTACCGATTAATCAAATATGCAATATGAAAAGTATGATAGCAAAACAATCATAACAAATAACACATAACACAAAGATTTAACATGGAAACCCTTCTAAGAAAAAAAACCACATGGGATCGGTAACCCAAAATATTTTACTCTTTTGAAGTGAGCTCAATTAGGAGCCAACCCTATTAAAGACTACAATGAACACTGTAAGATGTGACCTGGTTAGAGGATTTATTACTAGCAGTTAACTCTTGACTAGCATCACTATGGGGTTAACAAGAAAATATTTAACATTCCTTGAATGTCATATGGAAATACAAAAGCTTGTTAAGTCCACTCGGTTAAGATATTTTTCTATAACAATACTTAAAATGATACAGTAGTGATCTGATTCAAATACAACTCAATTTGCAAATATTCAGATCTATGCTAAGCTCAAAATAACTATTTTGATCAATAATCAATTCACTCCATTATATCCTCCAACTTACTTCACTCCATGTATATATCTTTGATGCTCGGTTATGCCTACAGTTCAACTCGGTTCTATCTGTACAACCAGTTTGATCAGGTATACATGAAAAATGTTTTCACATGAAATCTTTTGTAGTCTCTATTCATCTGATATTATTCAACAATGAATCTCATATCTCTTAAATAGACGTGTAAACCATTTCCATATCAGTTATTAGATTTTTCCTCTTAATCTCCATCATTCATTTTTCTGCTTTAAGCTTCCTCGATAGATGTGTCAATAACACATTTCATTCTCTTTCCTTCGATCATCTCTAAATTTTGTCTGTCATGGATCTTATAAAAAACTTCATCTCTTACCTCGAAATCATAAGCATTTTTGAGCTCATCAATTCCAATCAGCTGTTATAACATTTAATATTTTCATCCATACTTAGTTAATATTGAATGTGTTAGTGATTAAAAACTCAGTTATTACTATCACTCAATATACACAAGATTGACTCGGTGTATACAAAAATCTTTAATTATCGACCACATTAACTTGTTCAATTTCGATCTCTTCTTCAATAATAGAATAATGCAACATGCTTAAGTCAACAACAACATGCTTAAGTCAAAAAGATAATTCAATAGACTCATCAATAAGTTACCTAATGTATACCTTATCCTTATCTGTCATATCCATCTTGTCCTTATGTAAATATTTCATTTCTTCACCATTTCTTCCTTCTACGGATGTTGAGATGTTTGGTAACTATCATGATAAATATAGTCAAAACTAGTTGACATCAATGACAATATATTGACTAATTTAATCATCTTACATATCACTTTAATAGCTCAGTGATCTCTAATCACTGTCTCTTTAGTTCATCAAGTTATTCAATCAATTGTAGGTTATCAATCTCTCCCTTTGGCATTGAGGGAAACACAAACAATATGAAATATGTCATACCATACCAAATATTTGTTCTACAACTATATAGATAAATATTGTATCTCGGTAAGCTCTTTTTAATATGTTTAATCACTACAACAATATTTCATGCAGACTCTCTCTGTAGATTTGATCTTCTTCAGTTCTCTAATTCTTTCTCTCCCTGTAGTGGATATATATTTTATTGAAACCTCTCTCCCTAATATTTCATAAAAATTTCTCTCCCTTTGACAACAATGCCAAAAGAAAATAAAATGCTCTTCAGCAACCAAGTATTTCTCTGGTGTTCGGTCCAGATCAAGTACCTTCATGTAGTAATATACAATTCTCTGTCCTAGCTTCTATAGTCTTTCACAACCTTAGGAATCCTAAAGTGTGAGCTACATGCATCAACATGAACTATTTTCTGATAAAGTATAGGTTGATGCAACCTCATGATCACCTTAGTGACCGATAGACAGGGGATGGACCCCTAGTCTAGTCCTCAAGTACTCAAAAGTGTCCTTAGGTAATGGCGTGGTAAGTGTATCAGCAAGTTGTTCTTTAGACTTCACAAACTATAGTTTCACTTATTTTTCTTGTACTTGTTCCTTGAAATAGTGGTACTTAATAGATATGTGCTTTATTTTTTAATGCATCACCGGATTCTCAGAAATATTTATAGCACTTGTGTTTTCACAATATATAATCACTAGATCAATGATCACCTCATTCATTCCTTCCAACAATTGTTTTATCCATGCAATATTTGAACAATTAGCAGCAAAAGCAACATACTCTACTTTAGTAGTAGACTAAGAAATACATGCTTGTTTCTTACTTATCCATGTTACAAGTATTTCTCCTAAAAATAATGCTCCTCCAGTTGTACTCCTTCAGTCATCAATGTTTCCAGCCCAATCTGCATCAGTGTAAACTCATAGTTCAAAATTGCCTTCCTTTTTGTACCATAAGCCATAATCTTTCTAGTTTTATTCAAACATCTCAGATTCCTTTTAACAACAGTCATATGTGATTCCTTAAGATTAGTAGAAAATCTTGCTAGAATCCTAACTGCATGTGCTATATCAGGCCTACTGTGTATCACATATATCAATTTTCCAATCATTGATCTATACAGTGTCTAATTTACCTTGGTTGATTCATCATCTTTTGTCACTTACATCCTGTGACCATCGGTGTACCTATCGGTTTTGAATCTTCCATGCCAAAAGTATTCAATACTTCCTTGATTTATTTTGATTGTGTTATGAAAATCCCATCATTTTGTTGTGTAATCTACAATCCTAGAAAGAATTTAATCACTCCAAACATTGACATTTCAAACTCTTTTCTCATTTCATCAGAAAAAGATTTGCAAATATTATCATGTCCTCCAAATATTATATCATTACCAAAAATTTCATCAATCAGAATAATGTCATCAGATTCTCCTTTCATGTATAAATTTCTATTGTCACTTGTCCTCACAAAGCCAATACTAATAAGATAAGCATGTTATCTTTCATACCATTCTCTAGGTGCTTCTTTCAATCTATACAGTGCTTTGTGTAATCTGCATACCATGTTCTTCTCATTTGGATCAATAAAACCTTTAGGTTGTTCTATGTAGAACTCTTCCTCAAGAATTCCATTCAGAAATGTCGATTTCACATCCATTTGATATACTTTGAATCCCTTATGTGCAACATATGGAAGTAATATTCAGACTCCTTCAAGTCTTGCTAGTGGTGCAAAATTTTTACCATAGTAAATACCTTCTTCTTGTGCATATCCCTTCCATACAAGTCCTTTTTTGTTTCTAGTTACTTCACCATTCTCATTCATCTTGTTTCTAAAAATCCACTTAGTACCAATTACATTTTTATCCCTAGGTCTCGATACCAATGTCAATGTTTTTTTTTCACTATCTATTCAATTTCTTCATTCATTGCCTTAATCCATTCATCATTCTCAAGTGCATCTCTTACATTCTTAGGCTCAAATTCACAAACTAAACATACAAGTGTTATGTTTTAACTTACTTCATGTCATCATGACAAATTTCTTGTCTCAAATAATTTGTATCTATGGATGGTGTCTTCTAACAAATCTTTCCAGTACTTTCTCTCTTCTTTTCTCATCATTCAGTTCAGGTTCATTTTCTTCCTCGGTAGCATCTTCTTGGTTCCCGATTTGTATTTGTTGATTCTCGGTAGAATTTTCTTGTTGCTCAGTAGACTCAGCCTGTGGCTTGGGTAGATAGTCTGGATGCTCAATATATGTAAACCTATCATAGTCTTCTGGTTCCTTCCTTCTTTCTTTATTAGTCTTCTTAGCAAAATCATCAACTTTCCCATTATATCCATGCCAAAGCATTTTTCATGGGACAAAATATGCATTCTATTTTACATAATCTAATTGTAGGCATCAATTTTCTCTACAATGTCGGACATTTAGAGATGTCTAGTACCATTTCATTCTACATGAAACATATTTGATTATTAATGTTCATAAAAGTCCATCCTTCATGAATATCAATGGTTCTTTTGATACTCATTACATCTAGTTGACACTTAAGGAATTCCTAGTTGGTTAATTATCTGCATACAAATCAAGATCACATGCACTTAACCATGGGGTATCCAGAAAATGCAAGCCTTCTAAGCTTTCTATCACATTTGTGGAACCTTCAGCATGTGTTGTGCCTTTTGAATGAGTTTTTTTTGTAAAGACCACTAGCGCATTCATCTCATCTTATTAGTTTTGCTTTTTACATTGCATATTTTCTTCCAATCTGTTCAAGTAGCCAATGGATGTTCTCAACTAGATCTTGTGTGAAGAATAAATATGCAATGGTATTATATGCAGGGTGATTTCCTTTATAAGAAACCTCCATTCAATTGATTGGCTTTGATGATGAAATTTTGAAGGGTGTTCTTCTTTCCACGTGTGAAATTATTTTCATTTTTTAGCAAACTTTTTTATTTTTTGAGACTCTATGATTGAGAAATTTTCTTTCAATCTAGAGATCATTGAATTATATTTTGATGATGGAGATCTTAACATTTTTCCATGAATAGATTAACACTGTTAACATTTTATTTTGACTAGGGTTTAAAGATTAACATTGTTAACTCCTCTATCATTCTGGACATGCCTTATGTTGTACACAAACCCAACAATCAATATTTGAGGCATAGAACCCAAAGAAACTACCCTTATGATCACTCTAGCAGTACACACCTTCCAAGATTATACTCACATCTTTATTTGCATGAAAATTCCAATTCTTGCTAAAACTTTAGATCTGGATTGTTTACCAGGGTGTAGCACTTCTCTGCTAGTCCTAAGTGCCCAGGTTATTTTCTTCAATTGATGGATAGATAGTGAACCTTCTTTATATCAGGTTCAAACTAGGCCTCAATAAGAAGAATCGCATGCAGTTCCAATTTAACCTCAATAAGGGTTTGTTGACTACAATAGGAAGGTTGAATAACTTATTTTTGTTCTTATGCTATGTATGTTGCCTAGAACTGGGCCTACTATTGGCCACCACTTGAAAATAAGATCACAAGATGCTATTAGGTCCAATCCATTGATCAACCCTTGTTTGTTCAGTGTGCCTGGTGCAGCAATGATAAATCTCTAGCCACTGAACATGCAAAAAAAATTTAGAATAAATAGATTCACAATGTTGAATATAGAAATAAATTATGGATGGATAGGGTTTTCTTCCCAACCTCCTTTCACTCAACAGAGGTTTAAACCTACCAGTGAAACAATGGAAATTTATCCAAAAACCTCAGCATGCTTAATCAGTGAAACTAAATGACCCCTATACCTACTCACACTAGGATGAGAAAACATGTCACCCAAGTTTGGAGACTTAAGTCAGCTCAGAAAAGGCGCCAGCTTGAAAATTCAAATATTTTATTTTATTTGTTTGTTTTTTAATTATTTATTTAATTATTTTAGATTTAAATGTACATATTAGATGATGGGGTGTTTGAGAACACCTTTTTATGTATTGTTGATTGACCAATTTATTCAGGCACATGACATGATATTGTTTTATTATGTTAAAATCCCCATGCCTTCATGCAATTTATAAATAAAGTGTTGCACATATGTATCAAGTCTATTGTTTATCAGAAACATTGTATTATTTTATGGTAAAATAGAGGAGGAGAATTTGATGCTCTTTAAATGCAAATTAGTCAATATTGGAAATATCCCAGAATTGGTAATGTAATCTTACAGCGTGAACATGAGATGAATAATGAGTGAAAAGCTTCTGAATACACTGTGTTTAATTTTGCATCCAAATTTTGTTTAATGTGTGTCCATTCCATTTTGTAGCATTGGATTGTCTTGAAAAGAAAAAAAATCATTTTTTCTATTCATTTTTTTATTGTGCTTCCTTATTATCCAATGTCTTAGCTACCTTATTCATTATCATTCTATATTTAAGACTTGAAAGTTGATTGAGGATGTGCAATATTACCATTCAATATCATCGACAAATTGGATGTTTAATAGTACCATTACATATAATTAGAAAATTGGCTACTCAAGGTTATAATGATTTTTAATATAATTTTCTAGCAATAGGTCACATGTTGTAGTTTTAAGTGGAAATGAGCTGCAATTATTAGTAAACTGGTTGGGTTTCTTACTAACTAAATTTAGTTATTATTTTTTCTTCAAAGGGAAATCCTATTTTAAAGGTTCATATGTTGTAAATCATTGAACTATTCTTTTCATCAATTTATTATTAGGAGTTTGCAAGAAATATTCAGTAGTTCAGAGCTATTCATATGAGATTATGAAAATGTGAAATAGGGTAGTGCATTTTATAGTTAAATCTGAGAACTAGCTCTATAAATTAAGGACTCTAAAACTTTAATTTTCTAGAGGGCATCAATTTGGATTTAAAACATGTTAAGGCTATTGGGGTTTATGGTTGGACTCACATTTCATAAATTGTCATTATTGAATGGCTGGGCGATATTACACAAAATCAGTTTATTCTTCCCATCCCTAAATTTTTTGTATGTGTCGCACTTCAATATTTATTGATGCATGTTTAGAATGCTATTGATAGAATTACTTAAACAATATGATATGCTAAATATTTTTTTATAATTCTTACATTTGTAGGTGAAAAAGCTATTGAAAGGGGCCAATCATATCTGATCCCTATTTGCAATTGGCTCTAGTGCTACAAAATTGGTTTCTGTTCCAATTGAGCATTACAGAAAAGATTGACAATTACTCAAAGGCATGAGGAAAGGTTTGACACAATGTACTGTTTATTATAAATTTTATTTGATTTTAAATTACACAAATAAATTGATTTTATTTATTTTATGCTCACATACTTGTGCTTTCATCTCTACAATGTACTTTCTTGTGCCAGAATTTATTCTGCCATTTTTGAATTATAGAGATTGATCTTTGTACACACTAAATACTGCACTTCTCTAAGTCATTACTTCCAAGGGAATCCATGAATGGGAAGCCTTGATAAAGCGACCTAGAGCTCCCTAGCCATGGAGTCACAAGGATGTTGATGGTGCTCTCAGCTAGAGCTATTGAAGCATGCAACCTTGCTAGTAAACCACACAATGGGAGATTCAAAGAGACAAGGGCAAGAATGCCAATATCTTCAAGAATCAACAATGAAAATGCAATGCAACTATGCTAAGAATGAAGATGCAAGCTAAGCTATGAAAATGAAAGTACTACAAGCCTTGCTAATTAAGCTATGTGAGCTAATCTAGAGCATAAAGGAAACTAAGCTAGATGTCATGAAAGCTTAATCTAAGAATGCAAGAATGAAACCAGAATGCAAGAATGATCTCCAAAGCTCCAAAGTCTCCAAGAAATCCTATAGCATAAGATTAGTATTCAAAGTTGGGATCTAAGAATGCGAAAAGAGCTTTCCTTTTAAAGGAATTGAAAAGGAATGGACCATGGAGATTAAGAGGCAAAAGATTTAATCAAGGGTGGAACTTGAAAGAGGAGAAATTTATGTGCACAAATATCCCCCAATGAGAAAATAAGAGTTGATTTTTGTGTCCATATGAGACAAAAAGGCCTTTTCTTCTTTTTATAAAATAAGAATAATGCTTTATTTGTGCAACTTAGGATAAGAGGAAAAGTGGGAGCTTTTTATTTAATAAAAGGGGAGGGAATTCTTTTTAAATAAATAAAGACTTAGGATAAAATGGTTAGCCCATAGAAAATAATCAAATAAATGATAAAAATAGGATTTGATCAAGGAAATTGATATAATTAAAAAATGTTGATTTTTGAAAATACTGATTTAGGGATTTGATAAATTACTGAATGGGGGCCCAAATTTTAGGTGACCATTTTAGAGTGCATACATTTGCCCCTCTTTGACTAATGTGAGATTGATTTGAGATAACATGTGGTCAAAGAATGGAATTAAAATGTGAGATCGATTTGGGAACACAAAACAACCCAGACATGTGTTCGACGGATGGGAACACATCAAGACAAAGATAAGCATGAGCTGAAAGACAAGACCAACATACCTATAAATAGGAAATTGTCAAGTCTCAAATAGGAGATAAGAATCTCAAGCTGAATCAAGGATTGAAGCTGGTAGGTACTGCCCCCTCAGAATCAAAATCAAAATCAAGTAGAGGAGAACAAACAATTGATAAACTTGATCAAGTCACTAGAAATCATAATCGAAGGTGAAAGATGATAGGATAACCATCAAGTAGTGAAGACATGCTCCAATTTGACTAGGTTTGACTAAAAAAGATATAGATTAAGGATGAAGTCAAACCTCAGAGAGATGGATCAAATGAAAGTGAATGAAAGACTAGAAGGTTGAAAGAGAGGGGGAATGAAGAAATGAAGATGCCCCAACAAAGATCGAAGGATCAGGCCTCAAAAGGTCAGCCAACTGCGTCAAAAGAGGGGGAAGTTTGAAATACAATTTTGACTATCAAGATGAACTCAGATTTCAATTTCAATCCCAAAAATGGATCGAGGACATCAAAATTAGCTAGGGGTGCAATATTCAAAAAATTTTAAGATGTTTCAAAAATTATGTCAAAAAGTCAAAATGCTAGATAAGGGGTGAAAAGGGTGTGATATGAAATCCAAGGAGTGAAAGACATGATCAAGAAGAAGCAAAAGGTGAGCGCAATTGGCCAACAAGTCTGTGAAAGATGAAAGGAGAGCTCTCTCTATATGCAAGATGCAAATCTAAACTAACATGAACTTAAGAATGCAAGCTACTATGAAAAATGGTTTACTTGCAAGGTCACAAAGCCATTAGTCTCTAATATTAATCATCAAGGGTTATTGGTAGCATCGCAAGATCATACAATACACACTGGTATGACTATGAGTATATGAATATGATCTATATCAGATAGGTATGTGGGAATCCCACCTAGGCATCAAATACATATAGGTCAAGATGACTAGTGCAGTGAGATTTCCTAAGTTTGGTATAGCAAGATTATGCTCGCATTGAGACACAAGAGAGTCAAGATGACTATAAGTATGCACTTGCGAAAATAGTCAAGGATAATACATTATAGATCCTAGTGTCAAGTGGAACAAGCATAAATGTTCATGAAAACTAAGTTCAACAAAATATACCCACAGGCAAAAAAAGAAATAAAACATGTCCTCATGCCCCCAGTCTTCTAGCTCAGCATCATCAAAAACTATTAGGGAGATAACAGTCATCAAAGAAATCATCATAGACAACACACAAAGAAATAAAGTCAAGCAAGTCTTAGTGAGTCAAGTGTTTAAGTGTGTGTGTGTAGGTCATAGAGTCAAACTTTGAGTATCACATATGCCAGTGAGAAATACCATATCATGCTAGACTACGGGTAAGATATCTAATAAGTGTTGAGAAACACTTGACGCTAGGGTAGTGTTGAAAAACACAATTTGGGGTGGTGTTTAAAAATGCCATTTGCAAGATGTCCTAAAGACCAACACATCCTAGAGACTGAAGCTAACATAGTTATGCCCCCCTACACAAAGACAAAGACCAATTCCAAACCAAGGCAACAAGGTCAAGGCATGATGGAGAAAGGCTAAGTGTCGAGGACGCATGCTAAGAAACAAGGGTGCAAAGGCCTTAAGTAGCACCTATTTCCAAGTTTTCACCACTTGGAGATTTTTTTATTTTTTCAATTTTTTTGTATTTTTGCTACCAAGGTGCCTGTTTCCAAGTTTTCACCAAGGCACTTTTTCTATTTTTTAAAATTCTTTTGCATTTTTTATTTTTTTTCAGGACTTCATATGTTTTTTTTTAGCATCATATATGATTTTTTTTTTTAAATTTTTTCAGGATCAATAAATATGTATAAAGGATGCCCCTAGACAGAACAGGCATCAAACTCCCAAGCAAGATCACATCGTGTAGTCCCAATTTCTAGCAACATGGAGGACAAGAAGGAATAGCAAGCTAGTGGAAGAGATGGAAGACAAGAGAATGAAGGAGAATGAAGGGAAGAAATCCTCAATGGAAAACTCCTCAAGAGTACCCAAGCTAGCGAAAAAAATGTCATGCAAAGCACATTTGGACAAGCAATGAAAGGTCATCATAGGATAAGTCACAAAAGCGTAATGCAAAAGAAGGAAAGGATGCAGTCCAAAGGAGTAGACATGTCAAGAGGCTTCATAGCATCGTGTTTTACACTTTTTTGTTAGATCAAGACCAAAGGGGAAAATGATAGAGAAAGGCTATAATGAATGGAGGAAAATAAATATGAAGGCTAAACATGAATGGAATGAAAGAAAGATCATCGTAAGATAGCTCACAAGATAGCCAAATGTTCATGTATAGGTCAACATTGTCAAGATCAAAAAGAGAGGATGAAATATATAGAATAACTACGCATGATGCCTAATTGCCAAGTTTTCATCAAGGTACTTATCCAAGGCACCGCGAGGGAGTGGTTTTCACCATAGGATGAATTTATTTCTCTTTACTTTTTCTACCAAGGAACCTTTTTCCAAGTTTCCACCAAGGCACATTTTCAATTTTTTCTTAATTCTTTTTTTGTTTTCTTTTTGAATTTTTTAAATTTTTTTAGTTTTTTTACTTTTTTTGAAAGAAGGCAAGCTTTGTAGATAATGTTACTTGAAAGGATAAAACATGATATTCCAAGGATTCAAAATGATATGCTCAAAGATCTTGATAGGGAAATGAAGATGGAAGAGAAAAATGGAGGATAAGGTTTTATGTAAAGCAAGTGAGTTTAGAAGATAGGAGGAATAGGAAAATGAGGAAAAAGGATAGAAGGTAGAAGGATAATGAATGGAAGGATTGTGAAAGGGTAGATAGAAAGGAAGGAAAGATCAACATCAACACACACCTTGAAGGGTGGGGAGAGGATGGAGGAAATGTGAATGAAGGAATACAAGAAGGAAAATGGTGAATGTTTAGCAGAGGTTGCAGTTCAGGTGCATGGAATGGAAGAATGTTTTTGGAAAAAGATGAGGTGGGAGCCTTTGGAAGCTTGAATGTCAACTTCACTTTTGTTCAATATTAGACTCTTTCAAGAGAGACTTTGGAATCCATATAGCCTTAGGCTTTTCATTTCTTTTTGATGATTTAGAGAGAATATCTTCAATGATAGATTTTGGAACCCATACTTGTCTTGTAGTTTTCTTCTTAGATATCTCTTTTGACTTTATTCCTCCATGTCAATTAGAGGAGACATGGTGATCTTATTTTTTTAATGGATTTTTGTATTGCTTATATTTCTTATATTGAACAATCAAGTTACTTCCAAAAGACTTAGGACTTATGGAAGGAGGATATGACCGGTTTAGATGGGTGGATGGATGAAAAGGACTTAAGGGTATGCATCTATGTTGATCTTGAGGAAAGATAGGAGATGGAGGGACGTAAGGACCCAAGATGGATGACAAATTAGGAGAGTTAGGAGGGGAAAGTGAAGGGATATAAGTGCCCAAGATGGAAGGAAGATGTGAAGCCCTTAGTGTTGGTGGAGGAGGTCCAAGGATGGACGTGGAAGATACAAAAAGATAATCAATAAGTTCATCAACATCTATATGAAAACCAAGGACATCAGCATCTTTAGAGTGAGCATTAGGATTTTCAATAGGATCATGGACATCTTGAATAAGAGAAACTTCTTTGATAGGATTGTTCAAAGCTTGAAAAGACTTAGGAAGAGTAGAAAGTGGAAGCGAACATAGAGTGGTAGAACGAGAAGATGGAAGGCTTTGATCTTGACAAGGAGCTTCTTGATCTTTGATAGGCTTAACATTGGAAGTAACAACACTATTTTTAATAACCTTAATGGAAGTATCATCTTTGGAAAGTGCAAGTGTGGTAAGGTTATTTTGATTATCAAGAAGCTCAACAGTGCAAGTAGTAGCTTGATCTTCCTTAGGGAAAGACTTAAGACATGGTGGAATGAATGAGGAAGGGCATAGAGGATCAAAAGGACCATGAAACAAATAAGAGACATCATGAAAAGGATTGGAGGACATAGAGGGTTCTTGATCTTGATCTTTCTTTATTTTTAGAGTCCTCTTGACATGGAGCCACTTCTAAGGACTAGGAAGTATGTTGGAGTTGTATGGAAGACTTTGGAAAAGATGGTGAAGGACTAGCTAAAGTAGGCATTGTAGCGTATAAAGGCTTAGGCTCTTTAGGTTTAGCATTATTGAAAGTATTTGCAGCCAAGTGAAGGTTAGCTTGAGTTTCTTTAAGAGGTAGCCCTTGAGGATAAATATAGGGAACTACATGAAAAGTATTAGGACTTTTGTTGGATGAAAAATTTGTGACAAATTTGGAAGACTCGGAAGCTTTAAGAAATGTATGGGTATTGGAGGAAGTAAGAGATGGAAGGGAACCATCACAAGACAAAGGTCCATCATTAACATAATCTTGCTTGAGAGTATAATCTTTATTTTCAACATAAGAGTTCTTAGAGGAATGATTCTTATAATATTGATGTTTCAAATCAGTGTGGTACATTTTATATTCCTCAATAGAAGTAGATGTATCATCTAGGTATTGTTCACAGAATTCATCAAAGTCTCTTTTGGCTTTTAAACTTGTATCCACACTATGCTAGGTTTACACTATGATTAACAAACTGGTTAGTCTTCACTCCAAAGTCTGACAAGGGAAAAAGTGTCAATTGATGAGGATAAAGAACATCCTCCTTCTGCTTCAAGCTCCACATTCACTCAGGGGGGTGTTGCCTCATCTACACACTCGTGACTCTTCTTGAGTTGATGAACAAAAAGCCTGCAGATGAATTACTATGGAATAGTTTCCAGACCCTTGTAGGTATCCTGTACCCCAATGAGCCATGACCCCATGCAATAACCTGATCTACATGCAATGAATCTGACAACTAGAGAGAAACCTCATACTACTACTACTAACATGAAGGGAAAGGATTTAAATTTCAATGATTAATGCTGGGCTGAATGGACTCCTGAAGTACCCCAAGTCTCCCATAGACCAGTGCCTTATCCAATGGGCAATAGAATCAAATACCTCACTGCAATAGGGCTATGAAACAAGAAGACAACACACTCACCCTAACCAGATCACACATTACCAAACCACCTGTGCACCCAGATATTCTATCACCTATCCAAAGAAAAGACCTAGGAACAGGCAATACATTAACCAACATCCACTGGAAGACAAGCATGATGCATCTTTGATACCTCAGCTCATACATATATGAACACCAATCCTGAACCAGTTATCCCTGTGAAGACAACTCCACTTGCAAACACTTAGGCAATGCAAACAAACAAATCAAACACCCTTGATGTATGATTAATGATTCAAAATTCAAATGGAGACAATCTGATACAAAAACAAGTATGCTACAATCTCATATATAAGATAATCCTATTACAAAATGTATTGTATTCCCATAGCCAAAAAGGGACAGAAGGAACACCCTGTATGTAGAGAAGAAGGGAAATGCATTGCAGGAAGAACTTTCATGGAACCAATCCCCACAATAGTGGAAGAGAGGAACCCAGACAAAGTCAACAATTTGACCCTATATACCACTAGCTACCTTGGAAACCCATGACAGGTTGCAACAAGCTTAGGGACAGCTAGGGCATAGGTTACAATAGCTAAACCAATTGGGAACAGTCACAAATTTTACTGCAGGGGTAGGAAATACAAGCATCCTGGAGAAAGAGATCTCAAACAGATCTTACAATTATGACAATCAGTACAAAACACCAGGCAGAACCATGAAAACCAATCAAATCAGCCACCTGCAAACAGCCTGTCGAGCACAAAATAGTCCTTCATATGGCATAAAAGTCTCCATGCAATCAAGTAACAGGCCTCTGGATCACCTTGCAATCACTGGCACCACCAAACCAAATCAAGATCCCCCCAAAAGCATTAAAACCAGGTACCTCCTACCGCTGCAACTCTCAGGAATTCAAAATTTGAAAAGCAACGGCTACTCTGCATTACGCGAGCTCTAAGTTTCTTAAACTACTTGCCCTTATTTGCACAACCGCATAGTCGCAATTCACTGTCATAGGAAAATAGGCTATAATTTATGTTTGGTCACATGATCGCATAACCTGGAAACAGGTTATGTGAACATGTGACACCCGTTAATCACTGCCTTCTCTATAACCGCTGACGCCACCGCTTGCCACAACAGGGTATGTCACATGTTTGCAAGTTGGGAAATTGGCCCACGTGAACATGTGACAATCCACAAACATGCACCTAGCTGACTATTAAAACACCAGCTAGAAATCCAAGCTCAGGCCTGCATTCAAACTCACCTTCCCGCTAGCACGGTCCAACTAGAAATCGCCATGACAGCACCCTCCACTAAGCCCACCAAATAGTTGTAGATGGGCCCATAGGGACATGTGGTACCCTATCGCATGATCACATAGCCTGAAAATGGGCTATGCGAACATGCGCTAGCCCGCAAACACTAACCGCCAATGTTACCGCCAGCCAAAAGAAAACCATCACCGCAACCACCACAAAAACCATCACTGCAACCTGCCACGGCACAACTCCACAACCACAAACAAGGACATGTGTCAGCCAGTCACATGATTGCATAGCCAAAGAATGGGCTATGTGATCATGCGACAGCCAACCAAAGGTTACCACATCACCACATCCACCAGCGGGCCCAAAGTGAACAAATCATCGGCACCAAATCAGATGGTGGGTGCATGATCGCATGGGCATGTAATATTCCATGCAATCATATTCCGACCGTAGATCTTTGATCTCTGGCCCCACAACATCACACCTATGTAGTTAGAGAAGTAAACCGTCAGGCAGCTGCATAGGATCGGGACCCACACGGCCATGTGGCAAGTGGTCACATGATCTCATGTTAGAAAAGTCTGACATGCGGCCATGTGATAGCTAATAGGGAAGAAGCTAGACCCACCACATGGTTGGACATGCATAGCTAAGACATAGAACAAGGAGAGCCGACAGAAAAGATGAAATACAGGGTCGAAAACACACAGTGTTTTCTGACAGACCAAAAGGCAAACAAGGGAGCTGAAAACAACATGGGTTTTCGATGCCAAAAGATAAGCGAACCAAACAGGAAGCACAAGGTCAAAAACAACACACAAGTCGAAAACATCATGGACTTTTTGAAAACACTTTGGGTTTTTGACACTGTGGCAGACTTTAAAGAATTTTCCTGCAGACCTTAAACTTTGAATAACTTTTAGGATTTGGCGAATTAGGAGAAAGGGAACTTCAAGAAAATTTGCAAGGCAATAGGCCATTTTCATAGGATTTTTGCATGACATAAAAATGGCCTAACAGTGGCTCTGTCTGGGGAGGATGGGTAACTTGTGTGCATGCAAGAATTTAGATCTCTAGGAGAGAAGACCACCAACTGGACAAGAATAGGGCACTCATGAGATGAAGAATGAGACTGTACTGATCACTACCCATGCTCATACTTCACCAAAAATTTGTAGAACTGCAACTCATATTCATTGAAGCATGCTAACCTCTCTATCACACCACATTCCTTCTCTTAGTGCTCAGATCACCTCATAAAGAAACATTTCTTATCTTTGAAAATATCATACCTGGAAGTTCTGTAGTAAAAATCAACATGCTAGTTGGAGGGTAGGGCAGATCTAGAGCTCATCCTATAGCTCCATCAGGTAACTTTACAATGTAGAGCCGCCACCCCCATGAGAGGAAAAAAAATGCACTGACATGTATCTCTTCCAACCAACCAAAACTTCATCAGGCCACACCGTTTATTAGGAACTACACTGATCAAACAGAGAACATCAGAGTCACCACTCAGCATGCAGCGAGAAGATTTTGCAAATGCTTATTTTTGTATCTAACTCTTTGATCTTTTAACCAGACTTTGGGATGATCCAGCCAAGTAGAAAAACTTATTGTCTTTTACCTCTTCTCTAGTAGATTCACCATTTTGTTGACTTTTAAACTTGTTCCCACACTGTGTCAGGTTTACACTATGATTGACAAACTGGTTAGTCTTCACTCCAAAGTCTGACAAAGGAAAAAGTGTCAATTGATGAGGATAAAGAACATCCTCCTTCTGCTTCGAGCTCCACATTCACTCAAGCGGGTGTTTCCTTATCTGCACACTCATGACTCTTCTTGAGTTGATGAACAAAAGGCTTGCATATGCATTACTATGGAATTGTTGCCAGACCCCTGTAGGTATCCTATACCTCAATGAACCTTGACCCCATGCAATAACTTGATCTGCATGTAATGAATCTGACAACTAGAGAGAAACCTCATACTACTACTACTAACATGAAGGGAAAGGATTTAAATTTCAATGATTAATGCTGGGCTAAATGGACTCTTGAAGTACCCCAAGTCTCCCATAGACCAGTGCCTTATCCAATGGGCAACAAAGTCAAATACCTCATTGCAACAGGGCTATGAAACAAGAAGACAACACACTCACCCTGACCAGATCACACATTACCAAACCACCTATGTACCCAGATATGCTATCACCTATCCAAAGAAAAGACTTAGGAACAGGCAATACATTAACCAGCATCCACTGGAAGACAAGCATGATGCATCTTTGATACCTTAGCTCATACATATCTAAACACCAATCCTAAACCAGTTATCCCTGTGAAGACAACTCCACTTGCAAACACTTAGGCAATGCAAATAGACAAATCAAACACCCTTGATGTATGATTAATGATTCAAAATTCAAATGGAGATAATCTGATACAAAAACAAGTATGTTGCAATCTCATACATAAGACAATCCTGTTACAAAATGTATTGTATTCCCATAGCTAGAAAGGGACAGAGGGAACACCTTGTATGTAGAGAAGAAGGGAAATACATTGCAGGAAGAACATTCATGGAACTAGTCCCCACAACAGTGGAAGAGAGGAACCCAGACAAAGTCAACAATTTGACCCTATATACCACTAGCTACCTTGGAAACCCATGACAGGTTGCAACAAGCTTAGGGATAGCTAGGGCATAGGTTACAATAGCTAAACCAATTGGGAATGGTCACAAAATTTATTGCAGAGGCAAGAAATATAAGCAGCCTGGAGAAAGAGATCTCAAACAGATCTTACAATTATGACAATCAGTACAAAACACCAAGCAAATTTATGAAAACTAATCAAATCGGCCACCTGCAAACAGCCTGCCGAGCATAAAATAGTCCTCCATACAGCATAAAAGTATCCATGTAATCAAGTAACAAGCCTCTAGACCACCTTGCAATCACTAGCGCCACCAAACCAAATCAAGATCTACCCCAAAAGCATTAAAACCAGGTACCTCCTGCCGCTACAACTCTCAAGAATTCAAAATTTGAAAAGCAACGGCTACTCTGCATTACGTGGGCTCTAAGTTTCTTAAACTGCTTGCCCTTATTTGCACAACTGCATAGTCGCAATTCACCATCATAGGAAAATGGGCTATAATTTATGTTTGGTCGCATGATCGCATAACCCAGAAATGGATTACGCGAACATGCGACACCCGTTAATCACTGCCTTCTCTATAACCGCTAACGCCGCCACTTGCCACAATAGGGTATGTCGCATGTTTGCAAGCTGGCAAACTAGCCCACATGAACATGCAATAATCTGTAAACATGCACCCAGCCAACGATTAAAACACCGCCTAAAAATCTAAGCTCGGGCCCGCGTTCAAACTCACCTTCCTGCCAGCACAGTCCAACTTGAAACCGCCATGACAACACCCTCCACTGAGCCCACCAAATAGCCGCAGATGGGCCCATAAGGACATGTGGTGCCTTGTCGCATGATTGCATAGCTCGAAAATGGGCTATGCAAACATGTGCCAGCTCGCAAACACTAACCGCCACCGTTACCGCTAGCCAAAAGAAAACCGTCACCGCAACCGCCACAAAAACTGTCACTACAACCTGCCATGGCACAACTCCACAACCACGAACAAAGACACATGTCAGCCAGTCGTATAATCACATAACCAAAGAATGGGCTATGCGATCATGCAACAGCCAACCAAAGGCTACCACATCACCACATCCGCCAGCAAGCCCAAAGCGAACAAACTGTCGGCACCAAATCGGATGGTGGGTGCATAATCACATGGGCATGGAATATTCCATGTGATCATACACCAACCATAGATCTTTGATCTCTGGCCCCACAATGTCGCACCTATGCAGTTAGAAAAGTAAACCGCTAGGCAGCTGCACAAGACCAGGACCCACATGGCCACGTGGCAAGCGGTCGCATGATCACATGTCAGAAAAATCTGACATGCGGCCATGCGACAACCAATAGGGAAGAAGCTAGACCCACCACATGGTCAGACATGCATAGCTAAGACACAGAACAAGGAGAGCCGGTAGAAAAGATGAAATGCAAGGTTGAAAACACACAGTGTTTTCCAACAGACCAAAAGGCAAACAAGGGAGCTGAAAACAACATGGGTTTTCGATGCCAAAAGATAAGCGAACCAAACAAGAAGCATAGGGTCGAAAACAACACATAGGTCAAAAACATCATAGACTTTTTGAAAACACTTTGGGTTTTTTACACTGTGGCAGACTTTAAAGAATTTTCCCGTAGACCTTAAATTTTGAATAACTTTTAGGATTTGGTGAATTAGGAGATGCAGATTGGGCCAGAGCTAGGAAACAGCATGAAGAACACAGGGCAAAGGGCACTTCAAGGAAATTTGCAAGGCAATAGGCCATTTTCATAGGATTTTTGCATGACATAAAAATGGCCTAACAGTCTCTTTCAAAATAAGAATCATATGGATCACCATCACGATCTATCCAATGTGATGACCCTTTAGTAAGCATGAGTACATGATGAGGAGGACTCTTAGGAATAGAGGCTTCATAGGTATGACTATATGGTTCATCATCATAGCCATCATAATAGTCATCATAGTCATCAAAGATGGGTGTGTCACTCTTCATGGGAGAGGTATCACAAGGATTACTATATTACTCATAATGGCATGTCTTGAGAAGAGAAGTAAGACTCTTGGGAGAAGTGGAAGAGGAACAAGATCATGAAGAAGAGGAAAGTGAAGACCTAGTGGAGGAAGAAGACTTGGATGATGAGGAATGTGAATAATTTTTAGAAGAGTCATGGTAAGACTCGAAAGATGAGGAAAGATGAGAAGACTTAGAAGATGAAAATGTTTGGAAGAAGGAGATCATGACAGGATCATAAGCATGATTCTAGCAAAGGTGTCTTATTCATTCATCTTTTCTTTTATCTTTGCCTTAAGTCCATCACTCGTGCAATTTATAGGACTATTGGAGGAATAAAACTCTTTGAATTGAGAAATGAGTTCAAGATCATCTATTTTCAAGAGAGGTTCCATAACAAGATAGTTTAAATTCATGGATCTAGAAGAGGAGGAATCAAGCATGGAAATGACAAAAGAGATGAATAGAAGAAAGTAGACTAGATAATAAGAGGAAAAGAATCAAGAAGACATGAAGAGTCTAGGAAGAAGAGGAAGAAACATGAAGGAACAAGAGAAATGATGAAAATGGGAGACTAGGAAGACATGGGAGATGTGGAAGAAAGAAGACCAAGAGTCATTTTGTGCAAATTGATACCATTTGAGTTCATTTGGATATTGAGCAACATGTCATAGTACCTAAGATCTGACCTAGACTGACCAAGGAAAACTGGAAGTGACACAAATTAGTAAGGCAACAAGCAACAATGAGACAGAAAAATAACTCTATGCGATAATTCTTAGAATAGTACGATGATACAATTTAGCAGGACAATAGTTCGCATAAGGCAGTATGACAAAATCTAGGTAGGTAATGCGATAGATTTTATAGTATGCATGCGATAAAGAATTAGGAATGATGTATTGCATGACAATTCTTAGTAGGGTGTGCGATGATGTTTCATTATCATACGACTCTTTACCAATGAACGTGAAAAACTCAATTTTGAAAGCAATTTGGTCAATGTTGTAGGTTGCAAGTACAATTTCTTGGTTTCAAGCATAGTAATATCAGGAAATAAACAAGTTTGAAAATAGTAGGTGATCAAACATTTCATAAAACACTTGCGCAAGGCAAAAGCAACCTTGCCAAGACAAGCAATTGTGATATCAAAATGAAAAAATCTATGAGCACTACCATGATGTTTAATGTTTGAGAACATTTTTATGGGTAGATCACAATGAGAACACTTCAAGCACTTACTACCTAGAAGAACAAAGGCTCAATACTTAACAACTTGGCCCACACTTGATGTCCCATCACCTCGCACAAAGTGGTTGCCCACAATAGATGTTGGCTTTGTCGTGGAAGTGCCAATGACACAACCAAAAGAACACAGATGGTGAGTAGTCTTGGGGAGATCTGGATTAGTCCACTAGGATCAATCCTTGCACCAAGATGTTAAGCAGCAAAATTGGGTAGCTTCTATCTATGATTCTTAGTAAGGGCTTCCATTCATAATACTCCTCTTGCTCCCCAAAGGGACTCTTTACCTTGTAGCAAGTAACTAAATAGTGCACTTCTCTAAGTCATTACTTCCAAGGGAATCCATGAATGGGAAGCCTTGAGAAAGTGACCTAGAGCTCCCTAGGCATGGAGTCACAAGGATGTTGATGATGCTCTCAGCTAGAGCTATTGAAGCATGCAGCCTTGCTAGTAAATCACACAATGGGAGATTCAAAGAGACAAGGGCAAGAATGCCAATATCTTCAAGAATCAACAATGGAAATGCAATGCAACTATGCTAAGAATGAAGATGCAAGCTAAGCTATGAAAATGAAAGTACTACAAGCCTTGCTAATTAAGCTATGTGAGCTAATCTAGAGCATAAATGAAACTAAGCTAGATGCCATGAAAGCTTAATCTAAGAATGCAAGAATGAAACCAGAATGCAAGAATGATCTCCAAAGCTCCAAAGTCTCCAAGAAATCTTGTAGCATAAGATTAGTATTCAAAGTTGGGATCTAAGAATGAGAAAAGAGCTCTCCTTTTAAAGGAATTGAAAAGGAATGGACCATGGGGATTAAGAGGCAAAACATTTAATCAAGGGTGGAGCTTGAAAGAGGAGCAATCCATTTGCACAAATATCCTCTAATGTGAAAATAAGAGTTGACTTTTATGTCCATATGAGACAAAAAGGCCTTTTCTTCTTTTTATAAAATAAGAATAATGCTTTATTTGTGCAACTTAGGATAAGAGGAAAAGTGGGGGCTTTTTATTTAATAAAAGGGGAGGGAATTCCTTTTAAATAAATAAAGACTTAGGATAAAATGGTTATCCCATAGAAAATAATTAAATAAATGATAAAAATAGGATTTGATCAAGGAAATTGATATAATTGAAAAATGTTGATTTTTGAAAATACTGATTCAGGGATTTGATAAATTGCTGAATGCAGGCCCAAAGTCTAAGCGACCATTTTAGGGTGCATACAATCTTGAACTAAGAGAAAATTGGAAGCATTGTTATGGCCTCTCTGATTTATCCTTGTGACTATTTGTGATGATCAGATTAATTAACTTTTTTACAAAATTAAATATTATATGGCTTGGCCTTTGATATTGTCTTCAAGTATTGACTGTTCAATTGTATGCATTTGGTCTTATGTTGCACCCTTTTAAACCATATGCAAATGTGTGTGGCTAGTTAGGAGCAACACTGTTAAACTTGGTTTCATTCTCACCCTTGAAGCATGGTTATGGCCTCCATAATTTGTTCTTCTGACTGTTTGATACGATTAGATTAATTAATGCTTTTAAAAAATTAAATATTATATGGCTTGGCTCTTGATGTTTCCTTCAAGTGTTGAATGTTCAATTTTATGCATTTGGTCATATGTTGCACCCTTTTAAACCATATGCAAATGATTGTGGCTAGCTAGGAGCAACATTGTTAAACTAGGTTCTATTCTCTCACCATTAGTTTTTCCTTGATCATGTGTGATAATGCTTACCTCTATAGCTTTTAGCATATAATAAACTACAAGTTTGATTTTGTTTAACATGGAAGCCTTCATTAGAAATCTAGATAGCTGTCATATTTTCTATGCAGATTTTGGTCTGATAAAGTTTTTAAAAATAAACTTTCTATCATATGTTGCAATAAAAATTGGGATCTGTAATTTTAAAACAAAGCATATTCTTCCACAAAAAGATAGCACACTTTGCCACAAAAATAGATCACTCAATATCTTTCACCATGCTGATCATTAAGTGATTAATTTAATGTTTGATTTTTGTTTGCATTTTTCTTTCTTTCTCCACTGTTATTATTTTTTATCAGTTAGTTGATAAGAGTTGGATGTAGGGCTCTTGCCAAATTTCACATATAGGTTTTTCTTCATATTGAATTAGTATATTTTTTAAGAAGCCATCTTAAAATTTTGAGCTATGTATTTGATTTGTGTCTCAACTAAAGAGGATTTAGTTGATATTTGATCAATAAATTTTTTGCACATACAATGTTTTTCACTATACTTGGCACTATTTATTTGGTTCCTAATGGATTTTGATGTAAAGGATGATAGGGATAGAGGCCAAACACACACCCTAACCAGATCCACCTTGCAGAGATCACATGCAAAAGCAACACACAAAAGTGAGAAAGAGAATGCAAAACACTTCATATATTTTTTTTAATTGATTCATACATGTCGGCCTGTAAGACCTTCTAGATTTAGGTTAGATATTACAATCAAGTACATAAGTCCTCCAATATGCAAGGATATGACAACAATCTTCACTCTTCTATCTTCTTTCTTCTAACTAAACTGACTCCCTAAAATACAACCAAAGATTACACTACATACAAGAGACTACCAAACAAGTCAACCTTCAGATCCACCATCAACGAAAGGAATGACTAGATCTAGGTCCACATGCTTCCCAATGATAGATACCAACATTAAATATGTGACCATAATTAATTGCACAAGTCATCCTCAACAGAAAACCAAAACAAATAACTCTATAAGCAAGGATAACTAAGCACTAGAGAAGCATCACCAAGAGCCAGGGAAATAATTGAGTGCCAGAGAGATAACCAACCAACTCGGTTAACAAAGGAAACTGAGCAACACTGAACCAACTCAGTCAAAGAAGGAACCAAGCAACACAAGTAAACACAAACATGTTTTTTTTTTGTGACACAGGATTGCCAAGAACCCAAGATGCTCCTGCATCAGACACCTAGGGTTATTTTAAAATGATTCTCTAAATCATGAACCAGGTACTACCTGAGCTGAGTCCAACTTAGATTGTGAAATCCATGAACTATCTTCAATTGGTCTATTTTTCCACTTTACCAGATATTCCATATACTATTTTCCTCTTGTACTTCTATCAATTCTTTGTTCCAAAATCTACTCAACTTCTTCTATCTATTTCTTAGGATAATCATTTGGTACTGTCACTTCTTCATTTGACTCATGATACTCATATAAATCAGCAATGTTGAATATAGGTGATATATCCATGTCATTGGGTAACTCAATCTCATAAGCATTTCCATTATCAAATTTCTTCAAAATCTTGAAAGGTCCAAACTTCTTCATTTTCAACTTCCTATATGTTCCAATAGGAAATCTATCTTTCTTCAAATGAACCATTACTTCATCACCAACATCAAAAGTCTTATGTCTTCTTGATCTATTAGCTCTGTCTTTGTATTTCTGATTACTTTTCTCTAACTTATGTTTCACATCTTCATGCAATGTCTTCATGTACTAAGAAAACTTTACTCCTTCAGCACTTCTTTTTCTTTCATCAACAATATCCCTCAAATCTGATATACCTCTCGATTGTATGTCATTTACAATCTCAAAAGGTGTTTTTCTAGTACTCCTATTCACTGAATTATTGTATGCAAATTCTACTTGTGCCAACATAGAATCCAAATTACTCGTTGTGTCTCCAACTAAACATCTCAAAACATTTCCCAAGCTTCTATTCATGACTTATGTATGTCCATCAGTCTATGGGTGAAATGTAGAACTGTATTTCAACACGGTGCCAAACTTTCTCCAAAGGGTCTTCCAAAAGTATCCAACAAATTTACAATCTCAGTCGGAGATAATACTTCTCAGTAATCCAAGCAATCTGACAATTTCTTTAAAGAAAAGATCTGATATATGTATTGCAAATGATGTCTTTCTACAAGGTATAAAATGTGTCATTTTAGAAAATATATCCACAACAACAAATATAGAATCATTACCTCTTATTATCTTCAGTAAGCCAAGAACAAAATCTATACTAATGTCAATCCAAGGTTTCTCAAGAACAGAAATCAGTGTATACAATCTAGTATTCTGACTTACTCCTTTTGCAACTTAACAAATTCCACAACTTTTCATAAATTTCTTAACATCTTTATACAACTGCAGCCAAAAGTATTTCTCCTTAAGCAAATTCAATGTCTTGTTAACACCAAAATTTCCAGCCAAACCACTATAATATTTCTTCTTTATCAAATTAGTTCTCATTGATCATCTTAGTATACACAACTGAATACCTTTAAACAACATACCTCCTTGCATAAAATATTCTTCCCATTTAGTACTCGGTTGATCTTGAATAGGTACTTTGCACTTTCTCCATGGCTCAAAAAAATCAAGATCAAATTTATAAGAATCTCTCATGTCATCAAATCCAAGAACTTCAATTTTCATCTCGGTCATCAAAGAGCTTCTTCTACTCAATGCATCACCAACTCAGTTAGTGACTCCACTCTTATGCTTTATCACAAATATATCTCTACAAATACTCAACCCATTTCATAAATCTCTGATTCAACTTATTCTGACTATCCAAATACTATAAAGCCTTATGATCAGTATATAATACAAATTCACTCAGTATCAAATAATGTCTCCATTTCTTTAGTGCTTGAAAAATAGCATAGAATTATTGATTATACAAAGAGTATTTCCTGTTTGCATCATTCAACTTTTCACTAAAGAAAGTAATAGGTTTACCTTCTTGACTCAACATAGCTCCTATTGCACTTCCACTTGCATCACATTCCACTTGAAATACCTTATTGAAATTAGGCAATGCCAAAATAGGCAATTCACCAACCTTCTCCTTCAGAGTCTGAAAATTTTTATCAGCTCCATGTGTCCACTTGAATTCTCTTTTATCTCCTCTCAAAGTCTCAGTCGTAGCATTACAAATTGAATTGAAATTCCTAATGAACTTTTTGTAAAAATTTGCTAAACCATGAAATGATCTTACCTCACTAGCATTCTCAAGTGTACGATAATTCAAAATGGCTTCAACCTTCTCAAGATCCATTTTCAAACCATTAGCTAAAATCACAAATCCCAAATACACAATCTCCTCTTTCATGAAAGAACACTTTTTCAGATTTATCAACAACTTTTCTTCTTTCAACCTCCGCAATACTTATTTTACATGCAACAAATGTTCTTCTATGGTCTTACTAAATATCAAAATATCATCAAGGTATATAATAAAAAATTTACCTAAGAATTTCTTCAAAACTTCATTCATCAACCTCAAAAATGTACTCGGTGCATTAGTTAAATAGAGCCACACAGCCTAATCAACTTTGAAGTAGCTACAAACAAAGCAACTAGGTACATGCAGTTGGGGTGTCAAACTAGAAGATAATTATGGATTCCCTTGTCTTTGCAACCACCTACACTCTTATGGCTACTATATGGTTTCAATGCCACTAGATTAGACCATATGTAGGAGGAGCATCATGCAGATTACTTGGCGAGGACAAGAGGATTCTATTACACTCTTAAGAGTGAGAAGAAGGGAAAGATAACTGTTAGTGATTTCAAATTTACAGCCAGAAAATGTAATGCTTGTGGACAAGCATTATGTTTAGTATAGGTAGATGATGAGATAATTTATTGTCTCTATTTTTTTATAATCTTTATACTCTATTGAAACTCTTTTACGCTTTGATGAAACATTTCCAATATATTTATGAAGTTATACCTATGAGAACTTGTAATAAGTATAGTTAGAACCACAAAGATTATGGGTAGTTAGAATGACATGTTTTGTTGAATATTATATATAAATTGCAGTACTTCATATAGCTACTTTAATCTATGTTCTAATATTTGGGTAGGAATTGAAATGTTGACTTGTATATACATATACCACATACTACTAACTTGCTAGGAAAATGAGCAGCTAGGAGTGGATTGACTACATTAAAGAGGATGCATTGGAATTCCATCCATGACGGAGAAATACAGCACAATTCTGAGGGACATGTCGCTACTAGAAAGGAGTCATCATTCCAAAGAATATAGGAAACAATTCTGCTATATTTCCTCAATGCTTGTTATTCTGTTATCCATACTTTATTTTAATATGGCGTGGTTGTTATACTTCCTCCTTCTATGGCGAAGATTTAGTTAGACTTTACCTTCATGCTTTAAATAAGCGTCAACCCTCTATATAAAGGGATTTGATTGGTTTAGTTAGGTAATGATAAAATATATTCAAGTGTTGTGTTTACCATAATAGAGTTACTCTTTTTTGTTCTTCGCATATTGTTCCATTACTATGTAATTAGTTTATGAGAATATAATGAAAGAGTGATTTTGAAGTATCTTCTATGTTACGAGTTAGCATAAGCCAACCAAGGGGGCCCACTTGGGAGGTGAAGTAGATTAGGATAGAGTAGAATGGATTTCCGCATTTTCTGTGCTTTCAAGTAGAAGTTACTATTTTACTCTTGCAACATTACTACTATGAATGTTCATGCAGGACTTGCAGAGATAGACATAGTAAATGCTTTGAGTTTTTAAATAGGTTTAGGATAAGTTTGCAAGCTTTTAGCAGTAATTTCATTAAATGGCTAAATGTGTTTACTTTCTTGTGGCAATAGCATAGGTTTCTTTCATGCATTTTATCTTCCTATAGCATAGGTAGTATGACTCTTTGAGGAACTTAGTGCACAAACTATGGTGTCCCATTTCAAGTCTACGTCCTTGGGTTGACAATCTAAAGGCATTTCATGATGGGAAAAGTAATCCTTAGTATGAATTCATTATTCATAAGAGAGACAATGGCATGATTATCATTACCTATTATGAGACTGTTCATTTTTGGTGCCGCTGCAGGGGATGGTGTCAAACTGAGAACCTTAATGAGTCATTTATTTTTAAGATTAGTTTCATGTTCTTAGTCAAAAGTTAGTAGTTGTGATCTTTCTTAAAAAGTTCATCAACTCACTTGCATGCATCAAAGAAGGCGATATGTTCATGGCAGAGTTCTCCCAAAAGAACCTATTAAATTGAAAGAAGAATTTGAAGAACTTGAGTTACCATTTCTTGACGCAAGTCCTGAGTTTGCTGCATCATCTTTAACAAAAGGAGATCCTCTTGATCCATTTGACCTTCACCCTTTTGTAGAGATATTAGCCAATTTCCTAAATAACTCCAATATAGGACCATCTATTGACCAAAAACTTTTGGTTAATAATAGTTACCAGTCACAATTTCATTATCTAGCACCTCCAGTAATGGCAGCTCCTACTTTCCCATTTCCTATTCCAAGTCTTATCAACAATCCTAATCTCAATAACATACTTGCTTCAGCCCTTCCAAATTTCTATGGCCTAATTACAGAGGACCTTGACACCTTTTTGTTTAACTTTGACATTTTTTGTCAAAGTTTTGACTATATAACACTGATAGTCATAAGCTTAAGTTGTTTCCAGCAACATTGAAGGAGTTAACTCTAAGATGGTTCATGGGCTTAGGAGCGAATGCAGTAACAAATTGGGCTTGAATGAGAGATTTATTTATACATAAATATGAGGAATACTGCAAAGGAGGTGATTTAAAAGGAGATGACATCTTTAGAATGTCACAGAAGGAAGATAAGACCCTAGAGGACTACATATCATGCTTCTTATACAACCTCCAGAAGAATCTTCAACATGCACTGCAGGAGGATTCACAAAACCTAATCTTTTTAAGAGGAGTGAATGATAACTGTCTAGAAGCATTGGACCTTATGGCTAGAGGAGATATATCTCAATCTTCTTGGGATGATCTCAAGAATATTTTTTTGAATTATTCTCAAGAAGCAATAAAGAAGGGTAGGGGATTCCATCTAACACTTGCAAAAGGAAGTGGCTATGGCATTTCCAAGATAGAAATCTCAAAACTTCTATCAAACTTAAAGAAAGACATCATTAATGATGTCGCTACACACCTAGAAACTATGACTACAAAGAAGAATCATGTAGATGTGGAGGCATAGCTCACTGAATATTGTCCCCATTTCTACAAGCAAATGAAGGATTGCCACTACAAGCTGGTTGTGAACCTGGAGAATTAGCACCTTCCAACTGAGTACTTAAAGATAGAAGGAGAGGGTGAGCAAGCATTATTTGTTGCTCAACATTGGCCATGGGCAATGAGACAAGGTATGCCTCTAGACCCACTACAAATTTTAAATCCTTATAATATTCAATGGAAAAATTAGAATGTCTAAAGTCCTCCTCAGTATACTCAACCTACTTGGAATAATGTCTGGCCTAATAATCAATAGAACTAATGGTTTAATCCACAAAAACCCCAATGGCCACAACCTCCAAACCAATGGAGATCACCACAAGGAAATTAGCATCCCACTAACTAGTGGAGAGGACCTCAACAATGGCCTAATCTAAATCCTGCATATCCATCTTTACCACCTCCAATGAACACACCTACAATTATGCCACCACCTGCAAATACAGGTCCTCAAAAGTAGACACAATTACCTCCTCAGCCACAACCAAATCCAAATAGTTAAAAACAACAATAGAAAATGTATGTTGTTGATGCTCAATAGTACCCTACTTATGCACTCAACATAGCTAATATACACTTAAGATCGGGTACTACCTTGCCTGCATCTGAACCACCACTTATTATAGAAGTGCTAGACCTTCCTGCAGCATTAGTACCACTCCCAAAGAATGCTTTTCCAAATATAATTCCCCTAGCTAATGATTCCAATCCAACTATTGTTCAGACATTAGTAAAACCTCCTTTTCCTCAGAGGCTTAGCCTGGACAAACCTATACCAAAAGAGGATGAACCGTTTGATATCCTTAACCAACTAAGAAACATGCATGTCTAGATTCCTTTATTTCAAGCCATTTAAGATGTTCCTATTTATGGAAAAGAAATCAAGGAAGCTTGTCTAAAAAACCCTAGATGAAAGAAAATGGATCCCAAAATAGTTCATGTTATAGGATAGCTAGTTGATATCATGTTGGGAAAACTTTTAATTCCAAAATATTCTGATATAGGGAGTCTGGTTGTTAATATCATCATTAATGGTCAGTTTGTCAAAAATATTTTAATAGACTTAGGTGATGCCATTAATGTAATGACTAAGGATACTATGAATAAATAGATCATAGAAGGATTATGAGCTACTCCAACAATCCTGCAACTGGCAGATAGTTCTACTATCACCCCTCATGGGATGATAGAAGATATAATAGTTTCCCTAGATTCATGGGAATATCCTACTGACTTCATGATTCTATCACCAAAGGTCAATCTTTTTGGTTATCTTGTTATTCTAGGACGTCCATGGTTAGCAATAATTGATGCAAACATTAGTTGTAGATTAGGGAACATGAAAATTTTAGATGGGCAAGCAAATAAGAAGCTAGCATTATATCCTCCAGCTCAACCATAGCCAGATTTAACTAACCCTATATGGCCAGATTTAGGAGATGGAGAAGAAGAGTTGAACTCTGCGATTCAAATAATGATGTTACATAGGCAGTCCTTTCTAAAGTTGTAGGAGAAAGATGCATTAATTTGGAGTATTCTCAACAATGACTGTGTTGTGATGAAAGACATATCTGAGAGCTCTGTGTTAGAGTTAACTACATATGAGGACCATGTTGAGGACTGTATTTTTCCTTCATAACCCAATATTATCCATCAGTTACTACCCTATGAGGTAGTCATGATTCCTATCTCTGAAGTATCCATGCTTGACCTTACAACTATTGTAGAACTTTCAAAGGGTCATAACCTCCATGTAAATAATAAGTTTCCTTCACAACAGCTGGAGCAATTAAATAAACTCCTGCAAACACACAAAAAAGCCTTTTCCTGGGACTATGGGGATATGAAGGGACTAAGACCCACTCTATACTCACTGTATTTATATCAATGAAGTAAGTCTACCACTTCACCAACCTCAGAGGAGGATTAACCCAGCATTAAGAGATATAGTCAAAACAAAGTTACAAAAGTTGCTAGATGTTGGCTTTATTTATCCTATATCTTATAGTAAATGGATATCACCCTTGGCAATAGTGCCTAAAAAGGGGGGTAAATGGAGAATCCATGTAGATTACAGGGAATTAAAAAGAGCCACAAAGATAGATCATTTTCCCTTACCTTTCATTGATCAAGTACTCAATACTTTAGCCTATAAAAAGTATTTTTCCTATCTTGATGGATATAGTGGATATAATCATATTAGTATGGCTCCAGAGGACCAGGAAAAGAATACATTCACGTCCATGGGGGACATATACCTATTTTTTTTTACCATTTGGATTGTTTAATGCTCCAGCAACATTTCAAAGAGCTATAATTAGTATTTTTGTTGACATTTCACATGATTGCATGGAGATATACATGTATGATTTTACAGTATTTGGAGACACATTTGAAGAAGCTCTGTAGAATCTAGAAAAAGTTATTGATTAGGTGCAAGGAACACAATCTCTTACGCAATAGTGAGAAATGTTTTATGTTGATGTATGTACTTGGACATTTCATTTCAAAAAAAGGCATCCAATTTTACCCACACCTACTAAGCAAAAAGATGTAAGATCTTTCTTAGGACATGTTGGCTACTATAGGTTAGAATTTCAATCAAATAGCTAGTCCTCTGTACACATTGCTTACCAAATACACTGAGTTTATATGGACATTAGCTTGTGATGAGTCCTTCCTATAGCTTAAGTCACTTCTAACAATTGCACCAATCCTTAAAGGACCTTATTAGTCTCTCCCATTCTACATACATACAGATGCTTTAGACTATGCAATAGGTGTTGTGTTAATAAAAAAGCCTAGTAACCTTGAAAATGCCATCTAGTATAGCAGTAAGAGCCTCCATGGACCAAAACTAAATTACATAGTAACTAAAAAAGAACTACTGGCTATAGTTTATGCATTAAACAAATTCTGCCACTATGTAACAGGTTATCCCATCTTTTTTCACACTGAGCATGCAACAATCAAATACCTAATAAACAAACCTATTATCACCGATAGGTTAGCAAGATGGCTACTTCTTTGGCAGGAATTTGACATAACCATTATTGACAAGCCAAGGAAGGCAAATGTAGTGGCTGACTATTTATCTAGAATTTAAAATCCTGATGCAAACACTACTCTAGTTGATGATACATTCCCTGATGAACACCTTTTTCATATTTTTGTCTAGAATCCATGGTATGTTGACATAGCTAATTACTTTGTAGCCAGTAAAATGCCCCCACATTTCTCTCCAAAGGACAAATGGATGCTTGTTGAGAAAAGTTTCCAATTCTCCTAGATTGATAATACCTTATTTTATACTGGTCCAGACCAAATCATGAGAAGGTGTGTGTGGGAGTATGAGACATATGATATATACTCCACGCTTTTCATGACAAGCCATGTGGAGGCTACTTTGCAGCCAAAAGGACAGCTTTGAAAATCCTAACAACACGTTACTACTGGCAAACACTTTACAAGGATGTAGCTATCTATACAAGAAAATGTGACAAATGTCAGAGGATGGGTCGTCCAACCAAATCAGATGAAATTCCCCTCAATCCACAAGTGGTGGTAACACCATTTGAAAAATGGGGCATGGAATTCATAGGTCTAATAGATCCTCCTTCAAATGGGAAATCTTACATCATGGTATGCACAGATTATCTAACCAAATGGGTGGAAGTGAAAGCCATGCAACATGCACGAGATCAGAAGGTAGTAAAGTTTCTATATGAGGATATCTTTACCCATTATGGAGTGCCAAGAGAACTTGTAATTGACTAGGGAGTAGAGTTTACTTCAAATCTAATCAATGAACTAATGAAGGAATACAATATCAGGAATCAGAAGTCTATTCCTTACCATCCGTAGGAAAATGGATAGGCAGAGGTCACCAACTGAGAAATTGAGGCCATCTTAACAAAAATAGTTCAGTTGCACCGACAAGATTGGAGTAGTCGACTCATAGATGCAGTTTGGGCCAATCGCACAACCTGGAAGACAACCACAAGCTTCACCCCATTTGAATTAGTATACAGGAAGGTGTCCATGTTAACAATTGGGTTCGAGCACAAGATATTGCATAAAACACTAGAATTAAATACCAATCTTCTTGTAGCACAGACCGAACACCTTCTACACCTCAATTCCTTAGATGAAATACGTAAATCCACATTGGAGCCCATGGAGCTGATATAGAAAAAAAGGAAGAAGTGGCATGATTTCCATATCAAGAGCAAGCAATTTCATGTAGGTGATTGTGCATTATTGTATGATTATAGGGTATGTGCAGGATCATGGTATGCCAAACTAGGCCCTTAAGTGGCAATGAAAATTTAGAAAATCAGGTTGAGGCAAGTTGACATAAAAATTTGAACAAGCTATAAATATTATATAAAATATATATAAGAAGAGAATCTGTAGAAAATTAAATTTAGTTTCTAAGATACTGGTCCTTTTTTGAAAAACAATTATTCTATATGTTGAAAATTTCAAATTTCAATGTAGTGGTACAAAAATTTTAGGAAAAAAATAAGGTGTATGTATGACCACCTTAAACATAATCAAATATTAATTTTTTTTACAAGATTCTAGAGTTTTAAGTATTAGACTCATGTCCGGATGTGACACATATTGTTTTATAATTTTTTTCCAAGTAAATAATTAATTATGATTTTTCTTTTACAACTTTTTTAGAATACAAAAACTCTTGTGTCTGACCATATTAACTTAGTCTAAACTTTATCAAAATGAAAATTTTTTTTATTGTTCTTGCAGTAGGAAAATCATAGAATGTGACACATGTTTTGGATTTCAAAAATTTTATACAGTTTGAAAGTTATAGTTATTTTTCAACAAGTCTATCAATCAAGACTAGAAAGATGACAAGTAGGTGCATGTATTACCACATTAAACAAAATGAAATGATAATTTTTTTTTATAAGATTCTAGATAAAAGTAGTAGACTCATGTCCGGATGTGATGTATAGTTTTTTGTATTTTTTTCCAAGTAAATAATTAATTATGATTTTTCTACTACAAATTTTCCTGAATATAAAAACTCTCATGTCTGGTCACCTTAACTTAGTCTAAACTTTATCAAATTGAAATAATTGTTTATTATTATTGTGTTAGGTGAAGCATAGAATGTGATGTATATTTCATATTTTAAAAATGTTATATTGTTTGAAACTTATAGTTGTTTTTCAAAGAATCTATCAATCAGGACTTCTTTTTCACATCACCACTTTTTGGCATACCATGATCCTGCACATACCCTACAGATTTAAGGAGATACCAGGAAAGTTATAGATTAGATGGTTGGGACCATATGAAATTGAATATGTCTTCAACAATGAAGCAGTCTAGTTGACCACAATTGATCTAGTGTAATTCAAACTACTTGTCAACGGTCATCGCTTGCACCTGTATCAGAAGCCCCAAACAAAAGAGGACTTCCTGCAGCAGTTCAATAATCATACTTCAGTAGCGCAACAGGTAACACTTCCTATAGCAGAAGATGAAACCCTTCTTCCTACAGCTTCAAAATAACATGCCTTCAAGTCCACACATAATAAAACTTCATTTCATATGAAGTCCATTTCTCCATTCATTTTTCTTTATTCTTCTATCCAACCCATTCTATTTCTCTCTCTTCCATCCACTCACAATCCATGTCATCCACTTTTTCTATTTTCAAAGTTTTCAATAAGAGCCATGTCAGCTGACACATGTGGCTGCCAAAATCATTTCACTCTCACCACCTTTTCTTGGCACATACAGTAATCAACACATAGGTACAAATTTTTCAATCTTTATCACTTTTAGCACATAGATCTGGGTAATTATATAAGTACTATAATAAATATATAATTTAGGTGTTACGCCAGTTCCCCATCATGTTCCAAATGTGCCAAGTGAGGACACTTGTAAATTTTTCATAGGGGGCGGGGGAAGTGTAATAAGTTCCATATGTCATTACTAAGCCATCCTTGTCACTTCAAAATTGTACTTCGGCCTTGTTTTATTAATTTCCTTTATTCCCACACATTTTTCATACTACAAATTCTAATTTTCTAAAGTTGATATGACTAACAAAAATTATAATTAAATTGTGTGGTAACTCGCAGTTAAAGTTATAATGTCCTCTATTAAACTTCATTATTATTGTTTCATGCAAAGACAACAGAGGAATTAAAAGAGAAAGTTGGTATTTTCAAGAAGTGCATTTGAATCTCAAGAAGGAAAGAAGGCTTTTGCAGAGCACGAGAGGTTGAAAGATTAACAGAGGAATTGGTGAGTAGAAATTGGAGGCTAGATATTGAAAACAAATGGGTGGACAACTATTGAGGCATGAGCCAGTGCACCATGGCAGTTTACTTGCAGATGTTGAAGCAGTCAGGAGACTCAATGCATGTGGTTGGTTGGGCTATTTTCTTCAATTGTTAGATTTTAATGAGGAAGTTGTAGCTAAATTTATGAAAACCTTTGATGAAGGGAAGGTGACTATATGGGGCTTGGCAGTCGTTGCAACAAAAGAGAGAATAGCAGAGGTCATTGGATTTCTAGCAATTGGGGATCATTACCCCAATGAACATGACACTAGGTCATCTCGAGCCTAGTTCTCCCTTCCAACTGATCCTCCGCTGGAGATTACCAAGCAAGAGTGCAAATGAATGTCTCTTCCACCACTGTTCAACGAGCTAGCAATGCACATTATCAAGTACCTAACATGTGAGGGAATATTTTTGAACTTGCATGCTCATCATTTTAAATTACTTAGTTGCACGAGGCATAATCTCCCAGTTAATGTCCCTAATTTCTTGTACAATATGTTGAGAATTAGTGCTGAGGAGAATCAGAAGGGGAAGATAAATTAGGTTACCCTACATGCCCTAATAAAATTGCTAGTCAAAAAATCTCTTAGGTATGTCTCTCCCTTGACATGGTGAGAATTTGTTCAACTTAAAACACTGCAACCCTAGGTTAACCCTGCTAAGAAACCCCTAGGAAATGATGCAGAATCTTCTGAGCCCACTGTAGAAACAACTACCAAAGAAAAAGAGCCATAATTATTTCAAGAAAATATACATGCACATGTTCCCCAAAGCAATGTCCTACTTCTTCCATAAGGGAAGGAAAATGAAAAATTGGAGAAGAAACCCCTGTCCTTGAGAGTGAATTTCAAAACCCTACAGTTCAAAGAAATAAAAGAAAAAGGTCAAATCTTGCAGCATCTATTCCTACAACATCTACTCTTGTAGCAGAAAGGCCAAAAAGAACCCGCAAAAAGAAAATTGTAGAGGTTGTGGAAATAACAGTGTGAAGAAATCCTCAGATGTGAGGACAAGTGTCTCCAATTTCCCTTGAAAATCCAAATGTTCCAATACCAAAACCTACCATAGAGCCTTATGTTGAGAACATTTTTTATAAATCCCCTGAGCAAACAAAAGTGTCTTCGTCTCCCAAAAATTTGCAAGAACCCCAAAATCTGCAAGAATCCCAAAATTTGAAAGAACCTTGTTGAGATGTCATACATACCTTAAATGGTTGAGATGTCAAATGTTGAAGTTTGCTAAAAGGACCAACAAAAAAATCAATGAATCTTGATTGGAAATCATCCAAGAACCAAAAATTTGGAGGGATTCCCCCCAACTTAACTTCATGCGACAAGGTCACAAGAGCATTAGGATAACCAAAGAAATTAGGTAACCCAAAGAGAGTAACACATCTTTAGAATTTTTTGAGCCTTTTTGAATCAAATATTTCAAAAATTCAATGGATTTTCTCCCAAATTAACTATAGGTTATAAAATCATAGGGAATTTGAATCATCCAAGGTATCAAGAAATGGATTTAGTGCTTGTAATCAATGAATGATCATCTGGAGATACAAGAACCAAGAATGAAAAATATATAGATAGTAATACCTTGATCCTTGCTAAATAAATGAATCGTCCATAATGTATTTGGTCATCTTAGGACAACGGACAGATTTAGAAATGAAAAATAATGCGCATCCATTTATAACATATTTTTTTTGGTCATTAATGCATAGAATCCCTTATGATTGTGCTTAATCAATTATTGGTCCGAGATCAACAAGTATGTGAGGAATGCACATTTTAATCATAGGCCTCCAAAGATCAATATGCATAAGTACAAAAGTAACAAAATATAGATCTTGGAGGATCTAGCAACACATTTATGGAATGAGGAATGCATATGGTTTAATATTACTTAGTGTATGAGTAATGTTTACACACATATTTATGAGTCCAATAATTAGAATTGGTGCAATTTGAAGTATGGGCTCATTTGTGGGCATTTGTGATTCACTAAGTAGAAAAGAAGAACAAAGTTGATTCAATAAATGATATTGTTCTTCTAATTTAATTAAACCAAAATCCCATTCCTTAAGTGCATCAATATATTCTAATGTTGATTTACCAAATTCAAGCACATCATTAGATTGTAGAGGGATCCTTGAAAGCTTGATATTATATGTATTTCCAACCACCTTATTATGAAGTATTGTATGAGGCAATATAGTTTCCTTTGGTGGATATGGTGGGGTGGGTATAATATAATGTGAATGAGATAATGAATATGGTAAGCAGTGTGAAAAAAATAAATTAGATGGGAATAAGAAGGATGGGTGGAACGAAGATGGTAAAGATGGGTATAGTGGTTGTTGTGAGTATTCTTGATTCCATTTATCATGCATATTATGTAAAGAAGTGTGTTTTGAAGAAACATGTTGGCTTTGTAATGAAATAGAGTGACAATACATGTTACCAACATAATGCATACCATGATCTTCTTGAGTTAGAATTTGAAATAGGTAATCAATTACAGGAAAAGCTCGTTCACTTGCATCCTTTTTGCAGTGAGATTCACAAATGTCTTGTGCTTCATTTACCATGCGCTCTTGGTTTTTCAGGCATATGCATTGGTCATCTTTCTTGTATCAATTAGAACAACAAGCAATTAAATTTTCATCCTCAAAATCACACTACTCTAAGAATTCATCAATGATTTCCTCATGTTCAAACATAGAGATAGAATTCTTGCATACCTTTGATAAGGGAAGATCAAGATCATTAAAGATGCATTCATTAGGTAGAGAGGGTATTAAAACATCACCTTTGGCCGGTGCATTTTTCCCACCAATTTCTTCATTTATTTTTAAATTTGAAGGAGGGGGTCTAGGGGTGGTAGTCACCAATGGGGTCAAGGGGAAACACTCCTCGCAGGGTCCTAGGGAAACGCTCGAGGTGCACTCCTTGTCATAGTATAGGGAGGGGTCGAGGGCTAGTGCCCCCGACACCTAGCACATTTTCCCTCTTGCATTCCCTTCAAAGTTTGCATTTTTGAAACATTTTTCAACCAAAATTGATGTACTTAAACAACCTTGAAAATGCATTATTTTTAACATTTTTCTTCAAAATAACTCACAAAAACTAATGATAATGTAAAATTGAATTAACTTATAAGATCTCCTTTTAAACTCTAAAACAATGCATCTATATGATTTAAGTAATGCAAATTAGGATTAATTACTTAAGTAAGGCTAGCAATTGCAAAAGCTTTCATCCTAATGCATTGTTTCTAACTCAACTCATCAAGCTAACGTGCCTTTGACACATTTCCTCGGTAATGGTGCCAAAATGATAGGCCAACACTAGGGCAAATAATAATAAAGAATTAATGATTTATGATGAAGTTCAGCTGGTCTATATGATTCAATCCAAGAGTGTAAGCTTGTGAAAGGTGTCCTAGCAATATGCCATCAAGGGATGATGGTTGTGCGATGAGGGATTATGAATGCAACTACAACATGCGAAAACAAACTTATGAAAAACTAAATAAATCCAATGACGGGAACTGTCACTTCATGGCCACAAGAACATCAGAAACATAAATAAACATTAATCTATAATAACATAACTAATTATTGAAATAATACATTCAGATCAAAATTAACTAATCTGCAAAATCTTTAAACAGATAAAACATGAACATCTACTTTACCAACTAGTCTAATTATGAAATTATACTCTGTTGAAACTCTTTTATGCTCTAATGAAACATTTCCAATATATTTATGAACCTATACCTATGATAACTTCTAATAAGTATAGTTAGAAACAGAGATTATGGGTAGTTAGAATGACATGTTTTACTAAATATTATATATAAATTACAGTACTTCATATAGCTATTTTAATCTGTGTTCTAATATTTGGGTAGGAATTGAAATGTTGACTTGTATATACATAGACCACATGCTACTAACTTTCCAGGAAAACAAGGAGAAACTAGGAGTGGATCGACTGCATTGAAGAGGAGGCGTTGGAATTCCAGCCATGACAGAGAAAGCCAACACAATTCTGAGGGACATGTCGCTACTAGAAAGGAGCCCTCATTCCAGAGAATATAGGAAACAACTCTGCTATATTTCCTCACTGCTTGTTATTTTAATATCCACACTTTATTGTAATATGTCGTGGTTGTTATACTTCCTCCTTCTATGGACAATATTTAGTCAGACTTTACTTGCATGCTTTCAATAAGCGTCAACACTCTATATAAAGGGATTTTATTAGTTTAGTTAGGTAATGAGAAAATATATTCAAGTGTTGTGTTTAGCATAACAAAGTTACTCTTTTCTATTCTTCACATATTGTTCCATTACTATGTAATCAGTTTATGAGAATATAATGAAAGAGTGATTTTGAAGTATCTTTTGTGTTAGTAATTAGCAGAAGCCAACCAAGGGGGCCCACTTGGGAGGTGGAGTAGATTAGGATAGAGTAGAATTTCTTTTTACATTTTTTGTGCTTTCAAGTAGAAGTAAGCAGACATGTACCTTTTAGCTTGCTTCTTGTCATAGTACCATCTGATTTGTTTCCAATGATTTGATCTGGTGTATGATGTCTTCTGACATATTTGGCTAGTATAGGTTCCTTGCCTTTTGAATGATTCATGCTGTTGTCTTCTAGGATCTCTTCTTCAGGTTGCTCGGGCTCGGTAGATATTTGCTCAATAACTTCAGGCTGAGACTCGGTCTGAATTTCTTCCTGTAACTCGGTTTGAACTTCTTCTTGTGACTCGGTTTGTGACTCAGTAACTGTGCTCGGCTCGGTAGATATAGCTTCCTTATTGATAGTTGTGTCTGTCAATGTTTCAGGTTCAATGTAAATGAATCTTCTGTAGTTCTCAGGTTCCCTTTTGCTTTCTTCCTCAGTCTTTTCTGCAAACTCATCAAATTTTACATGTATACTTTCTATGACTTTGTGAGTAGATAAGTTCAGACATTTGTATGCCTTGCTTTTGCTAGAATATCCTAGGAATATTCCTTCATCACTTTTCACATCAAATTTATTTCTTCTGGATTCTTTTAAGATATAACACTTGCTACCAAATATTTTCATGTAACTTATATTGGGTTTATAGCCATACCATAATTCATAAGGAGTTTTGAATGTGTCTTTCTTCAGTTGTACCCGGTTCAAGGTATGAACTACAGTGCTGATAGCTTCCTTCCAGTACTTTATAGCGATGTTCTTTTCTATCATTAGAGTCCTTGCACAATCCATAATAGATCTGTTTCTTCTTTCTACTATTCCATTCTGCTCAGGAGTTCTAGGAGCTGATACCTATCTTTTGATTCCTCTTTCAATGCAAAAGTTGTTAAAATCATGGGAGATGAATTCACCACCTCTGTCTGATCTTAAGCATTTCAATCTTTTCCCTGTTTCCTTTTCCACTCTTGCTAAGTACCATTTGAACTTTTCAAATGCTTCTAATTTTTCTCTTAAATACCTAACAGTCATCATTCTAGAATAATCATTAACGAAAAGAATAAAGAATTTATCTCCAGTATAGCTTTGTATTCCAATAGGTCCACATAAATCAGTATGCACAATTTCCAAAATTTCTTTAGACTGATAGTTCTTACTCTTGAAACTAGTTTTACTTATTTTGCCAATCTGACAATTCTTGCATAGACCAGTGTCAGGTTTCCTCAAAGTAGGAATGCCTCTAACCTTCTTGAATTTGCTTATTTTTATCATGTTATCAAAATTCACATGACATAACCTTTTGTGCCATAGCCAACTTTCTTCTATTTGAGCAATAAAGCATGAATATTCACTGAGATCAAGATAAAATAAGTTACCTTTTGTTTGTTTGCCTGATCCAATGAGTTTTCCTTTTCCATCCAGCAGTCTTGCTTGACCATTCATGAATTCAACCTTGAAACCAGTGTTGATTAGCTGTGCTACACTTAGAAGATTATGTTTTAGTCCTTCAACCTAGTAAGCATTATCACATATGAGTTCTTTGGTTAATGAGATTCTTCCTTTTCCTTTTATACAACAAGGTTCATTGTTTCCAAATCTTACATTACCATTGTCACAGTCTTCTAGATATTCAAATTTTGTCTTGTCACCAGTCATGTGGTGTGAACATCCGTTGTCTATTATCCATATATCATCTTTGCTTATATGAGAAATAAGTGCCATCTTATCTTCATCATCATCAGATTCATCTTTTATAGCAATAAAGACAATTTCTTCTTCACTATCATCAAAATCTTTAGCCATAAAACATGATTTCTTACCTTTATCCTTGTATGATTTGAAATTCTTTTTGCCATAGTACTTGTGACTTCTCTTCTCTTCCTTGACTTGCTTGTTTGGGCACCTAGCTACAATATGTCCAATTTCTTCACATGAAAAATAGATTAAAGGAGTTTTACCTTTATACTTACCTTTCCCTCTAGAGTACTTCTTTGCAAGTAATGCTTCTACAATTTCAAGATCACTATCAGAACTTTCTTCTGATACTTCTTCACTTTCTGACTGAACTTCTTTAATTTTCTTGTTCTTCTTTAGTGAAACCTTGGCCTCAAATGCTGATTCAATATTTTTGGAACTAGGAACATAGTTGTCATAGTTGTCTAATTCAAAAGCTATCAATCTTCCAACTAAAGCATCCAAAGTTATATTGTGGTTTGTTTCACATCTTCTTTCTTGAATAGCTGATACTCTTATTGCATAGATAGGGAGTAATGTTCTGAGTACCTTACTTATAACAGTCTCATCTGAGATTGTTCCTCCAGAAGCTCTAATTGCACTTACACTTGCTTTGATTCTTTCAACATATTTTGCAATGTTTTCATCTTCCTTCATATTCATCTTGTCAAACTGTCCTCTTAGGCTTTCTGCTTTGGCTCTTTTCACATTTGCATCACCACCATATATTTTCTTCAGTGCCATCCACATTTCATATGCAGTAGTGCAGTCTTTAATATCATCAAATTCTTCATAGCTGAGAGCAGATGCAATGTCTATCATCATGGTGTTGTGAGTCTTTTTATCTGCAATGTCTTCAATAGTTAATGTGCCATTAGGAATTGTGTATTCTTCATCAATGTATTTGCATCCTGAATCACCAATGGAAGCCAGATGAAGTCACATGAGATCTTGCCATGCTAAAAAGTTATCTCTGTTAAGCTTTGGAATTTCCCTCTTGTAAGACATCCTTATCTTTAGCTTAGGTCTTTGAAACCCTTCCTGCAAGCACCAAAAGCTCTGATACCAATTGATGGAATATGGATGAAGTTACTGAGAGGGGGGGTGAATCAGTCAATCATAAATCACTTCACAATTAATTCTTTTTAGATCCCTTAGGATATCTTAACAATGTTATCTGTTTTAGCACTCCGTAAATAGATTGCAGTAACTTTGAAGATGCAGAAAGTATTAGCAAAATTATCTTTAGATATTCATCAGCACATGTAAATGATTGAGAAAGCAATTAAGAACACAAGATTTAACGTGGAAACCCAATATGGGAAAAACCACCAATGTATCTAGATACTGATTTTCACTTTTCTGAAGTGATGCCCGGTTAGAAGCCAACCCGGTAAAAGGTTACAAAACACACTGTTAGGTGTGACCTTGTTAGAGGATTTAAAACACCCTGCTAGGAGTGGCCTGGTAACAGGTCTTGAAAATAATTCAATGGAATTGTCACCTTGTTAGAGGATTTACAATATGGTTGTTAAACCAACTCGGTTAAGAGATTTAGAATTCACTGTTACAATGATAAGAAGGTAACAACGAAAAATGACCTGTATAATAATGCAACTATCTTGCTGATTACAGATCTCTGTTCTGCATAAGTCTGATCCTTTTTGATCGAATAAATCTCTGCTGCACCTCAAGGATATCTGAACATCCTTCACAAATTCGCATACACCTTTCCTGCTTTTCTTCTGTAAAATCTTCTGATGTATATCTTATTTTCTTTTCACATTTTGACCTTTTATTTATATGATTTTAGTTTTGTCAAATCGACATTATTTAGTATAACAGTTGGCTGAAATAAGAAAACTCTATTTGCAAAAATCCTTCAAGGGCCGACAGTGCTCGGTGACCATAACTTTCTATAATCTTTTGAAGACCGAGGGAACTCGGTAAACACCGACAATCTTTTACCTTCAATAACCGACTGAACTCGGTAAACACTAACTTTTCCTTCGATGACCGACTGAACTCGGTAAACACTAACTTTTCCTTCGATGATCGACTGAACTCGGTAAACACTAAACTTTTCCTTCGATGACCGACTGAACTCGGTAAACACTAACTTTCTTTGGCAACCGAGTGAACTCGGTAGACACTGCTTTTCTTCGATAACCGAGTGGACTCGGTAAGCACTAATATTCCTGTCTGGCAGACCGACTGAGCTCGGTAGGATCTGATTGCTGCGGACTATGACATTGTGTGACATCAAAGACAATACATAATTGAGTAGCAATTTCCTTTAGACAATTGTTTCCAACACCTTTTCTATGTGTTCATAGATATTAAGTCCATGTGAGTATATTCATTTGTGTAAAAACATGGAATTATGTGGAGGCATATGTAAATAATATCCATGGAAAGAAGCCAACAATGCATGTCCCAAATGCAACAGGAAGTTCTCATTAAGGAGGTGACAGGATGATCTGTACCCAAAAATCAACATGCTGCAATTATACAATTAGAAAAGCAATCAACAATGAATTTTCCATATTTTAATCCCAAAACCTTATTAAATACTACTTACATAGATTAAACCATATGCAACATAAAATAGTAAAATGGAATGAAATGGGATGGAAATGGAATAGGGAAGTAAGTAGGAAAGTGCATGAAATGGATTAAAATATGGCATTAAATAGGTTGTAATTGGGTCTCATAAATTACTATTTTGAATGTTCATGCATCACTTGCAGAGATAGACATAGTAAATGCTTTGAGTTGTTAAATAGGTTTAGGATAAGTTTACAAGCTTTCAACAGTAATGTAATTAAGTTGTTAAGTGTGTTTTCTTTCTTGCAGCAATAGCATAGGTTTCTTTCATGTATTTTATCTTCCTACAGCATAGGTAGTATGACTCTTTGAGGAACTTAGTGCACAAACTATGTAGTCCCATTTCAAGTCTACATCCCTAGGTTGACAATCTAAATGCATTTCATGATGGGAAAAGTAATCCTTAGTATGAATACATTATTTCTAAGAGAGACAATGGGATGATTATTATTACCTATTGTGATATTGTTCACTATCTTCTATTTTCTTACTTAGTTTGTTAGGAATCACAACAAAACATGCATCATTCTTCTTCAAATCCTTAACAAACTTTCTTCCTTCCATCAAGAAAACTTTCATATATGTAAAAACATTACTAGCAAGTTCTTCAATCAAAGGTAATAAGATTTGTCTTCTCCCATCAGCCCAAATAGTATATTTATGCAATCTATCATCATATATAACATGTCTATCATATTTTGAAGGTCTACCCAAAAAAATATGACAACAATCTATAGGCATGATATCACATAACACTTTTTCATAGTACTTTCCAATTTTCAAATTCACATAACATTGTTCACTTACCAAGAGTGTATGCTCATCTTTGATCCATGAAATTTGATAGGGCTTCAGATGTTCCAACCTTTTCAACTACAACTTTGTAACCATTTCCTCAGATGCCAAGTTCTCTGAGCTACCACTGTCAATGATTACCTTCCAAACTTCATCAAAAAATTTACATATGGTCTTGAACAAACTTTTCCTTACAGGATCTTCCTTATTAATTTCACTCCAAAGTGGTCTCCTTACCATCAAGTTCTTTTCCTTCTCAGGTTCATTCGGTGACTCTTCTTGCACCAAATCATTTCTACTGTTACCAACCTTCTTACTTCCATGTGTACATTTAAATGATCTATGTCCTTATCCACAATTGTAACAAGTCCCTCAAAAACCACCTCTATTATAACCACCTTGGTAGTTACTACCTCTGTCTCTAGATGAACTTTCACCTTTCCACTTAGTCTTGCCTTTATCTAGATTTGTCTTTTCAGGTTCAAATCTACTGTTTTCACCATAAGATCTTTCTCTTCCTCTAGGAAATCTACCACCTCTACCTTGCTGCCTTTGCTCATGTCTCTTGTTCAATTTCTTCTTAGCTTTCAATGCAAATTGATAAGCCTCTTCAATGTTCTCCAATTTAACCAAACTGATTTCTTCTTGGATAGAAACTCTCAATTCATTCAGGTACCTAGCAATTCTTTCCACATCATCTTCATCATGTCCAGATCTGATATCTAATCTAAAGAATTCCTCAGTATATTCTTTTACCGAGCTATCTTTTTTCCTCAAACTTTGCATTCACCTAACTAGGTTAATCTGATAATCACAAGATAAAAACTTTCCTTTCAATTTGTTCACCATCTTATTCCATACCTTAATTTTCTCTTTGTCTTTCCTCTTTCTGTCCAACTGTAGATGTTCCCACCACAAGGATGCATCACTTTTCAACTTTGTTCTTACAATTTTCACCTTCTTTTCCTTGGGTACATTTTCATACTTGAAGTACTTCTACATCTCGGTGATCCAATCCACCAATTCATCAAAATCTAATTTTCCACTATACTCAGGAGGATTAAAGTATAGTGTACACTTCATATTTTTCAAAGCGTTCAACAATCTTTCCTCACCTTGATCCATCATTGATGCAGGTTCTACATCACCTTGTTCTTCCTCAATTTCATCATCACTAACATCTTCAAGATGTCTTCCTCTTCTCTGGGCTGTTTCAACAGCTTCTAATCTAGCAGAAAGTTGTCTCAACATGTCTGCTAATCCTGGATCTATATCTCACCTCCCACGAACCATCTTGAAACCCTCTGCAATTGTAGGCCAGATCGCAATCTACTACCCCACAAAAAATCAACTAGGGTTTGACAAGAAGGAACCCTCAAATCTAGATTCACAAACCTAGATCCAGATCTCACCTCACTTTGATACCACCTGACGCAAAGGAGGATAGGGATAGAGGCAAAAGGCACACCCTAACTAGATCCACCTTACAGAGATCACATGTGGAAGTAATACACACAAGTGAGCAAGATAATGCATAAGACTTCATATATTTATTCCAATTGATTCATACATGTTGAGCTATAAGGCCTTCCCAGTTTAGGCCAAATATTACAATCAAGTACAGAAGTCCTCCAACATGTGAGGATCTAACAATAATATTCACTCTTCTAGCTTCTTTCTTCTAACTAAACTGCCTTCCTAAACTAAAACCAAATATTACACTATATACAAGAGGCTATTGAACAAGTCGGCCTTCAGATCCACCATCAATGGAAGGAATGATTAGATCTAGGTCCACATGCTTCCCAATTATAGATACCAGCATTAAATCTAGGACCATAATTAATTGCACAAGTTGACCTCAATAGGAAAGAAAAACAAACAAATTCATAAGCGAGGATAACTGAGCACCAGACAATCATCACCGAGTGCCAAGGAAATAACTGAGCACCAGAGAGATAACCGACCAACTCAGTTAACAAAGGAAACGTAGCAACACTGAACCAACTCGGTCAAATAAGGAACCGAGCAACATAGGAAAACACAAACATGTTTTTTTTTGTGACGTAGGATTTCCAAGAACCCGAGATGCTCCTGCATCAGATTTTCATTTCATATCCCACTTTAAAATTTTGGTGACATCAATGTGTATGAAAAGATTGGTAAATTGACTACAAAACCCAAGAGGTTTATGCTTATCAAATTTACTTAATAATATACTAATTTTATGATTGACATATTGGATATAAGTGCAATAGATTGGTAGGTTATCAGGAGTGTGGACTTCTAAAGCAGTAAAGATTTTGATGGGTTAATTAGGAGTGAAATGTAGAAGGTATGATCATTGGTACATACTTTATCTCTATTTAATGTGGCTGATTTCCCCTAAAGATATATGCTTGTCATTATAATAAGGGGAATGCGCCACATGTAATGTATTTTCCAACGGAATCATTCATTTCATTCTTATATTGCACATTGAATAACTTCACCATGATGAACTACAACTAATTGAATATCTAAGATGAACTGAAGAAATGTGATTAGAGATCACTATGTGTGTGAATTTTGTACCTGATCTGTAGACACAACACTTCAGTAAAACATTAGAGGTTAGCAAAAATGAAATCGGGCAATGAATTGAAAGCCAATCTAACCAGGTGATTTACTGCCTTCTAATAGGTGTGAGTATGATGTTCTCAGATTGTACCAAGATCAATGACCTTGATGACACCTAAATGAAGGATTTGAATGCAAAAGATGGATATGAAATGTATGCAATTAATCTAATTTTTTTTACTTTCTATGCAAAAATTTGAAAACTTGATATGAATCTATGATATGCTAAAAAATTGATATGCTATGATGATCTAACAAATGAAAACTAATATGATATGAAAAACTATGCAATGTTGATCTCACAAAGCTTGGATTCGCAAAGATGATTCTTCAGTCTCCAATTCAGCAGTGTGATTATGCAATTCTTGTGGATTTGAGAGATGATTTGTGAAGAGCTAATGCCTTAATTTATAGAAATCCATGGCTTTGAGGATGCATGAAAGAAAGCCATAAATCACTCAAATAACTCAGCTTGATTTTGAGTTATTTTTAAATAAAGATAATTTAATTCACAAAAATATGCAAATCATGCAAAAACAGCTTTTTAACTCAAATTAGAAGTTTAGATCAACTTTAAAACTCAAAAATGATGTTGAGTTCCAAAAAGTCAATAACTTGCATTGATTTTCTGATTTGGAGTTTAACTGCTCTTTGATTGTGCACATGGATAATTATGAATTAATAAATAAATAAAGTGATTTATCTCAGCTTAACTGAAATTTGAAATAAAACAATTAATTTATGGGTTAATCAATCATTTAATCAAACTGTTATTCAAAAATAATATCATCAAATATGACAACTTGCTTTAATTAATTAAATAAGAATTTAATCAATTAATGATAGGAATTTTGATTTATTGTCAAATTTAAATAATATAATTTAGGAATAAATAGAATTAACTTTGATTAAACAATTAAGTGGCAGAATTAAATCTAATTAATTAAATATTGAGAATATTCAATTGATCAAACTTTAGGATAAATAGGATTTATCGCCAAATAATCATTAAATTAAAGATAATTATGATGATTAGGAATATTACTAGGAATATTCCCCGACGTAGAATTTATGATAATCAATTAGGTTTCGATGATGTTCAGATGTGCCTTAGGTTAGGACTTTGATGTTGATTTCATTCGATATGTCGATATAGGAGGTTAATGAACCTAAAGCCTATTTTTTGGGTATTACATTTTGCCCCTCTTTGAATTACTGTGCGAAGCGCAATCGTTCAAAGATAGTCTTTGTTTGATAGAGATATGAAACTGATTTGAAATTGATAATTGATATGAGACAGAAGCTGATTGAAAGATTTGATATGAAGATAATAGGTCCTGAATGACCAAAGATAATGTTAACTATAACAGCGATGAACCAATGAAACAAAAGTGTCAAAACGCCTGATTCTGAACCTTATGATTGAGAAGAAGTGAGTGACCAATTCCAGACATGATTGTCCTCAGAATAATCACGTAGGTATCACATCTGAACCCTTCAGTTACCGAAGAACCAAGGAAATAACACAATTGAACCGATAGTTACAAAAACTGATACAATTTACAAGATTAGGAAAATATCAGATTGATATGGATCTCGATGAATCTGATATGCCCCGGGCGATGATTGATTTGCCCCAAGAAATGAGGAATTTTGATGAATCAGTAACTAGACGTGGTTGTTATCTTGATTACTGAGGAAAGATATGATATCAATAAAGATATGATTACAGACTTTGAATGATATGCAATACCATGCCCCCTTCGAGATGAAAATTGAAATCTGACAAGAGAAGTCAGCGCTAATAGTTTAGAAGCATGTTAATTAATTTGAGAAGAGGTTAAACACGTTCAAGAATACGTTCTGCATCATTTGGAGGTCCAAAAGACTAAGTTTGACTAGGTGAAACCATGATTTGACCATAGTTGACCAAGTTGAAATTTTGATAGTTTGATGGAAGATAATCAGTTAAGTTGAATTCTAGATTTTTGTGATGATAGAAGGTCAATTATGCAAGTAGTTAATAATATGAACAATCTCAGATTTTGATTTTGATCCTGAAAAAGGATTCTACTTGCTATTTCATTGGAGGAACCTTCATGTGAGATTCAGCTCTTGTTAGATTTGAAGAGACAAGTGGAGAATCGTTTAAGCATTGAAGTTTATCTAACCATTGTGAGATCATGCAAACATGAAAAATGCAAAGAAACATGCAGAATGAAATGCAACCTAAGACCTAGGACCTAGTCACTGATCATATGTCAATTTTTTATCATCATTGAACTTTTAGGTAACCGGATAAATCAATACAATGCCCACTAGCTACGAAACCATAGACATATGAATATCGATTTGTACGCGCAGGAATCAATACAACACCCACTAGTTAGGAAACCATGGATATATGAATATTGATTTTGTTTTCAGAATGTCAGATTAGATATAAGCACCAAGGCACAAATGCCAGGATGACCTAAATATCATGTCCATTGTGATATAGCAATTTTTATAAGCATCAAAACATAAACATCATGATGACCAGAATACACCTTGCAGTTAACAAACATATCAAACAGTCAAGAGATCATTCTAAATCTAATGTGAATTACCTGTAGTGACCCTTTATCATTCACATCCTTAGGTAAGATCATGTTTCACAATAGGAGAAAGAACTCACTCAAAAAGACAATAGTTAGATCAAACTTCCTTGAATTTTTTGAGTATCAATGGTTGAGGTACACATGGCCATCCAATTCGAGATAGAGGCTCTTACAGTCAGACACCATTTCAATCCAGAATTTCTAGAGTTGTTAGATTTCCACATACAAGAAGAAAACAAAGAAAAGATTACGTCCCTAGTCATCACTCTCTAAATCCTATAAAGGACATCATCAAAAAGCTCAAAGGGACATAATATGCAAAAATCTCAATGTGAATCAGTAAGCATACAAGGAGATAAAAGCATGTAAAAAGCATAGATTGTTTTCAGTTTGCATTTGATTGCATTGTTGTAGATGCAAAATCCTTTCTGGAGATAAGAAAGACTGACTGACTCAAATGAAGCTTCAAAGGACTCTGACTGGAGATGATACGTCTAAGATATACTGAAGACCATAGGATTTGACATTGATTGCCCCCAAGTGTTAAGCATTGATAGGATATAGACGCTGGAGCTGATTGGTGTACAAACTAACTCATTGGAAACTGGAAATGCAAAAACAAACCAAGAGATATGTACAAACTAAATTAAGACTGAAAGCTTGGGAAAGACTAAGATTGTGCTGATAGATGGAGCATTTTGAAACAAGTGGCGCCCGTTTGCCAGGTTTTCACCATCTTGGCAGAGATTCTATTTTTGCTACCAAGGCACCTGTTTCCAAGTTTTCACCAAGGCACTTTTTTCTTTTTCTCATTTTTTTGTATTTTTCCTTTTTTCAATTTTTTTGTGAATCATCAAGGCACCCATTGCTAGGTTTTCACCAAGATGTTCATTTTTTTAGGACTTTTTTTGACTGAATGCCTTAGGCATAGAATTTCTTCAGATGGAGAATGTTGATTGGTTCTCAGAGCTGTTCTCCTTCAGTTGTTGAGATTTGATAGGCACGAGAGCCAAAAGTAGCAGTGATTACAAAGGGACCCAGCCAGTTGGGTTCAAACTTCCCCTTGTGTTCTTGATGTGATTGATTTTTAGGATTTTCTCTCAAGACTAGATCACCAACCTGAAATTCTTTGTATCTGAATTTCTTGTTGTAGCCTCTAAACATTCTTTTCTGATACACTCTGAGATGATCATACGTTTCTTGTCTATGCTCATCTAGTAGTTCAAGTTCTTGTAACCTAGACACTCTGTAGTCATCATCAGTTACTAGACTATGCATTCTGATTCTTAGTGATGGGATTTCAACCTCAATAGGTAGTACCGCTTTAGACCCATAAACTAAAGTGAAAGGTGTAGCCCCAGTAGGTGTTCTGATACTTGTTCTATAGGCCCAAAGAGTTGGATTGATCATGAGATGCCAGTCTCTTCCTATTTTATTAACAATTCGATGCAAGATTTTTAATAGATTCTTATTAGATGCCTCTACTTGTCCATTCCCTTGAGGATAGTAGATAGAAGACCAATGTTGTGTGATCTTGAATTTGTCACATAGATCATCTAAGTCTTTGTTCTTGAATTTTCCACCATTATCTATGATTATGGAATGAGGTATCCCATATCTGCATATCATATAGTTCAATATGAACATAGATATTTGTTTTCCAATTTCTTGTGTCAAAGGGACTGCTTCTACCCATTTTGTAAAATAATTTGTAGCTGTGATTATATGGGTATGTACATTAGAAGAATGAGGATGAATCATCCCGATAAGATCAAATGCCCATTGATGGAAAGGCCATTGTGTTGTAAAGGGGATTAGATCTCTCCCTAGAGCATGAATTAAGTTGCCATGCACTTGGTAGTTTTAACAATTCTTAGCAAACTTGATAGCCTCTTTCTCCATTTCAGGCCAATAGTACCCAGCCCTAATAAGTTTTCAAGCTAGTGTTAAACCGTTCAAGTGTGACCCACAAATACCATCATGGACTTCCTCTAATGCATGTTGAGACTCTTCCCATTCTAAACATCTAAGTAGCATACCATCTAGACCTTGTTTGTATAGATCATGACCAATGATGACATATCAGGAGGCATTACGAATAAGGTATCTCTTTTCATGGCAGTTGAAGGTATCGGGAATGATTTGGTCTTGGAGATAGGAAAATAGGTTTTTGTATCAGGATGAATCATGACCAACAATAGTGCAGATCATGTGGGTTTTAGGGGAATCATATGCAGGATAAGATAGTGCTTCCACCAGAAACTTGTAGAGTAGCTCATGTTTAGGCTGTTGTAATAAAGTAGATAATGTTGCCATTGCATCGGCAGCCTTGTTCTCCATTCTAGGAATTTGCTCAAATGTGATAGATAGAAAATACTTCTTTAGATCATCTACCATTCTTTTGTAAGGAATGAGCTTTTCATCTTTAGTTTGGTACACATCATTGACTTAATGAATAACAAGTTGAGAGTCTCCATGAATGTGTAGCTCTATCACTCTCCACTCAATTGTTAGTTTCATGCCATTCAAAAGGGCTTCATATTCTACAATATTGTTTGTGAAAGGAAACTTTAATCTAAATGCTTTGGTTATGGAGTATCCTTGAGGAGTTATGAACAATATGCCTACTCTGGATCCATTCTGTGTATAGGAGCCATCAAAGAATAATTGCCATTCTCTAGAAGAAAGATGCATGATAGAGAAATCTAGGAATTCCATTTGTAGTGGTGTATTATCAATCATAGGTGCATCTACTAATTGATTAGTAATAACCTATCCTTTGATAGCTTTTCTTTCCACATATTCAATGTCAAATTCACTTAAGAGCATAACCCATTTAGCTAATCTACCTGTGAGGGAAGCTTTGCTTAGTAGGTACTTGAGTGGATCAATCTTAGCTACCAAATGTGTGGTATGAGCTAACATGTAGTGTCTCAATTTCTTTGATGCAAAGATCATAGCTAGACAAGCTTTCTCAATCATTGAATAATTCTTCTCATATGCAACCAGTGTTCTATTGATATAGTATATAGCTCTTTCCTTTTTGTTCTCATCATGTTGTGTTAGCAATGCCCCCAATGATGTATCTGTAGCAGAGACATATAAGATCAATGGCTTCCCATGAATAGGAGGCATCAAAATAGGAGGATTGGATAGATACTTCTTGATATGATTGAAGTTCTATTCACATTCTTTGTTCCATGCAAAGGTCACACCTTTATGTAATCTTTTTGTAAACGACTGTGATATGTTCGCTAGCTGTGATATGAATCTTGTGATAGATTGAACTCTTCCTTGCAATGTCCTCATCTGACTGATATTCTTAGGGGGTTGTATCTCCATTATAGCCTTTCCTTTAGCTAGATCAACTTCAATTCCTTTCTTTGAAACTATGTATCCTAAGATTTTTCCAGAAGTGACACCAAAAGCACACTTCTTAGGATTTAGTCTAAGACTAAATTTTTCCTTTCTATCTAGAATCTTGCTTAAGTCCTTTAGATGTTCAGTTCTAATTATAGATTTTGCCAATGTGTCATCAACATAATCTTCCATAGTTTGATGCATCATGTGATGGAAAAGAGATTTCATTGCTCTTTGATATGTAGCACCAGCATTTTTAAGCCCAAATGGCATGACATTCCAACAAAAGGTACCCCATGCACATGTGAAAGTAGTTTTCTCTTGATCCTCTGAAGCAATTTTTATTTGGTTATATCTAGAGAAACCATCCATTAAGGAATACATCTCAAAACCCACAGTCATGTCCACTATCATATCAATGTTAGGTATTGGAAAATCATCCTTAGGGCATGCTCTATTCACATCTCTAAAGTCTGTGCACACTCTGATTGAACCATCTGGTTTAGAAATAGGTACAATATTAGAGATCCACTTTGCATAGTCAATAACTCAAATGAATCCAGCTTTTAGGAGCTTCTCTAATTCAGCTTTTACCAAGAGTGCAACATGAGGATGCATCTTTCACAATTTTTGCTTGACAGGTTTTACATTAGGACCTATAGATAAATGGTGCATGATTAGATTAGGATCCAACCCGGGCATATCTGAGTATTTCCATGCAAATTTGATCTTTTTTTCTATTAGGAATGTAGTAAATTTTTGCTTCTCTTCTTCTGATAATGATTGTGCTACATGTACCAATTGTGGTTCCTCTGTTGTACCCAAATTGATGGATTGAGTGGGCTCAATTAGAACTAGAGATCTATCTTGTAAATGACTCAGAAGGACATCAAATATCTCATCCTTAGGTGCCTCAAAGAGGTTTTCACCTTCGGATACATCTTTTAATTTTTACTTTTGTAGGTTCTGAGACTACCACAAAGTTGTTTTCACCCTCAGAACTCCTTTTCTTTTTATTCTTATTCTTATTTTTTTGACTAAGATATTTGATGTCTGACTCGGTCATGCTGACTCTCGGTTCACTGATGGAATTCCTCATAGGCTCAACTACATTTAGGTAGCAAGCAAGGGCATAGTCATTTGGGAAGGTATAAATACCATGGCTCAGATTTGTGGAGGTTTGATCAATAAGGTCTGGATATTGGATAGTCAAAGTAGGGAAAGATTGGGAGATAGTGTTTATGGATACGAATATGTCATCATTGGTCCTAACCTGATGCTTGAGTTCAAAGGTGATATTACAACTTAAGACATTCAATTCATGAATAGGCTCAATGTCATCGTGGGAGTCCAATTCAGCCATAGGTGGATCAGACTCGATAGGTTCATCATTTCGTTCTAGACTTACATTGGGTTGAGGTGCATATTGGTGAATAATATCAACATGTTTCTCGGTGATAAGCTCATCTGGTTCTGGAATGATTCCCCATTCATATTCATTAGATTCATCTTCTGATTTAGGATCTCTATAAAATCTTAGAAAATGAGTAAAGTCAGGGTGAATACCCCAAGAAGGGTTGCCCTCGGATTCTGATTTGAATTCATGCTCATGAGAATCTATTTCAAAATAACTACCACTTTCTTTTGCTTGATTATTTTTGAGATTAGTTGGTTCTTGTGTTGCAACTATCTCTTGATTGATAGTAGGTTCTTGTGTTTCTACTACATTAATTCATTTGATTGGATCATCTTTATCATCAACAAGGTCTTTGATCTCTTTAGGAAATTTTTCATAGGGGATGAGTTTTGAGCTATCTAAATCACTATCTGATGGTTCTGTTTCTTCTTTCTTAAGAAGAGGTTCTCCTGGTGTGATCTACTCTATGACATGAGAACAATTACCTTTGAGGTGATAGAGTTTCTTCTTAAAGCCTAGACCAACAGTATTCTTATTTGCTCTACCAGTATGTGGGAGAGGTACCTCAAGACCTTTTCCTCTGACTCCTGGAGGTCCTTTACCTAAATATCCCATCTTAGCTATCAATTTATCTCCTGGCCCATATGACTTAGAAGGGAGTTTGGTTACTATAGAGTCACTAGTTTGAACAACTTGATATTCAAGTTCATCTTTGTATAGCCATGCAAGTACAGCTTCATCTTCTTCAAATTCTTTCTTGGAGACTTGTTCTGCTACAAAATTCTTTTCATATACCTCAAGGGGTTCTTTAGAGTCTAGTTTGGATTGTTTCAAAGATTTCCCATAAGACTTAGGTGAGATAGGGAGAGATGTCAAAGATAAGACTGGCTCGATAGTATATTCTCCCATACTATTTTCTTTGATATTAACCTCTTTTGCAAGATCTTCCATTTTAGATGTGGATGCTTCTTTAGTTGGTTCAATGGAAGATTCTTTGTTATTAGGCACAAGATTATCTACACTTTCCTTCAAGGTATTGCAAGTTGTATTCAAATCTATGGGGATAGTAACCTATACTCCTTCATAAGAAAACTTCAAACATTGATGCTATGTAGAAGGAATAGCTTGCATTTCATGTATCCATGGTCTCCCTAGGAGGATGTTGTAGGCCAAAGGTAGATCAAGCACTTGATAGATGGTATCTTTGATAACTGGACCCACTCAGATGGGTAAGACAATGGTGCCTTTAGAATATCTTTCTTGTTCATCATAGGATTTTATGGTTATCTTCTTTCGAGGATCAATAGCCAATTCTAAAAATCCCAATTGTGTGATCAAGCTGTAAGAACAAATGTTTAGGCTAGTGCCCCCATCTATCAACACATGTTTGACTCTATAGTTCTAGATCAAGACTTCTATATGCAAAGGCTGATTATGTGGGTGACTCAAGGAGTTGTCATCTTCCTCTGAAAAGGAGATATATTGCGGACATGTAAGATGTCCAACCATAGTCTGGAACCTATCTAAATCAAGGTCATCAGGAACATTGGAACTGAGCAAAGCTTTGTCTAGTATGGTGCTGTGAGCTGGAGATATTTGAAACAACTCAAACATGGAGATTTTGGCATTAGTGTGCTGGAGTTGTTGAATGATGCTATAAGATGTAGGCCTTGTATCCTTTGGATTGGAAGATTTGGAAGTAGCCTTTTGTTTAGAAGCAGATGAAATATTGAAGGGCACCTTAGGGACATTTGATGAATCTAGGATTTGTCCTTTCAGATGTGCTTGGGACTATGATCAAGTAACTACTTTGGTGGATTGATTTTGTCTATCTCTTCTTACAATTGTGATGACATTGCAATGCTCTGAGAGATAGGGTTCAACCATATTGATGGTAGCATTATTTCCAGGGTAAGCATAATTGACTTTTGCCCCCATATTAGGTGGAGAAGATGAAACTTCTTGACCATGTTTCGTAAATGGTTCTGTGAATGTTGTATGATCATTATTGCTCTTAGGATTTTCAATTGTGATGTCTCCCCTATCGATCAGATCTTGAATGGTGTGTTTCAACCAAAAGCAGTTATTAGTTTTGTGACCTTTACCTTGATGGAAATCATAGAATTCATTTTCTCTCCACCATTTTGGCTTAGGCTCAGAATCAGGTGGTTGGATTGCTAGTAAAGAGATGATGTTATCAGCCAATAGAGTTTTCATAGCTGATTCTAAAGATTCTCCAAGAGGAGTAAATTTCATTGTTTATCCCAAGATTTGTATTCTGGCTTCTTTTGAAATGGTTCAGATGACTTTTGTTCTAAAGCTTTAATGGCTTGGGAAACAAGAGTTAGGTTGTAAACTGGTGCCTTTGATGGGGCACGGATAGTGTCAACAACACCATCTATGATGATGCCTTTATTCTTGTTCCAATTTTTGTTCTTGTCTTTAGAACTGGATCCTGATTTGTACTTGTCTTTTTGAAGTGTGATTTCTCCTTTTTTCACAAGCACTTTTTCAATTTTGATAGTGTTGTCCACCATCTTGTCAAAAGATGTATGATCTTGCATTTGTAGAGGATAATTGATTTCTGGAACAAGGTTATTGTTGAAGATTTCTAGTTTTTCTATTTCTAGAATAGGTCTGGCATATAGAGAGAACTTCTTCCTCCATCTCTTGAGAAATGTTAGGAATGGTTCCCCTAGATATTGTTTGAGATTACAGATATCAATCATGGTGACTGGATGTTGAATATTGTAGGAGTATTACTGATAAAACAATTTGATCAACTCCTCAAAAATTTTGATAGTAGAAGGCAATCTAGAGAACCAATGGATGGCTGCTCCCCCTAGAGATCGAGGGAAGAGATGCATCAAATAGGTTGGTTCGTGCATGAACTCCATAGATTGTGTATAGAATTCTTTGACATGATCTTGGGGATCTAAGTGTCCATCATACTTATCATACTTAGGCATCTCCACTCTTTTTGGGAATGGTGGCATGTACAAGTCTTTGTCAAATGGAAAAGGACATAGAGCCTCCATGGAGAACTCTTTCAGTTCCTTCTCTTTTTCAAGTTGATTCAGTTTGACTTTTAAAGCATGTATCTATTTTGTCATGGCCATTATTAGAGTTTCTTCCTCATGTGTGATGATAGCTTCAACACTAAAATTAGGAGGAAGCTTAGCTCCTTGATGAGCTAATTATAAAAAGTATGCCTCTCTATCTTCTTTCAAGAAATGCTTCATCATTCATTTGAAGTTATCATCATTTTGATATTGAGCAATTTCTTCAGGCGTGGGTTCCTGATCTACACCATGTTGAGATTGAGTTCTTTGAGAGCCAAAGTTTGTCCCTGCTTGAGACATGGTAGGAGTTTGTGGACTCCCTGGAATAGATTGATGTGGGGTTTGTTGAGTACCTCTGTGAGTTGATGGAGGAGGAATCTAACCATATTTTAATCAAAAGTTGCCAAGACCATTGTCCTTGTAAAGACTAGAATTGATGAGTTGCTCAAGATTTGGACCCCTGGTAGCGGTTATAGGTAAGGTTTGGGATGCTTCTCTAGATTTCTTATGTGAGGAAGCTCTAGTTTCCACCATCAACTTTGAGTGAAACAAAAGAATAAGATCCAGATGACTAAAGAATGAATGGAATCAAGATGATCAGATAACACAACCTTGTCAAGGTTTGATTGATTTGAAGATTTGATTAGATGTGGGTGAAGGATACTATGCCCTGGATGTATAGGTAGACTCCCAAAAGATAGCGGACATGAGTTCACAACACTTAGTCATTTTTATGATAGATTGAAGATTGATAGTTATGACAAGGTTTTGACACAAGATGAAAAGGACTCAAATCGATTAAACAGAAGGCTGAATTGGATTCAAAAGGCCACTCTTGGAAAATGATAGGGTTCTTAATAGCTATTTCTCTATTCCTGACATAGTGATTTGTTCGACAGATTATGGAAATAGGCTGAAAAGCTAAATATCTAGCAATTCTAACAATTTTCTGACAACTTTCAAAATTTTCCCAAATAAAACTATGCAGAATCATACGACAGTGGGTATGCTATGAAATGATAGTTGAAAATCTCGTACAATAGTTGCAAAACTTGCATGATAGTGGGTATGCTATGAAATGACAGTTGAAGAGCTCGTACGATAGTTGCTAGCAGGATTTGACTTTTTTGAATTTGACTGGCAGAAAGACTCGTACGACATTGGGTTCCTTACCATACGATAGTTGGGCATGGATGAAATGACATTTGACAAAAACTCGTATGACTTTCTGACCTCCTGAGATGACTTCTAACTCTAGAAAGGAATTTCACTTCAAATTTTGCAAATTTAGGGTTTTCAGTGTCAGATTGTTTGCAAATTGTACTGTCCAGATTTGAGGATTGTAATAGATTTATTCATTTTCAGTAACCAGATAGATAAAAAAGTACACAAAACATCAAGCAAGTGATTTCAAGCATGTCTGAAAATAATGAACAAGGGCAAAAGCAACCTTGCACATGGACAATCAAGTTATTTTATTTGTTCTAATCCTCAGAAGTGCTAATTGTGTATGTTCCAAAATATTTTGCAATGACGCACATATATCCTAGAAAAATGAAAATTTGGCCTCGCTAGGGTTTTTAGTAATGGTTTGACTCTGCAACTTTTATGATCCAAAGGGGTGAACTCCAATCCCGACGCACTAGGGTTTTGACATAGTCTGAGAATTTAATCAATCAGGAGCTGCAAGGGAGATCTGACAACCCAACAATGAACCACACCTGTGAAGATTTATTCCACAAGGACATTTATATAGCAGCTGTCACTACCACGGTGAAAATGGCCATTACCGCTCGAGGTTTTGTCAATGCAATTTTCCTTGTCAAGGGAGTGTCCACTACGGTTAACCCTCTCTAAAGGTGACTCACAATAGTATACCACAAGGGGACTTGGCTCCAGATCCAAGGGTTGGATGCCTTTTCACTTTTAACCTAGACAAAGCAGGCAGATAAATCTAACATGCTAAGATGAAGATTATCTCACCAAGGTCTATGATATCAACCCCACGTGATCTATCAACCTCTCTGGAGAGAGAATGTATCAATCAATAAGGGAAGATGCACAGACCAAGTAGAATGTGAGACGCACTAAGTATCCTCCCTACCTACAAGGATTCCATCATCAAGAAGGATTTCATTGGGAATCCAATCTCTCAAGAACCACAAATAGTGTTCATAGGGCCTAATTACTATGTTTTCACAGATATATCAGAAAACAAATCTATCCAAAAGCATTCAAAAGCACAAAAGGTGGTACACTTAATGCTCCAAATAAACATGAGGTGAGTCCACAAAGTGGTGCATTTAACTCCTCACACAAATTTAAAAGCAAGTCCACACCCTAGAATACTAATGAGTTCCAAAGAGCACAAAATGGGAAAGAACTGGTGGAACAATTAACGCTCTTTCTAAGTAGACCCCTCCCCTGAATATGGCACTGACCTTGCAACCATGGGGTGAAACAAGGGGTGAGTAAGAATAAGTGAGTCCAATATCCCAATTTCGCTAATAAGATCAATCAAAAATATCCTAAGACTTCCTATCAATACTTAAGGTGTTACAACCTAGTATTCAATTATGCAATTTGAAGAAAAGCATGCAAAGAAAACACTCAAGCCAAACACATGAGAGATTCATTTTAGGATCCAAATTGAAATGTTATCAGATTGAGGAGAATACCTGGAATCCTCACAATGCGCTTAGTAGATGTTTATGTGCTTTTAGCAATTCTTGCACTTTTTCCAATCAAAACCAGTAGGAGTCAATCAAAAATAGAGAATTTCAATTGTTAAGATTAGTCGTTAGTCAAAATCTGAAAACCAAATATGAAAAACTACCCTGAAAAATGAAATGATAGTTGAAATCCGATGCTGAAACTCATACGACAGTGGGTCTGTTACCAGATGATAGTATGGAACTCGTATGACAGTGGGTTTGCTCCCAGAAAATAGTCCAAAAACTCATACGACACTGGATGTTTTATGAAATGACAATTGAACTTTCAAATGACAGTGTGTATAGCATGGCACGATCCTTGATCTGATAGACTATCATACGACAGTGGGTACAGTGTGAAATGACTTTTGTTAGAAACTCGTAAGAAGATTGTACGGACAGAAATTAAAAATCATAGTTTTGCATAGAAATTGAGGAGAAAAAGATAGAAATTGATAGAATTGAAATGGAAACCCATTTCAGGGCCCCACGGTGGGTGCCAGAAATGTGTGTGTGAATTTTGTACCTGATCTGTAGACACAACACTTCAGTAAAACATTAGAGGTTAGCAAAAATGAAATCATGCAATGAATTGAAAGCTAATCTAACCAGGCGATTTACTACCTTCTAATAGGTGCGAGTATGATGTTCTCAAATTGTACCGAGATCAGTGACCTTGATGACACCTAAATGAAGGATTTGAATGCAAAAGATGGATATGAAATGTATGCAATTAATCTATTTTTTTTTACTTTCTATGCAATAAGATGAAAACTTGATATGAATCTATGGTATGCTGAAAAACTAATATGCTATGATGATCTAACAAATGAAAACTAATATAATATGAAAAACTATGCAATGTTGATCTCACAAAGCTTGGATTCGCAAAGGTGATTCTTTAGTCTCCAATTGAACAGTGTGATTATGCAATTATTGTGGATTTGAGAGATGATTTGTGAAGAGCTAAAGCCTTAATTTATAGAAATCCAAGGCTTTGAGGATGCATGAAAGAAAGCCATAAATCACTCAAATAACTCAGCTTGATTTTGAGTTATTTTTAAATAAAGATAATTTAATTCACAAAAATATGCAAATCATGCAAAAACAGTTTTTTAACTCAAATTAGAAGTTTAGATCAACTTTAAAAACTCAAAAATGATGTTGAGTTCCAAAAAGTCAATAACTTGCATTGATTTTCTGATTTGGAGTTTAACTGCTCTTTGATTGTGCACATGGATAATTATGAATTAATAAATAAATAAAGTGATTTATTCTCGACTTAACTGGTTTTTGAAATAAAATAATTGATTTATGGGTTAATCAATCATTTAATCAAACTTTTATTCAAAAATAATATCATGAAATATGACAACTTGCTTTAATTAATTAAATAATAATTTAATCAATTAATGATAGGAATTTTGATTTATTGTCAAATTTAAATAGTACAATTTAGGAATAAATAGAATTAACTTCGATTAAACAATTAAGTGGCAGAATTAAATCTAATTAATTAAATATTCAGAATATTCAATTAATCAAACTTTAGGATAAATAGGATTTATCGCCAAATAATCATTAAATTAAAGATAATTATGATGATTAGGAATATTACTAGGAATATTCCCCGATGCAGAATTTATGATAATCAATTAGGATTTGATGATGTTCAGATGTGCCTTAGATTAGGACTTCGATGTCGATTTCGTTCGATGTATCGATTTAGGAGGTTAATGAACCTATAGCCCATTTTTTGGGTATTACAATCACCATGCTGAAATGATATGTAAGATGATTAAATTAGTAATATGTTGTCATTACTGTCAACTAGCTTTAACTATACTTATCATGTAGGTTACAAACATTTGAACAATCTATTGATGAGGAAAAGATGAAGAACATAGTTTTCTACATGAGGAAAAGATGGATATGACAGAGAAGGAAAAGGTAAACATTGGGTAATTTACTTGATGAGGCTATGACTATATTTTTTTACTTGATTATGTTTCATTAACCTATCTTGAAGAAGAGATTCAAAATTTTACAAGGCAATGTGGTGAATAATTAAAGTTTTATGTATACACTGAGCCAGTGCTATGTATATCGAGTGACAGTATTAACCAAGCTAGTATAACTAGCTATCACCGACGCATTTCTTTGTAAACTGAGTATGGATGAAAACATTAAATGCTAAGGTTAGCCGACAGAATATGATGAGATGGATTTGTTATGATTTGGATGTTAAGGATAAAGTTTGTTTTAAGATCCATGGCTGAAAAAATTTGAAGAAGATCTAATGGATGAAATTGAATACATCTATTGAGGGATGTTTAAGCGGCAAAAATGGATGAATGAGATTAAGCGGAAAAATATGATGGTTGAGAAGAAAATGTTTTACCTATCTATTTAAAAGACATGAGCTTCATTATTGAAACATGCTTCCAAAAGAAGGAGATTGCATAGAATTTGCGTGAAAGATAAGTTTCATGCACGCTTGATTAGACTGGTTATTGAAGAACCGAGTTGCAGATTTATTACCAAGTGTCAGAGAATCATTTAACGAACAAAGTAAATTGAGAATATTGAAGGAAGTGAATTTCTTAGTGATTGGAGGATTATTTGTAAGGTCTTAGCATAGATCTAAATATCTGGAAATGAAGTTGTATCTGAATCAAATCATTACTGTATCAGTTTAACTATTGATTCAAAAAAATCACTTAACCGAGTGGACTTAATTGTCTTATTTTTTACCCTATGACATTCTACTGAATGTAAACTGTTATCTTGTTGAAGCCATAGTGAATGTTGGTCAGAAGTTAAAGGTTAGTCTTAAATCCTCTAACAAGGTCACACCTAACAGTGTGTTTGTAACCTTTAACAGGGTTGTCTCTTCACTGAGCTCACTGTTGTCATATTTTTACTCACCTTGGGAGACCTAATTACTAGATGAGCTATTGTACCCTAGTTTGCATTATTTAGTGGTCTTGCTTAAGATTTGTGTTCATTTCATTGCAAAGTACATGAAGGGAAAGGAAATGAACTGTATCTAAGATTACATGTGCATATATCAATGTCAAGTATGTTGTACAGAAAGAAAGAACTAAAAAATAAAATCATCTGAGCTCACACATGTCGTGAGCATAGCCAATACATGAATTACATATATGAGTAAATATACATTATAAGGAGCATAGATGCAGGGGTACCAGACATTGCCTAGTAAGGAGTCTATCTCCACTGTGTTCTCGGTGTACTCCTATGATCCTAAACCTGCAAAGAGAGAGAAAAGAAAGTGGGTTAGATCCAATGGATCTAAGCAATGCCTGGTATCAAAGAATCTATCTACAAACATGCATATGTGCACTCAGCTATACACCTCTGACACGGGCTATGCTCAGTGCAAGTGCATGAAGAGGCTCTGGAAATAAAAGAAGTACCATTGTTTTCACTAATATGTTTGTTCCATGTGCAGAGATAGAAGAAGTTGATTTGTGACAAATAGTAGAATACCGGGATCCAGATGAATGATGATGCCCTGTGATGTGGGCTTTATCAGGAGAATCTCAAATATCTTGGAGAGACACCACATCACAGGCCAAGAACACCCATTCTCAATAGTCAACATTCAGTGAGTGAAGCAATATCAGTGGGTTATAATAAATGAATAACAGGGATCATCCATATTGTGGCATGAACATGATGAATATGATGATTCAGCATCAATGAGGAAATCAAGGAAAATAGAGCTAATGGCAGAGTACACACTTCTATGAGGAAGATAGGGCACTCTATTGCATAGGTGTTCACATGGCACATACATGCTGAGGGCACACAATCCACATGTTCAGAGAAGAAATCCACAAGAACATAAAAGAGAAACAGAGCTAGTATTAGGGCATGATAGTCAATGGGCATAAAATTTAATATCCCAATCATGTATAGGAGTTGGTGCATGAACAATCTGAGGTTAATGATGTACAAATATAGAATATAAGTGTATATATGCCTTTGAGAATACACAGCATGATCAAATATACAGCTCTCATGGTGATCAAACAGTGCAATGGTAGGGCATGATAACTAACAACAATGCAAGTCATGACAAGCTTTGGGTCCATTCAATGCTCCAATATCAACAGTGAAGCTCAAAATATTAACATGCTATGGTAGTGAACACCAAGTATCAAATATACATAGTGCTACAAAAGATCAAATCCAAATATCAATGCCAAGAGGGATGATAATGCAATACAATTGATGCCCCAAGTGCTGGGAACCCAATGAATCAATGGTGCCCTAATTGACATTTACCAACAGCAAATCGCTAATGCCCTATTCACGGGCTATCACATGTGGGTGCCATCATTTGTTCACGTTAACAGTGGTGTAATATAATATGTGTCGTGAGCAATGAAAATGAAACAGCAATAGTACAAGGTTTAGCTCCATAATGAAAGAATTAAAATAGTGAAATACCCGGGCTTGTGCATCAATAGATGATACAATGCCCCATGTTCTCGAGCTATATGCATTTGAGTGTCAACAACAATATTTTAGTACACCTCATGCTAATAAACAAAGAACAAGCATACAATAATGATACATGCCATGCCCTAGTCTTTACTATCGGGCCTTTTGATTAGCAAACATCATGAAATTGAAATAGTAAGTTCAAAATGCCATGGTCACAATACGGGATATGCAAAGATGCGTAAATAAGCAACAAAGTCGATAGGCCCATGCCTAGTCTTTACAATACTACATAACAGAGGAGATCCAATCAATACAGTGCCCTTGAAACAAAGAACACAAGAATAGTGAATGTGAGCATGGTGTGCCCTAGCTTAGCAATCAATATCAATGATGCCCTAGCAGGGTTTCACAGGCCATATTGAAACAACACTGAATATAACATTCATATTCATGATTTTCTAGCTTCAAACAATGCAAAATGAAATGAACCAATGTCCTAAGTAATTGTAGAGACAAGATATGTATCCAACAGTGCCCTAATACAGAGCTCAAATACCACAGATGCTATCAAAATGTAATAAGAATGAAATCATTGAAGTGCCTACCTCATTAGATGTTGCCGAATCAAGATTGATACTTGTTGTTTCCAAATTCATGAAGGAAGATTGCCTTTCAAACTGCTGAAGAATTTAGAAGGTTGCCAAGTGCCGAGTTATGGACTGTGGTTGACAGAAGATGCCAATTTTTTATTAAGGGTCTCCATAATAGCTTATTTTCTTTTTGTCTCCCCTTTTAGGGTTGAGAATCATTTAATCCTCTTTGCTAAAATATTTCACGAGGCATAGATTTATTTTTTTTATTAATATAGTTATCTCTTTTTAGAGATAAATATATTAATTTTTTGATGCCATAGGTGTCCAAACATAGTGGTCAATTTTGACTTAAGTGATGAATGTTATATCAATCATGTATTTTGGCATGGGGGGGTTATATTTTTTTTTAGAATATTCATGCATTAGGTGGATATGTAAATATTGTAAACATTTCAAATATGCTTTCCCCTTTTATTTAGGGTTGAGAGTTATTTGTTAATGTATTTAGATCCACATATTTTGGTGTAGGGGGATAAAGTTTTAATTATAATAAGTCATTTCTCTTATTCATTGTATGATATTTGATAGGTGGTGTTTTTATAAATCACTGTCAAATTATCAGTTATAGACATGACTTAGTGGGTTATGGTCTTCCTTTTGACTACCTATTTTTAGGGACCCCACTTTTTCTATCCCCCTAGATTCTCGGGAATTGGGCATCTGAATTTCAGAGTAGCATGATCATTTTCCTAGTGGAAAATTTTTCCTATTCTTGGTGAGTAGTGGATTTCAATGTAGATTCTACAGATTTTCTATATATGCCTCTCACCTTTGGTGATTGAAGGCTAGTTCTTCCTTCCCTCATTTTCAAGAGGTGAATGTTGTAGCTCCAGGAGAATCAAATTGGTATTTTGACTCCTTTTATTCTAGTTAATAGCAATTGTCCATCTTTTCTACAACTTTGTGAGTTGATTTGATGGATTTGATGTCATGTATTGTGATTGAAATTTGATCCTTTACTTGATATTTTGTTCATTTTGATGTTTACAAGCACTGGTTTTTCTTAAATTTTCAATCTATATGCGTTTATATGTGTTTGAGTTGTGGAATCTATTTTCCCTTCTAACTTACAACCAGCACCTGATTATTTTCTAAGGGAAGAATCAGATTTGGGAAGGGTTGTGATGTTCAAATTATATGTTGGATTACATTGTGAGTCTATTTTCAGTTTGTGGATCTATCCAGTTTGGTGAATCACCTAAGTTAAATTTTAGTTATTTCAATTTTATGCAAGCTCTCTCCCTTTCCCTTCAAGTTCAGTTTAGTTTCAGGTGATACAAATGGGGAAGCTGGCCCTTAATCCAGAGGTTTATTTTTAGTGAAGTAGTCCAACATCCTGAGAGTATTCCCATGTTTCACGGGATTGCTAGGTTCCATACTTAGCCATCACGGGTGCAATCCCTAGTGACAATAGTTTTTGGCGCACCCAGTGGGACCACTTTGTTTCCCATCATTCACTCAGATTTTGGTGTGATCCTCATTGTAATCAGCCTTTAAGAGGTGGTTTGTTTTAAGCACCATGGTGACTCTAAAAAAAATCTACTAGTTTTAGTAGTTCAAGTGCTGATAAGTTTCAGAAAATATACTTTTACTAGCTCATTTGATGAGCAAGCATGTCAATACCTAATGCATATTCACCCTATCACCCCCCATATCATGAGAAAGCTACCCATGTTCTAGCATTCATGCCATATCAAGCTAGCCAAGTAGCAATATACAATCAAAATGGCCCACCAATAGCAAATTTCTAGCTTTCACCACCATACCCTCCCATCCAGCATCAAGCATCCTAGCAGCACTCCTATGAACCACCCGATGAGGGACATCATTGCAATCCTTAGAATCAGCCCCATACCACTTCAGATTCAAGCTCCATATCCTCTTTGTTGGCAGTTTGTCAGGAGGAAATGAGCTCTTTCATGAAAGATTATGCAGAGATGAGGTCTCAAAAGGAGGAGCTCTCAAGGTAGTATATGGAGGTGGTGACTTTCTCAAGGTAGCTTGAGAGCCAGATAGCAGGTGCTGAGCGGACCCTTGAAGAAAAGAACCAATTGATCTTGACACAAGAGAATATTTACAAAGAAAAGATTGAAGAATATCAAGAATTCATAAGGAACATCTATCTTACAGCTACAAAAACTAAGGAGGATCTCTAAAAAGAGTTGGAACAAAATGATGAATTCCATGATCATGAACAAGAGACACTTGCCAAGAAAATTGTAGAAAAGGATCAATTGATTAAGAATCTATTGGCACAAGTATAGAGGCAAGAAGATCCAGAAGCCACTGCTGCCCCAATGCAAGAAATCTCACTAGATCCACCAGAAGACAATAAGGATTTAATGCAGTCTTGGAGACCCTCATGGACTATATATCCAGGTTGGGAGATGCCAACTCTTTTTAAGGAAGAGATTCAAAAGGAGATACCCCATGCTACTGAAGAGAACCTAGAAGCTTTGCAGCCCAGACAAGAGATTCACAAGGTTCAAATCCCAAGCTTCTTGTCTGGTAAGTCCACTAGCACTCCTATTGAAATTCCAAGTTTCAGGATTTCTCCTTTAGTTCAAAATCCTAGTCAATAGGAGCCTGACCCCCATGCATGTTTAGAGCCTACTCATGATCCTATCTCAGATTTCCAGCCACTTCATTCTATTTCTATAGATGAGACACCTATGATGTTTGACTTCCTATATGATAGTGAACCTGTCCTACAGCAGATAAAGCCCTATAAGCCAATTCCTAAAGAGCCCCCTACACCTCATAGTATTTCAGGCCACCAGAAAGAGGATGAATCTTGTCTCTTAGAGGTAATTTTTCATGATGATCATGAGGAAAAAGTAGATTTATTACATAATGATGGATTAGAGTAGCCAAATAAGGGTCAAGGAGTAAGTGGAGAAGGTGAGACACTAATTGATTTATTTGAGGAGATGCCTTCTTATATTGAGCAAGATAAAGTAGTGCAAGATTTACCAATTGAGCTCTTTGTTTATGATAAGAAAGATGATATAGCTGCTACTAACTTAGAACAACAAGATGATTTTGATTCTATTATTGATGTTTTTTGCTCCACTCTTGTTGATGCTCCCTATCTTCCTGATAAAGATAATGGCTTGCATGTTCTTGAAGAAAAGATTGTGTTTCAGGAGGTTCATGTTGTACCAGTGATAGAAGGCTTGTTTGCAATAAAGTGGTGGATGAATCTAAAGAATCATGTTTCCTGGATCATGAGGAGGGGCTAGAGATTGTTAAGAAGATGATATAGTTGGATAGCTTTGATGAGCTTTTGGTTGTTCCAACTGATGAAGAGGACAATCCTCTAACTGCAGAAGAAGAAATTTTGTCGCAGACTATCATGGAGGGGCAAAGTTTTTATCAACATGTTGAAGATGCTCGTAAGATGCATACTGAGCAGCAGGAGAGGCCTGGTTTTATGTTCTCAAGGGGGTGTCCTATCAGATATTAGTGATTTAGTAGAGGGTGATGTCAAGAGTCCACTCATTAGTGATCAAAAGCTTATTTAGCATCATCAGACTCCTTGGGAGGATATCATCTATGATCTATTTGAGGTTAGTAGTCTGGTCTATCAGATTCAAAGGTTGATATGCCAAACAATTTAGTACATTTTTGTGTTCCATGTTCTCTTTGTTGGCATCAAATATGAAAAATATAATATTTTGAGGAGAATGGGAAGCTATTTTAACAATCCAGTTAATGGATTTGTCTAACCAATTTGTTGAGACTGGTTAGAGTAGGGTAGGATAGGAGTTTCCAATTTTCTGTGTTTCCTAAGTGCCTTGGCACAGGTTGCTTTCAGTTGTTTTCAGTTGGGTTTTGTTAGCAATAAGCTAGAGAAGTTATCTCTAGCGGTTTCAGTTTTGTTGAGAAGGAGGTTGTTTTGATTGGGAGCCAAGTTTAGTTTGTGGCTTAAGGACTCTATACCCAATGGATCTATCATGCAGTTGGTCAAGATGCTTAGCAGGCAAGCCCTCCATAGAGGTTGCTAGAATGTTGTCATATTTTTACTCACCCTCGGAGACCTAATTACTAGATGAGCTATTGTACCCTAGTTTGCATTGTTTAGTGGTCTTGCTTAAGATTTGTGTTCATTTCATTGCAAAGTACATGAAGGGAAAGGAAATGAACTATATCTAAGATTACATGTGCATATATCAATGTCAAGTATGTTGTACAGAAAGAAAGAACTGAAAAATAAAATCATCTGAGCTCACACATGTCATGAGCATAGCCAATGCAAGAATTACATAAATGAGTGCAAATATACATTATAAGGAGCATAGATGCAGGGGTACCAAACATTGCCTGGTAAGGAGTCTATCTCCACTGTGTTCCTGGTGTGCTCCTGAACCTGCAAAGAGAGAGAAAAGAAAGTGGGTTAGATCCAATGGATCTAAGAAATTCCTGGTATCACAGAATCTATCTACAAACATGCATATGTGCACTCAGCTATACATGTCTGACATGAGTTATGCTCAGGGTAGGTGCATGAAGAGGCTCTGGAAATAAAAGAAGTACCATTGTTTTCACTAATATGTTTGTTCCATGTGCAGAGATAGAAGAAGCTGATTCATGAAAAATAGTAGAATACCAGGATACAGATGAATGATGATGCCCTATGATGTGGGCTCTATCGGGAGGATCTCAAATTTCCTAAAGAGAGACCACATCATAGACCAAGAACACCCATTCTCAATAGTCAACATTTAGTGAGTGAAGCAATATCAGTGGGTTATGATAAATGAATAATAGGGATCATCCATATTGTGGCATGAACATGATGAATATGATGATTCAGCATCAATGAGGAAATCAAGGAAAATAGAGCTCTTGATAGAGTACACACATCTATGAGGAAGATAGGGCACTCTATTGCATAGGTGTTCATATGGCACATACATGCTGAGGGCACACAATCCACATGTTCAGAGAAGAAATCCACAAGAACATAAAAGAGAAACAGAGCTAGTATCAGAGCATGATAGTCAATGGGCACAAAATGTAATATCCCAATCATGTATAGGAGTTGGTGCATGAACAATCTGAGGTTAATGATGTAAAAATATAGAATATAAGTGTATATATGCCTCTAAGAATACATAGCATGATCAAATATATAGCTCTCATGGTGATCAAACAGTGCAATGGCAGGGCATGATAACTAACAACAATGCAAGTCATGACAAGCTTTGGGTCCATTCAATGCTCCAATATCAATAGTGAAGCTTAAAATATTAACATGCTATGGCAGTGAACAGCAAGTATCAAATACACACAGTGCTACAAAAGATCAAATCCAAATATCAATGCCAAGAGGGATGATAATGCAATACAATTGATGCCCCAAGTGTTAGGAACCCAATGAATCAATGGTGCCCTAATCGGCATTTACCAACAGCAAATTGCTAATGACCTGTTCATGGGCTATCACTTGTGGGTGCCATCATTTGTTCACATTAATAGTGGTGTAATATAATATGTGCCATGAGCAATGCAAATGAAACACCAATAGTACAAGGTTTAGCTCCATAATGAAAGAATTAAAATAGTGAAATACCCGGGCTCGTGCATCAATAGATGATACAATGCCCCATGTTCTCGGGCTATATGCATTTGAGTTTCAATAGCAATATTGCAGTACACCTCATGTTGATAAACAAAGAACAAGCATACAATAATACCACAATACATACGGCAATGATACATGCCATGCCCTAGTCTTTTCTATCGGGCCTTTTGATTAGCAAACATCACGAAATTGAAACAATAAGTTCAAAATGCCATGGTCACAATACGGGATATGCAAAGATGCGTAAATAAGCAACAAAGTTGACAGGCCCGTGCCTAGTCTTTACAATACTACATAATAGAGGAGATCCAATCAATATAGTTCCCTTGAAGTAGAGAACACAAGAACAGTGAATGCGAGCATGGTATGCCCTAGTACAGCAATCAATATCAATGATGCCCTAGCAAGGTTTCACAGGCCATATTGAAACAACACTGAATATAACATTCATATTCATGATTCGCTAGTTTCAAACAATGCAAAATGAAATGAACCAATATCCTAAGTAATTGTAGAGACAAGATATGTATCCAACAGTGCCCTAATATAGAGCTCGAATACCACAGATGCTATCAAAATGTAATAAGAATGAAATCATTGAAGTGCCTACCTCATTAGATGTTGCCGAATCAAGATTGATACTTGTTTCCAAATTCATGAAGGAAGATTGCCTTTTGAACTGCTGAAGAATTTAGAAGGTTGCCAGGTGCCGAGTTATGGACTGTGGTTGACAGAAGATGCCAATTTTTGATTAAGGGTCGCCATAATAACTTGTTTTCTTTTTGTCTCCCCTTTTAGGGTTGAGAATCATTTAATCCTCTTTGCTAAAATATTTCACGAGGCATAGATTTATTTTTTTTATTAATATAGTTATCTCTTTTTAGAGATAAATATATTAATTTTTTGACGCCATAGGTGTCCAAACATAGTGGTCAATTTTGACTTAAGTGATGAATGTTATATCAATCATGTATTTTGGCATGGGGGGGTTATATTTTTTTTTAGAATATTCATGCGTTAGGTGGATATGTAAATATGGTAAACATTTCAAATATTCTTTCCCCTTTTATTTAGGGTTGAGAGTTATTTGTTAATGTATTTAGATCCACATATTTTGGTGTAGGGGGATAAAGTTTTAATTATAATAACTCATTGCTCTTATTCATTGTATGATATTTGACAGGTGGTGTTTTTATAAATCACTGTCAGATTATCAGTTATAGACATGACTTAGTGGGTTATGGTCTTCCTTTTGACTACCTATTTTTAGGGACCCCACTTTTTCTATCCCCCTAGATTCTCGGGAATTGGGCATCTGAATTTTAGAGTGGCATGATCATTGTCCTAGTGGCAGATTTTTCCTATTCTTGGTGAGTAGTGGATTTCAATGCAGATTCTACAGATTTTCTATATATGCCTCTCACCTTTGGTGATTGAAGGCTAGTTCTTCCTTCCCTCATTTTCAAGAGGTGAATGTTGTAGCTCCAGGAGAATCAAATTGATATTTTGACTCCTTTTATTCTAGCTAATAACAATTGTCCTTCTTTTCTACAACTTTGTGAGTTGATTTGATGGATTTGATGTCATGTATTGTGATTGAAATTTGATCCTTTACTTGATATTTTGTTCATTTTGATGTTTACAAGCACTGGTTTTTCTTAAAGTTTCAATTTGTATGCATTTATATTTGTTTGAGTTGTGGAATCTATTTTCCCTTCTCATTTACAACGAGCACCTGATTATTTTCTAAGGGAAGAATCAGATTTGGGAAGGGTTGTGATGTTCAAATTATATGCTGGATTACATTGTGAGTCTATTTTCAGTTTGTGGATCTATCCAGTTTGGTGAATCACCTAAGTTAAATTTTAGTTATTTCAATTTTATTGAAGCTCTCTCCCTTTCCCTTCAAGTTCAGTTCAGTTTCAGGTGATACAAATGGGGAAGCCAGCCCTTAATCTGAAGGTTTATTCTCAGTGAAGCAGTCCCACATCCTGAGAGTATTCCCATGTTTCACGGGATTGCTAGGTTCCATACTTAGCCATCACAGGTGCAATCCCTAGTGACAACACTCACTTTAGAAGACTGAAATTTTTGGGTTACTAGTCCCATGTGGTTTTTCCCTTTACAGGGTTTCCATGTTAAATCGTTGTTTTATGTGTTTTTTGTTATGATTATTCTACTATCATACTTTACATGCTGCCTAATTGTGTATCAGCGGAAAAATGAAATCACTTCCATTTAGGTCTAATTTAACCCTCTAATTAAGTGGTATGTGGTCATGTCAAGCACCTTGAATAGGTCTTTGAATGGATCTGGCTTTTTCCCCTTGTTCTGCTTCTCTCTCCACCTATTTCCAACCTATTTGACCTCAGGGTCAAGGTCAACCTTCTGGCTTAGGTCGACCTCGACTCTTACCTAGGTTAAAGTTGACCTTGACTCTGACCTAGTTCAGAGTTGATCTCGACCCTGACCCTGGGTCCAAATTTCAAATTCTGGAGGTTTTGGGATGTCGGGCTTTGGAAAGTTTTATTTCTCGCTTTCGAGTGAGTTGTTTCAGATTTTAGAATGGTAAACTATTAAATTTTATTTAGCCTAGGTCCATTTCTAAGTGTTAAATCCTAATTGGAATTTAATTCCCCTATTTTGGCCCCTCTAGAAGTTTGTGCCCTAGATCACTATAAAAGGAATCCTTCCTCTTTCATTTTCACAACACATTATTCATAAAGCTCTCAAGTTCAATCAAGAGATCAAGCAAGAAAGAAGGAGAAGAAAAGAATCCAAGAATGCATTCATCTTCAAGCATTCAAGTTTTCAAGATCCAATTCATCAAGGATATCCATTGTTAGCCATTGAAGGATTCAATCTCTTTGGAGCCCTCTTGTTGAAGATTTCTCCATCCACATTCATCCAAGCTTCCTCCTATTCTAAGATCTATTCAAGATTGGTTTTGAAGATCTAATACAAAAAATTTGAGACATCCTACATATTCATTTGGATCATCCATACTTGTGGATTCAAGGATTCGAATCCTCCACAAGGATTTCAACATAAGAAAAGTGAATAGTTCCATTTACTTTGTTTATATATATTGCCATTTCACTTACGTTTCAAGGTTGATTCCAAAATAGGGTTTGAGCAAGGCAAACCCCCCATCCAAACAAAAAAACATTTTTTCTTGCAGGTGCAGGTGTGGGATGATGAATATCAGTGCAGATCTGGATACCCTTTTCGGTGAACTTTCAAGATCCATGAATAGAATTTCCATCGGAGTTGTTTCAGGTCAAGGATGACATTCAGTGGGGGTCAAGATTGTACCCTGGGGTAAGATATTACCCTGATCCTAGGGTCAAGGATGACCTTACTCTGAAAGACAAAAGGTTTTTGGTTTTTCTATGTTTCTGCATTTCCAGGCTAGATCAGGCGTAGTATCTCCTGAAACTGAACACAAACATCAGAAAATAGTCTTTTCCATATTTACCCTATTTTGAGGTTAGTATTTGTCTTCAATTCAATTAATTTTTCAAACACACACTATCTATAATGGACTATAGGGTTTTTCTCCTTTCTTCATATTCTCCATAGATTGATTGATTTGTTCATTGATCACTTCCTTGTGATTAATCAATTTGGATCTCTCCTTTGGGAATTTGGATTAGGGATAGATCCTATATTCCCCCACACATTCAATACATCAAATTTTTCATACCCCTCCATTTTAATATGTTAAATTTTTATATGTTACAAATTAATTTAGTCGGTAATCAAATTTGGATATTTACTGGTAATCGATAAAGGTATAGAGATAGATTAAGTTTATATGTTACCGAGATGCATATTTTGTTTAATTTTTTTTGTGGAGTACATCTTTGTATTTGGGACTGAGGATAACTGATTCACCCCCTATCTCAATTATTCTAACAATTGTTATCAGAGCTATATTGGTTTCTTGGAATAGAGTTTTAAGGACTTGAGCATAAAGATCGCAAGATGTATAAGAGGGAAGTGTCGAAGCTGAACAAAGGGAACTTTACTACATGGCAAAGCCATATGAAACTTCACATATCTAGAATTGGAGATTTTGTAATACACTTACTGGAAAATGGCTATATTCAACCACCAACTAGACCTTTAACTCTTGATTAGTTGAAAGATCAACATGAACACAACATGACTATGATAGAGATTGTTGCTGCTCTATTTGATGCTTAATTTGAGGATATCAAAGGTTGCACTATAGCTAAAGAGATGTGGGATAAACTTCCACTAGTTCATGGTGGTGATGTGAATGTGATGAGAGCCATAGCTAAAAGTTTGAGAGGCTGGTTTGATGACATGAAGATGAAGGAAGGAGAAAATATTACACAATACTCAAATAGAATAAAAGAGGTAGTTAATGATATTTGAGGAGCTAGAGGAATTATTGATGAAGAAACTGTGATAAGTAAGATACTGACAACCTTGCTACCTGTCTATGCAATCAGAATATTAGCGATTCATGAAATGAGGTATGAACCTTAAATACTCTTACTCTTGATAGTCTAATTGGTAAGATGGTAACTTTTGAGTTGAATAACTTTGATAATAGTGTTGTATCGAATATTGAATCTACATTTATGTCAAATCTTAAGATCGATAAATCTAGGAGTAAGAACAATATAAAGAATGAAAGTGATAGTAACACTAATGATGAGCTTGATGAACTTGAAGCACTAATGGCCCAGAGACTACAAAAAGCTAAAGGAAGATATAAGGGAAAGTTACCTTTAGCCTATTTTAATTGTAAAGAAGTTGGCCATATTGCTACTAGGTGTCCTAAAAGGAAAGAGGAAGACAAAGACCAAGCCGGTGATTGAAAGTTTGGCAGAAGGTACAATAATTGGAATAACTGAGGAAACTGACAGTACAACAGAGACAACTGAGATCACAAAGATAAAGGTAAGAAGATTTGTTACCTTATAGATGATGATGATGATACTAAGACCAACACAGATGATGATGTTGAGGTAGTATTTATGGCAATGAAAGAAGATTTTGAAGAAGAAGAAAGGTATGTAGAAACAACACTTATCTCTAAAGTTAGTAAGAATGATACATGGATCATAGATAGTGGTTGTACACATCACATGACCGGTGATGAAGATAAATTTGAGCATCTAGAACATTATGATGGAGGATTAGTAAAAATAGGAAATGATACACCTTGCATGGTAAAAGGAAAAGTATCAATCTCGCTGAATGATAGAATTAGATGTGACAATGCATACTAGGTAAAAGGACTTAATTAAAATTTGTTAAGTGTAGCATAGCTAAATAATTCAGGTCACTAAGTTGCATTTGAGAGAAAGAAGGTGAAGATATATGATGACATTGGAACACTTGTTGGCACCAGAGGACAATCTAAAGGTAATATGTTTTATCTTGACAATGCTAAGACTTATTGTTTAATGGTGAAAAATGAGGATGCATGGTTGTGGCATAAGAGGTTATGTCATGTAAATCTTGATAACATGATTAAGATCAGTAGAAAGAGAAAAGTTAGGGGATTTCCTAAACTTGTAAAGCCTGATCATGTTATGTGCCATCAATGTCAGAAAGGGAAGATGCCAAAATCTAGTTTTAAAAGTAAGGACTTTTCATCTCAAGGAATTTTGGAGTTGGTTCACACTAACTTGTGTGGTCCTATGAGAACTGCAAGCTATTATGGAGATAGATACTTTATTTTATTTGTTGATGATATAATCTTTGGTGGACAAGATCAAGTATGTAAGTATTTTGCTAATGAAATGAAAAAGGAATTTGAAATGTCAATGTTTGGAGAAATAAAATTCTTTCTGGGATTACAGATTATAAAATAGAGTGATGGGATTTTCATTACACAATCAAAATACATTAAGGAGGTATTGAATAATTTTGGCATGGAGGATGCTAAACTAGTAGGAACATTGATGGTGACTAGCTACAAATTGACAAAGGGTGATGAATCTACAAAAGTGAATCAAACATTATATAGATCTATGATTGGGAAACTGATGTATGTGGTACAAAGTAGGCCTGACATTGCACAAGCAATTGGGATTGTGGAAATATTTTATGCCAATCCTAAGGATTCACACATGGTTGCAATAAAGAGAATTATGAGATACTTGAAAAAGATAGAAGATTATGGCTTATGGTATTCTAAGGAAGGAAATTTTGAACTGATAGTTTACACCGATGTAGATTGGGCTAGAAACATGGATGACCAGAAGAGCTCAATTGGTGAAGCTTTATTTTTAGGAGATAGGCTTGTGACTTGGATTAGCAAGAAACAAGCTTGTATCTCTCAATCTACTACTAAAGCAAAGTATGTTTCTGCTACTACAAATTGTTCAAATATTTCTTGGATCAGACAAGTACTAGAAGGATGAATGAGGTAATCACCAAGCTGATAATGATATATTGTGATAACACCAGTGCTATAAATATTTCAAATAATCCTGTGATGGATTCTAAAACAAAGCACATATCTATTAAGTATCACTACTTGAGAGAACAAGTTCAAGAGAAGTAAGTCAAATTAGAATTTGTAAAATCTAAGGAGAAACTTGCTAATATCTTTACTAAGCCATTACCAAAGGATACATTTGAGTACTTGAGGACTAGACTTGGGGTCTGTCCCTTGTCTATTGGTCACTAAGGTGATCAGAAGGTTGCATCAACTTATTCTTATCAAAAGATCATTCATGTTGATGTAGATAGTTCACACTTTGGATTTTTGTCTAAGGTTGTGAAAGATTGAAGAGGGTGAAACAAAAATTTGTACACTGAAGGTACTGATATGCACAAAGAGAGTTACTTGGCTATTTTAGAGCTATTTTTATGTTTTCTTTGGCATTGCTATCAAAGGGGGATAAAAAGCTACAATATGAAAATCAGGTTGGAGAGGAATCAGAGAAAGGGAGAGTTTGAATATATGTTGCTAAGAACAAGAACCTAAGAACTGAAAAGATCAAATCTATAGGGAGAGCTTGCATGTAAATTTTTTTTATGTTTCGTAGTGATTAAATATATTAAATATCAAGCTAGGAAGAGCTTACCGAGCTACACCATTTACTTACATAGTTGTAGAATACATGTTTTTTATGTGTATGGCATATTTGCATATTATTTGTGTTTCCATCAATTCCAAAGGGACAGATTGATGAACTACAACTGATTGAATATCTGAGATGAACTGAAGAATTTTTATTAGAGATCATCGAGTACTGAAATGATATGTAAGATGATTAAATCAATAATATGTTGTCATTGATGTCAACTAGCTTTGACTATACTTATAATGTAAGTTACAAGCATCTGAACAATCCATTGGTGAGGAAAAGATGAAGAACAAAGTTATCTACATGAGGAAAAGATGGATATGACAGAAGGAAAAGGTAAACATTGGGTAATTTACTTGATGAGGATATGATTGTATATTGTTGACTTGATTATGTTTCATTAACCTATCTTGAAGAAGAGATTCTTGGACAAGGCAATGTGGTCAGTAATTGAAATTTTTTGTATACACCAATCTAGTGCTATGTATACCAAGTGACAGTATTAACCGAGTTAGTCTAACTAGTTATCATCGACACATTTCTTTGTAAACTGAGTATGGATGAAAACATTAAATGCTAAGGTTAGCCAACAGAATATGATGAGCTAGATTTGTTACGATTTGGAGGTTAAGGATAAAGTTTGTTTTAAGATCCACAGATGACAAAATTTGAAGAAGATATAAAGGATGAAATTGAATACATCTACCAAGGGATGTTTAAGTGGAAAAAATGGATGATTGAGATTAAGCAGAAAAATATGATGGTTGAGAAGAAAATGTTTTACCTATCTATTTAAGAGACAAGAGTTTCATTATTGAAACATGTTGTCTAAAGAAGGAGACTACACAGAATTCACATGAAAGATAAGTTTCATGCATGCTTGATCAGACTGGTTATTGAAGAACCAATTTGCAAAGTTATTACCAAGCATCAGAGAATCATTTACCAAGAAAAGTAAGTTGAGAATATTGAAGGAAGTGAATTGGTTAGTTATCAGAGGATTATTTGTAAGGGCTTAGAATAGATTTGAATATCTGCAAATAAAGTTGTATTTGAATCAAATCATTACTATATCAGTTTAACCATTGATTCTGAAAAATCTCTTAAGCGAGTAGACTTAATCATCTTATGTTTTACCCTATGATATTCTACCGAATGTAAAGTGTTATCTTATTGACCCCATGGTGAATGCTGGTCAGAAGTTAATAGTTAGTGTTAAATCCTCTAACAAGGTCACACCTAACAGTGTGTTTGTAACATTTAACACGGTTGGCTCTTCACCGAGCTCACTTTAGAAGAGTGAAATTTTTGGGTTACCAGTCCCAAGTAGTTTTTCCCTTTATAGGGTTTCCACATTAAATCATTGTGTTATGTCTTTTTTGTTATAATTATTTTTGTATCATACTTTACATGCTACATAATTGATTTAGTTGGTAATCACATTTAGATATTTACTGGTAATCGGTAAAGGCACAAAGACAGATTAAGTTTATATGTTACCGAGTTGCATATTTTGTTTAAATTGTTTTGTGGAGTACATATTTGTATTTGGGACTAAGGATAACTGATTCACCCCCCCCCCCCTCTCAGTTATTCTAACACACCATTGAGTTTAAAGTATCACTAGTCATCCTCCTCTTAGGCTTTGCTACCCTTGAACAATAGATGGACAAACTTGAAATTGTGTTTAATGAAAAGTACTAGTATACATGGTATGATTACTCTTTAAAGGGTACTAGCTCAATGGAAGAGCAACTACTTTACAAGTAGGAGGATGATGGTTTGATTCCATCGTGCCCTAATATGACTAAATTAATGACTATATATATGACTAAATTAATAACTAAATATATGACTAAATTAAGGACTAAATATATGACCAAATAAATGACCAAATAAATGACCAAATCAATGACCAAATAAATGACTAAATAAATGACCAAATAGATGACCAAATAAATGACCAAATAAATGACCAAATAAATGATCAAATAAATGACCAAATAAATGACTAAATAAACAACCAAATCAATGACTAAAATAGTTTAGTCATAAATTTGGTTGCGAGATAAATGACCGACAATAAACTATTAATGGTCACATGACAAAAATTAGTCATTTATCTACAATTTTTAGTAGTTTATTTAGTCATATATTGTTGTTTTTGTACTTGTGCATGGATCTTATAAAAAACTTCATCTCTTACCTCAAAATTATTTTTAATTTCCAGCTCATCAATTTCAGTCGGTTGTTATAACATTTCATGTTTTCATCCATACTCGGTTAATACTAAATGCATCAGTGATAAAAAAAACTCGATTATTATTGTCACTCGGTATACACAAGACTGACTCGGTGTATACAAAAATCTTCAATTATCGACCACATTAAATTTTTCAATTCTAATCTCTTCTTCAACAATAGAATAATGCAACATGCTTAAGTCAACAACATAATGTTATAGACTCATCAATAAGTTACCCAATGTATACCTTATCCTTATCTTCTATATCTATCTTTTCCTTATGTAGATATTTCATTTATTCACCATTTCTTCCTTCTATAGATGTTGAGATGTTTGTAACTATCATGATAAGTATAGTCAAAACTAGTTGATGTGAATGACAATATATTGATTGATTTAATCATCTTACATATCACTTTAATAGTTCGGTGATCCCTAATCACTGTCTCTTCAGTTCATCAAGTTATTCAATCAGTTGTGGGTCATCTGCATCTAGTTCATAGTCCATAAAACTATGTGATACTTAAACTACCTCCTTTTTCTATTTACTCTTTGTTGTCTAGTTGAAAATCAAGTTTTAAATGTTTCAACTCTAAAAATTTACACTTCTAGTATAGATTACCTTCTATGTAACTAGATCAGAAAGCTTGTGACCTTTGACATTGACAACATAGTTGATAAAGATAAACTTAACCATCGTGTTCTCCAATTTTGGATTTTTAGTACTTTCCACATGAGCATATGCCTCATAACCAAATATTTTAAAATGCCTCATCCAATGCTTCTTACCATACCATGCTCATATAGGTGTATTATAGAAAAGTGCCAAAGAAGGATAGTTGTTAATTAGATTACATGCAGCAACTACAACTTTAGCCTAGAACTTTTATTCAAGGCCAAAAGTACCTATAATACTTCTATACATCACATTTAGAGTTTTTTTCACCCTCTCTATAACTTTGTATACCCTAAATACCAATCCCTATATTTTTTTTAACAAAATTGAGGTCTCTTTCTTTCATGTTTTCTTTTTCTTATTTTTCTTGTTTAACACTACTAGGTGATAAGAAAAACTTTAAAACTTCTAGCATAGATCTTTATTTATCCAAATAGTTATTGATAAAAAAAATAAGGATTTCACACACACAAACATAAGATTTATGGGGGAAAACTAAGATGGTAAAAACTATGGTGAGAGATGTACTCTATATGCAGATATCTTAAATTGCATTATTTTAGGCCAGAATCAAAGAAACCCATTATCCCTACCAATCTAGGCACACTACCAAGGATTATAATAATCCTCAACAAAATAATAAAGATAAATCTCAAGAGAAGACTTACTGCTTCCAATAATGAATAAAAATAATATATCTTGAATTGCAATAGTGACTCTCTAGTCTAATCTAGTAATTTTCACCTTAGTTCATCTTTAATCTTCAAACAATCCTTGCTATTACCTCATTCTCAATCATTGTCATCTCATTCTCTCTAACTAGAATATATAGATATTTTATCCACTAGATAAAATATCAAGTTCAGCCATGAAAATATAAGCATTATTAATACAAATTTAGGTCATGCCTTGAACAAAATCACCCAATGCGGTCCATCCTAGGAGATAAAGGAGACCACTAAATCAATCATTAAAGTTGTTAATTAACTAATATAATATATCCATATGCATTTCAACTCCATCCAAAGTTGGACCCAAAAGTTTGTGTGAATATGCATGAGAAATAAGTTATCAGCTAGCCCAAAACATTGTCCAACGTGCATATCACAATGTGGAGCATATCATGTCATGTCAAAAACATATTAAGTATCTTAGCACTTCTCTTAACTAAAATTCAAATATATAAACCAAAATCAAGTCATTGTAAAAGGTAGAGATGGCCAAAATCCAACACAGACAATAAAATAGCACATGTGCTAATAAATCTTCACGTGTGGATCATGCCAACAAAAATATCTAAATTGGTACACCACAAATTAATCATCTGACTAAGTTCACAAAATTGCATGTACCTTTAAATCCTATTGTAGAGAAATACAAGCCCTTCTTCGAGACTTTGCAAACCATCCTCATAAACAACCTCCATCCTAACAACCAACCTTAATTATCAAACAAGTAGTATAAAGAATCTCTATAAAATGATCAATTGTGAACCTGCATGCACATGATGGTGTAATATTTATAATAGCTATACATAGTCATAATCTCATGAAGTCTTCAAATACTCTTTCCTGCATATTCTTTACAATCATACTTCACATCTTCCTTTACCCTTTTTCCTCAAATCATCTTCATCAATCAATATCTTAGAAATATTTTCAAATATTCTTCCTCAATGAAATTCTAAGTAGCCTCTTCAAATCTTCTTCATCAATTAATGTCTCAAAAACCTTTTCAAATATTCTTCATCGATACTCCATATATATTAACAAGCTAAAATTAATGCAACACCATATGTTGACATCAATGACAACACAAATCATAATATCATTCCTTATTTTTTCTTGTGCCTCTATTTAGTTTTTTTCCTTCAAAATCCTAGACTCTATAGTCAAGATCTATAGGCAGTCATAATGTCATGAAGTCTTCAAATACTCTTTCCTGCATATTATTTCCAATCATACTTCATGCATCTTCCTTTATCCTTATTCTTCAAATCATCTTCATCAATCAATATCTTAGAAACCTTTTCAAATATTCTTCCTCAATCAAATTCTTAGTAGCCTCTTCAAATCTTCTGCATCAATTAATGTCTCAAAAACCTTTTCAAATATTCTTCATCGATACTCCATATATATTAACAAGCTAGCATTAATGCAACACCATATGTTGACATCAATGACAACACAAATCATAATATTGTTCCTTATTTTTTCTTGTGCCTCTATTTGGTTTTTTTTCCATCAGAATCCTAGACTCTATAATATTAAAGGTTCTCCTTATTTTCATTTGGATTTTGAACCTCAAAGGTTTTCATTTCTTTATGTGTTTTCCTTCATAATTTTGAACTTTAGAATCCCTAGATATCAAAGAACGTTATGTTCCTGTATTTTTGCAAATCATAAAATCATAAAGTTCAATTTCTTTTGTGCATGTTGGGGTTTTGAACCCCACAACCAGTAGGGGTTCATTTATTGCACCTAAAAGGTAACTTATAAAAGCTCAAAAGAGCTAATTTTACACACACCTTGCCTTCAAAAAGTCATTCAGAGAACCCATGTGACTAAGCTTACCTACACCCATACAAAATAAATAATTATGTGATTTGGGCCTATTCTAGTTTGGGATTTCCATATTGTATATGTCCTCTTTCCATTCTTCATATTTGGATATAGGAGTTCCTTCTTTCTCCTTTGCGAATTTTATCATTTATCTATGTTCTTTGTTTATACTTTCATAGTTTAGGCTTCACTTTCCTAGGTTAGTAATTATAGCATCATACATTGGATCCGTATATAATTTCTTTCTTATTTATGCCCTATTTTAGTGTTACAAGGATCTCATGCCCATTATGCTTGATCCAACCTTGATTTCCCACATATTTCTAGAATCCACTACCCAAACAAGACCTCTGGTCCAAATTTGGGTTTTCTTCAAGAGGACAAGGGAAACTAGGTAGGACAACACCAAATTTTGATAGCCCTTGTCCTAAAATTTTCTTGTCCTTGAAGGTTAGCCCCAAATGTGAATCAAGTAATGATTATTTGAGTTTAGAAAGATTCTTGAATCTTTGTTGGACTCCTTTGAGTTTTGCACAATAAAATCATTAGGAGAGGTATATAAACAAGGCTACCTCCCTCATTTTTGTATCTTGGACATTCAATTCAATACATTTAACTTGAGCATTCAAGACAAAGCAAGAAATCAAGCATCAAGTCCAATTCAAGAGATTAAGAAATCAAGGCATGGAAGGGGAGGAGTGATTTATATATCTCAACATTTTTAAAGGAATTCATGATCTTTCTATCCTAAATTCAACATCAAGTCAACATTAGAGACAACTTCAACCATATTCATAAACACTTTGATACCAAGAAGATTTATGAAGGTATAAAAATCTCATTTTAAGATCTATCCTACTTATACATTAGCATACTTTCCTTTCAAGAATATTTCATTTCAATTTCAAGGTTGGTTATTAAATTGAGGTTTGACTTCAGTAAAACCTTTTCTACACAAATTTTTCCCTTTTTTTTTGTATGCATGAATAGGTGGTGAATGTGCAAAATAACTACACATAAATCAAGAGAAGACCTGCCATTTGCAATTTAATTCATTGGAAAGTTCCAAGACAAAAGAAAGTAAGTTTCTCTTGTCTTAGACTAGGGAGAGTGACTTGCCCCTATCCTCCTATTTTGGCCCAAATTTTGGTCTATAGGTTAGTTATAGTTTTTTGTTCTTAGATCTTGTCCCAAAATTGGTTTTTTAGTTCTCAGTCATCTTGTGCATGCATAATATCACTCTCTCTCTTCCTATTTAGCCCTAGATATTTTATTTCTAAGTTATATTTGCATAATCACAACCCTCAAACCCACTCATGATTAGCCCCTTTAATGAAGGAAAACTACATCCAACAAGGTATTGTTGTCCTTGAGGCCTAGCAGATCATTTCCCTTCCAATGTAATAGGTTAGAGTGAATGAGCCTAAGATTAAAAAATTTATTTACATACATAAATTTTTGAATCCTATAGCACTCTATTTTTCTTACAAAAACCTTTCAATACAATAATTTAAGTTGATCACTTCATAAGATGTTATAATTAGAGTACCCCAAATCGATCCCCTAGCCTTTAATTTCAAGTTGTGAAATAATATGATTCAAATACACCTTCAAATTTCATTATTTAATTAGATTTTAGAGTTTTTGCATGTCACGATTTATGCCCTAGTTTGTACATTTGATAAGGTTTTAATGTTACAAGTTCACCAATTTAGAGTTTTGGACTCGAGAGAACTAAGAACCCTAGTCCAAGTTGATATAAATTGATAAAATTGTGTAAGTCTTTTGTTTATAAATTCTTGGACTCCAAGATTATACTATACCTTCCAACCTATATGAGCCTTCCAAATGTTAAGTTTCTAGGATCCCTTTGTATAAAACCTTTTAGTATCAAGTTGCTTCAAAACTTAAAATTTTGGGGTTTTGGTTGAATCCTTGGCCAACATACCACGAGTAGACCATACCCCTAAACCCTAAAATATGGGTCAATCAATATAAAAGATGATGTCTTTTAGAACTCTGGACTTTATGGAACTTGTGTAACCTTTACATGTTTAGCAAATGGTTATCCGTAGACCTGGACCCCAAAATTTGAAGTTGGTAAAACATACAAACAATCACCTAATTAAAACTTTAGAATTTAGGATATTGGTGTAACCCTTTCCAAAATGATATAACTTTACTTACATCCTAAAACCTCAAGATTTAATAGCTTAATGCAAATGTCTTAAAGATTTTAGGCTTTGGCTTTGGAGTTACAATTTGACCTATACCCAAATGAAATTAATTTACCTATAGACACACACCTCAAACTTTGAGGTACACTACTATTCAATAAGAAATCATTTTAGAACTTTAGAATAATATATATTTGTCCAACCCATCCTTTTGAGCATAAAATTGCTAGTGGGCCTAAGCCCTAAACTCCAAAGCCACGTACTAGTGGACCTAAGCTTAAACTATCATTAAATTTAAAGAAATTAGATGCCCTAATTAAATCAACACAATGCAAAATATCACCTCACTTTAAAGAAGTGTTCGACAAGTAAGGAATGACGAGCCATTACTTTAGAAAACCAAGAAGTGGAGCACCTTTCTTTGGATAAAACGTAAATGAGTATATATTGCTTTCCACTATTAAAAATCGCTTCTCGATTTAAGGAAGAATAAAGTTCAGTTACGGTTGCGTTTAAATAAAATTGAAATCGCCATTTCTCTAAGCTGTAGGAATTTTCTTTTAATAAATTTGGAAATCCCATTTGTCGGTGCTACCCTAACTCTAGGAAGTTTCTTTTCTTCCTCCTTAAGAAAGCGTAAATCAGTTTGTCTCCCAAGTTTTTAAAGTACATAGCGGGCATCGTTCGGGCTAACTTTAAAAGCCTGTATAATGCACCTCACATGTAAATATTTACCTCAAAAAGAGAGATTCCTGCATAGCTTTAATCGAGCTGTCACAAGCCCCACTCAATTGCTTCAATAAGTATTTAACGTGTCCCTAAGAAAAGAATTGGATTCCAAGTTAAAGATGCCAGCAATTTGGTGGGGCGTTGATTCTGGAAATCTGGTAGTATTTATATATCTATATTCAATCATTCCAATGCATACATCCTCATCTCATGTTGCAAATCTGGTGCAAGTGTAGATCATTAGTTTTGTTCTGAGTTGCAAATGGCTTACGCTCTGGATGACCGGAAGATGATTCTTGCGATATGTGCGCTTCTAATATGCCTCATTTGGGACATTGCACTAGACGTATTCAAGGGTTATGTAAGACTTCCTTCCTGGATCCCAGGCAAGCTTTTTGTTTTAAATGCGCTTACAGTTCTAATTCTTGGAAATTTAGATATTGAGAAAGGAAGTGCTCTTAGCTCATCTCAGGAAAACTACTTGCAAGGGTTGGTTAATAACCAACTGAGAACGGATGCTGCGAGACTGACAATGTGTGTTTTCGTGGGATGTATTCTGCACCGAAGGGAGATGGAGCAATGTAGGCGCCTTGTTTGTAAGTTTGTCTTTTCACGTAGCTAGAGAAATTTATGCAGACCAAGAAAATAAACAAGTTAGTTCAGAACCTCAATGGCTTGGGTCAAAAACTGTTCAACAGTCCCTTGATCAATGAGTGTTGTTATAACAATATGGAGGAGTTAAGTGGAAAGCTACACATGTTGGTGGGTCGTGTCATTTTTTCTTGTCTGTTAGAAGCTCGCGATGTAATAGTTAAATACACAAGGCAATGGGCAGAGAATTTAGATGAAGGAAGGATTAAAAGAGCCGTTGAAATTGCAGGAAAGGTGATCAGACTTTTGAAAGATGAAGACGTCCGTTCACAAGAGACGAGGCAAGTCACAAGTCAAATCGAACCCAGAGCATTGGAGGATACTATAAGGCCTGATGTTTGACAATGTAAATTTATTTGTGTTTTTGGGATTTTAAAAACTCAATTATTAATTCTAATTTCTTATATCCACTCATGTATCATTGCTTTGCTCAAATCCTTTGCAAATAAAGATAGTTACACATAGACAAATTCCATATTGAATGGGTTAAACATATACATATTCCATATTGAATGGGCACATGTTTATTTGGTTATATTTTCTTGTACTTTACAATCATCTGAGTTAAGATGGTTTGGTTTAATCTAGTTTTACAAATATTATAATAAATGAATTAAGTTTAATCTTATTTTATGTTCAATTAAAACAATTAAATATTATTTTTGGAATATGAAAATTCTGATGGGATTATATAAGATGTTATGATACATGCTAGTAATTGCACTTTGGAGTGCAATGGGTATGTCAAATAAATGTGGAAGGTCAGTTTTTTTAAAATGTTTGTTTTTCTGCATACATCTCTAAGGGCAGGAGGTAAATTGGTAGACTATTTAACAAATGATGTTTGTGCTAATGAAGGTCTCAATAGAGAAGAAATGATGCATCCAAACACTTACATGGATTCGAACATGACTAAAGCAACATATGAAAAGATAATCAAACTCCATTATCAACAAACTTGTGCTATATTTGAAATATATATATAGATAGAGAGAGAGAGAGAGAGAGAGAGAGAGAGAGAGAGAGAGAGAGAGAGAGAGCATAATCCAAAAGGAGAAATTAAGTTTAATGGGTCGTGCCTAAAATGATTAGGTATAGGAAACAGATGGGAGTGAAAATATTTGAATCTACCTTCAAGAGTAATGAATTTGATGAGAACCATATCCACATCATTCCACTCACTTGGGAGCTCTTCATGATTGAAACCATTCTGTAGGCAAAGAATTTTTCCACCAAGGCTGAGGAATTGTGTTCTTTTTCCTTGGTAATTTTTTTTCTATTTCTTTATTTTTGTGCCCTCCTTTCCCACTCTCATTTTAACATTCCAGGTCTACCAGTTGAACATTATCATTTTGTTTTCTCTCTAACATCTTGATGATAGATCACGAAGTATCATATGAAACATTGATGCAAAAAATAGCACACAATCAAATCCAGAAGCAATTTGATTACATACACATGGATTGTGGAAACTTAATGTTTGTACTCTCTAATTCAATTATTTCAATCACGAGAGGCCTTTGTATTATTATATGAAATTAAAATGGACCCCATGTTTATGGGCATAACACATTTGAACAAATGTTGTATGCAATCTTCCTCTACCACTATTCATATAAATAATGTTAAATTTGAATCATTTTGAAATGATTTAAATGATTTCATTAATAAACTTTTGATTATAAAATTAAAATATCCTTAGGTGTCACAATGAATTTGAGGCCCCCTTTGTGGGCCTGCCCTTTTTTATTAAAAAAAAAAACATTTTTGAAAAATTGGCCAATTAATCTTTTGAAAGTGGTACTGAGAATGATCTAGAGGGCGATCGGGATGAAAAAATAAAATTAAATATCATCAAATAGTGCATTCTGAATTTTACTAAAAATGATGAAACCGAATAAATTGTGTTCAAAGTCAGTCTCAAAAACTAGTCAAACTTCATTTTGAGATCACCGAAACTGACAAGCATGTACATGTTTGTCCTGAGAACGTAAAACAAAAAATGGCTTCAATAAATTAATCTTGAGGTGTGAGATATTAATCATCAAAGTTTGCCTCTAGGGTTGTTTTGATCAAACATTATTCTGCAAGTTGTTTAAAGTGCAAAAAATATAAGGTTTGAAAACATATCAAATGATATTTCATAACCATGAAAACTTGCAAGCATGTAGACAGAAGTAATATGACAAAAGTAATATGAAGAGGTTTGCAAAGTGGTTTCATCTAATAGTTAATAGATGAGGAGAAATTAATTTTCAATGTTGGCTTTTCATGAACTTGTGAACATTGTGTTTTGCAAAACTAAAAAAATTGCATATGGTTTAAATTTTGAAAGATTGTCAAATGGATTGGCGGGGCTCTAAAAACTTGTATAAGAGCTCATTGTAATATAGAAAATTAAAAGGATTGATTGGTTTGATTTGAAAGTCACCTACATACAAGATATCAATCTCGATAGAAGGCTACTTTCATAGATTTCATAATGTGTCTAGGCAACAAACTGAATAAATCACAAATGCATTGGATTTGGGAAAAATACCAAACTAATTGATGGAGCTTTACCAATGAACATGTGAGCACATTGAGTTGAGTAAAATTGAGAGAAAAAATGGTTTTGGCATGACAATCACATAGTAATGAAATATAGACCTCCAAATTTGAGTATTTTAACAGACTGAAAAATATGCAAATTGCAAACCTTCACAGGACACCCAAACTTGGCATGTTGAACACACATCAATTTAACTATGAGGAGCTGAAAATGGGCATGTTGACTTATTGATAGAAGATCAGTTCACAACCCCTATGTGGTTTTACAATATGGTAATAGGATTCCAGGAAATGAATTCTTAAACTGGACTACTCGATTAAATTTTATAGGTGTACTTTAGACCTATGTTACAAATGAATTTTCCCATTATGGGCATAACAAATTTTGATAAAATTTTCCCGGTGCCAATAGGTTGAAAAAAGGACTAATATTGATTGACCTAGAATTGATAGGACAAGGTGATTGATTTGATTGAGAACTAGTTGATAGGTTTGTCTATTGTTGCTTAACTTTTTCATCTTGGTGTTCTAGATGAGGAAGGACAAAATTGATTTGACTTGATTTAAAGAATTTTCACATTATGGGCATATCAAATTTTGACAAAACCTAGGGTGCCAATAGGTTGAAAAAGGACTAATATTGATTGACCTAGAATTGATAAGACAAGGTGATTGATTTGATTGAGGACTAGTTGATAGGTTTGTCTGTTGTTGCATAACTTTTTAATCTTGGTGTTCTAGATGAGGAAGGACAATCCAAAATTGATTTGACTTGATTTAAAGAATTAGGTATACTCTTTTGTCTCAAGTTTAGCATGATAGAGATGTTTTAAAATGGACTATTTTTTTATTTTCCTCATCCCCTAGGTTGATTTCTTCTGAATAATCTATGAGAAGAGGAGATATATATAGAGACTTATGGGGGGTGGGTCCAACCTTCCATCCTCTAGAACCTTAAAGAGGTTTTCAGCATTTGATGCATCCTTTGTTTTTACCTTTTACCAGTCAAGAGGTGCCTTGAAATTTTCACCTAGAGACCTTATATATTTATCTCTATTTCCACTTTTGCAACTACAAGGTGGACTAGAAGACCCAAAGTAGGCAACATAGTCAAAATCAATAGGAAATCTAGTTGTATGATCAATCATAGGAATGCCACTATAAATTCCTAAGAACTCAATGATAGCTTTGTCATTCTCAAATATATCTAAATTTGGTAGATCTTATTTTTTCCAATCAATAAACTTTTGAGGTAGAATAGGGATATGTTATCATTACACTCGATGTAGCACATATGGACAATAGTAATTGTACAAACTAATGGCTCAGAGGGTTATAAAGGTTCCTAATATATTTTAATCTAGGCTTAAGCATCTACATGTTTATCTTCCAAAATAAAGTCATTAGGATCGACAAAGATATTATTTAGGGAATAAGATTTTTATGTTGAAAGGGTATCCCAGTCTTATTCATTAGAATCAGTCTCATAGTAATATTCCTCATGTGGCTCAATATTCTTGGAAGTGCACATCTTTTTCATTAAGAAACATGGCATGTGAGGTACTTGTATGAAGTGGTTGATACCCTATCCACTAAAATTTGGTTGGGCCTTTGGTATAATAGATTGTATGACTCCTTGGTTGTGTGCCCCATGGTCACTACAACCATCATATCCTTTTTTATGCATAATCATATATCATCTCCCATATTTCTCTAAAGGTAGTGCGATGGAAGGTGTGTCTTCATCTCTACAGATCCATTCTAAGATATATTGTTCTAAGAAATTTCATTTAGCTCACCCTACTTGGTAAAGACTATGGGTAATTGGTAATAAATGAGGGCCATTTTATTGTGCCAAAATGGTCATGGTTTCCCATAGGTTCTTGGTGAGATATGGTACTTTTCCATAGAAATAATCAATGTATGTATATTATTTACAATCTTTGTATTGTATGGAGATCTTGAGCTTGGGTAGGGAATTAGATATGACTTTAACAATGTTGATGGGTCGATGTAAGAAGAAGGAAAAAATGTAGAGGCTTCTTGATTTCAATCTAAACTTGATTATCTAGCATGCCCTTTAAATTGGTTCAACATAAGAAAGGGTCTCGATCACCTAGCATGGTAATCATATATCCATTATATGGGAATTTTTAGGTAGTAATGATAGGAGGGGGGAATGGCTTGCATGACATGAATCCATGGTCATTCAAAGAGCGGGTTATTTAACCCTATGTGTCCAATAGTTCCTTGGTGGGGCATCACAATGTGTTCAACAAGATTTTATTGTATGATCAAAATATTTTCCTCTTAATCTTACTAAGGACACTTCATTTGTAAACCTCGATCCCCACTTCGTCCTCCTAAATTTTCTATGCATTTTGTATTTATCCTAGTATTAGAGATTATAAGGATCATTGGTTTCAAGTTTCCCTAAACTCATATGTTCATTCTTCTTTTGGGATTCATATGTTAGAGGTCTAGGGATGGTCAAGTGATCAGTATTCATTCAAACCTCAAACCCCAACTCCTCATAGGTCTTTTGTTGTTATGTCTTCCCTCCTCTAATCCTTGACCACTAATTACATTTAATGCAGTAGGTGGATCCCCTTCTATCACTTGATTGTTTATATATGGCATTCCATTGGCTCATTTCTCACTTTCATATGTGTGATTTTGAGCCCTATAATATTCTTATTCAATTGAGTTGTTCCTTGATTATCATTTGCATCTAAAAAGTCGGTGATTTTACAAGAGTATCCCTTCCCTAGCAATGGGGGGTCTTGTGATTTTAACATTTGAGGTAGGGTTTCCTTTTTTCCTTTCCTTTGTATTTTTTTTCTTTTTTTATTCTATTTAAAAAATCTCATATAGTTTTATTGTATCTCCTTCCCTTTTTATTCTTTGCTTTCTTTTTTCTATTTGTACCTCTCTTTTACTTTATCCTTTTCATCCCTTACGTGTTGGGATTAGGCTATTTGATAACTTTTATGGTTATCCTAAATCACCCGAACCCCTATGTCTGTCTTGCATTCTCTATGTGATAATACATTCCAAAAGAAAAGTTAAGGTTTGACTGAAAAGAAGATACCAAGCATGAAGGCTCCAAAATCAACTTAATTTTTCCTCTAACACAAGGAAATATATTTCTTTAGGAAAACATGATAGGAGATAATATTTCACCTTGATTAATTTCCTCCACCTAATAATACCCATTTTCAATCAACGGTGCTTTATGCTTCTCAACATTACTAGATAGACCCGATTTCTTCTTGAACACCCATTTACATCTAGTAGGTTTTAGTCCTTAGGAAAAGGTACCAAATCTCTTGTAACTTTGATCTTCAATACATCTATTTCTTCATTTGTGGCTACCGTATAGGTATCTACATCATGCATATTCATAACCTCTCTAGGAATCCTAGATTGATTGTTGTTAATAATCAAATAAAATATGCAACTAAAAATTAATAACGAATTTAACAAAAAAAAAATAGTTACTACTTAACATGTGTAGACCTCCTCAATCAGTGAGGTTGAGGTTCATTGTGCTCTTCAAAAATTTTAAATTTTCTAGAACTCTCCTCATCATTAGGTCCAAAATGAGTACATCTAGTTCATATTTCATCAAAGTAGGTGATACTTGAACTACCTTACTCTTTGTTGTCTAGTTGAAAATCAAGAGTGAAATGTTTCAACTCTCAAAAATGCACACTTCTACTATATATTACCTTATGCGTAGCTAGATCACAAAGCTTGTGACCTTTCACATTGACAACATTGAACTTGATAAAGATACACTTAACCATCTTGTTCTCTAGTTTTGAATTTTTATCACTTGCCACATGAGTGCATATGACTCATAACCAAAGATTCTAAGATGCCTCATCAAGCACTTCTTACCATAGCATGCTCTCGCAAAACATTTTTAAGAGATCTATTTTCTGTAATGATTGCATTCAAGAGATCCACATTCTCTCTGAGACGTTTTAGATGCCAACTATCGTGCCTTGTATGTGAATCCACCATTCTTTTAGGCGTTCTGGTAAATAGATCGCTTGCCTCGTCTGTGCCTTCAGATTCTACGAGCATTTTGTCAAGCAGGTGTGCACTCTCTGTTTCTGCCAGAGCCCTTTGTAACCATAATTTTTAACTAAAATCATCTTTCATAGAACTTCGATGATGAATATCGGAGCTTTCATTTCCACAAATAACATTCGTACGAGGATCTTCTACAATTTTGTAAAGAAATTTATGATGGACAAGTACCCAGTAGCGTCATACTCCTTATTTCTTCGAGGCATTTTGACAAACACTTGGCGTACATCTCTCATGTTCCTATATGTAACATACATGTTGTTCGAACACAATTTCGACCATATACTAATGGAATCTGTTTCATCCTTATATGTTCATGTTAGAAATTTCTATACATGTTTGTATCAACTTCATTCAATCTTACATTTCTCTCAAATTCTATTCTACACCTACCTTTGTGTTGAACGCATCGCTCGCGATGGATTCCTCTGTTTCGATAAATGCCCGTATTGTGGTTTCAATGCTTTCATTTTCCACAGGCAGAGAGATGTTTGCAGAGGTAGTGAAGTTCAGCCTGCGCCTTGCAAACATATCCTGCGATCAGATTGGCATTGTGTCAAATAAACAGCATGCTCTCTCCTTGCATCTCTGTATTTCATATCATCGACTTCAGGCATTCCTGATTTACGGTTTCGAAATGGGGTACAATGCGTACCATATCAGCCAGACTGGCATTTGGGAGAGATATATATATATATATATAACTTGTTTGCTTTTATTTTTAAAAATGCATTTTTTTATTTTTAAAATAACCATAAATTTTCTAAAATTAAAATTTATATTTTTGAAGATTTTTATTTGAAAATGGTAGAACGATGGAATACATTGAATACATGTAAATCATTTTTTAAAAGATTTATTACTATATAGTATAAATAATTAAATAATATGTTTTTATATAGATGTTCTTTTGTATTATAATGCATTATACTAATTAATTATTTTACAAATATTCAATTAAATTTGAAATAGTTTTTTTTAAATATTTTATTATAATCAGATTGATGAATAAGAAAATTTAATGACTAAGTAAAAAATATGAATTGGTAATGTTATTTTTATATAATGTAAATATTTAATATATTAATAATATAAATAACAAATTTATACATTTAAATTATTCAAATATTATGTTTTAGTAGTTTTGGATCCATAAAGTATAATCATACATTATTTGAAGCTATTAGTTTTTCTTTTTTGGTTTAAGTGTTATTTTCTTCTTTTTCTTTTATATTTGTTTATGTTTTTTCATTTTTTAATTAATTTTTTCATTTTCCTTGGGGTTCTTTTTCCTTAATAATTTTTTTTCTCTTTCTTATTTTTTGTCCCCTCGTCTCTCTCTCTCTCTCTCTCTCTCTCTCTCTCTCTCTCTCTCTCTTTCTCTCTTTAACATTCCAACTCTACCACTTGAACATTTATCATTATGTTTTCTCTCTAACATCATGATGATGGATCACTGAGTATGATCTAAAATGTTGCTGCAAAAAATAGCACACAATCGAATCCAGAAGTAATTTAATTACATACACTTGAATTGTGGAAACTTAATGGCTCTACTCTCTAATCCAATTATTTCAATCGCGGGAGACCTTTGTAATACCATATGAAATTAAAATGGGCCTCATGTTTATGGACACAACACATTTGAACAAATGTTATATGCAATCCCTCTCTACCACATTTCTTATAAATAATAATTTGAATAATTTTGAAATGATTTAAATGATTTGAATAATAAACTTTTGATAATAAAACTAAAATACCCTTAGGTGTCACAACGAATTTTGGGTCCCCTTGAGTGCCCACTTTTTTAAAAAAAAAACCCATTTTTTGAAAAATTGGCCAATTAATCTTTTCAAAGTGGTACTAAGAATGATCTCAAGTGTGATTGGGATGAAAAAATAAAATGAAATATCAAATAGTGCATTCTAAATTTTATTAAAAATGATGAAACCGAATAAATTATATTCAAAATCGGTCTAAAAAACTAGTCAAACTTCCTTCTGAGATCACCAAACTGACAAGCATGTAAATGTTTGTCCCAAGAATGTACAACAAAAAAGGATTTGATAAATTCATCTTGAGGTGTGAGATATTAATCATCAAAGTTATCCTTTGGGGTTGTTTAGATCAAACATTATTCTACAAGTTGTTTAAAGTCCAAAAGTATGAGGTTTGAAAACATATCAAATGATTTTCGAAAACCATGAAAACTTGCAAGCTTGTAGACAAAAGTATTATGAAGAGGTTTGCAAAGTGGTTTCATATAATAGTCAATAGATGAGGAGAAACTAGTTTTCAAAGTTGGCCTTTCACTAACTTGTGCATATGGAGCATATAATAACTATGTTTGGATGTTCGAAAATGATTGTTGTAGATAATGCAATGTGCTTTAGATCAGAAGAATATAAGGGTTTCTGCAAAGAATATGGAATCCAAACATCATGTTCATCTCCATATCATCCATAAGGTAATCGTCAAGCTGAAACAAGCAATAAGAGCTTGATTAAGATTATCAAAAGAATCTTGGAAAAAGAACAAGAAGGCTTGAGATTCCAAGCTTAAGCTTTTTGTTTGGGTCGATAGGGTAACAATCAAGAAGGCAATTGGTTTTGCACCATTTGACTTGGTGTATGGTATTCAAGCAAGGTTACCCCAAAATAACCTGATGAAAACGTGCAAATTTGTGCAAGTTTTTAATGAGGATATTGAAAATGAAATGAGACTAAGAATGGAAGAGTTGATGCAGTTGGGTGAGACCAGAAGAGATGCATGTGCTATGAATTCTAAGCTACAGTTACAGGTTAAGAATTTGTATGATAGAAAAACAACTATAAGAAGTTTCTAGGTGAATGACTTAGTTCGCATGTGGAATGCTAGGATAGAAGAAAAGGGTAAGGATGGAAAGTTTGATCCTATCTGGTTGGGCCCATATATTATTGATAGGAAATAGGGAGATGATTCTTATTTCTTAAAGGAGATGACTAGTGAAATTCTTGAATTATCAGTTCAAGGACAATTCCTAAAACAATACTTCTATTAAAGTAAATCATAATCTATGAACAGTTGATTAGGCTTGTATATATGTATAATAGTTTGTTTTTGTCTCAGGTTGGGGGTTTTTCTCTATAGATGGTATGCTTCACCAGGAGATTCATAGATTATCATCTCATCCTAAGAGAATGAGTGTCTCCAATTAGAGCGAGATGGTCAGAAGTCAGCTCCTAGAAAATATGGAGAGAATAAAGAAAGACAAGAAGCAACCATTTCAATATGGTTCCCTACTAGTATGTATATTATTCTACATTCATAATTTCTTTTATGGTAGAGGAAATGTTGTATGGTCATCAGACAAACTAGTAGCTGTGCAAATAAGTGAATTCATTAAGGAATTATGTGAAATTTTAATAATATTATGTTGGGTTACTTCAAATATTTCCAAGCTAAAATACAAATGCGAGAAAGAATTCCTACTAGCGTTGTAGACAAATATAAGAATGATATATGCTTCCTAGTAGATACAAATTCTTGTATTATAATGGTAGTTGGACCTAGAACTTATTGGGTTCCACCTATGGGTTATGAAGTAGAAGAAGAGTTAGTATGACTTCATGTAGATGAGTTACTTTCAAAACTCTTGGATAGAAAAGCACAAATATTTGGTACCTATGAAGAGTCATTTTCTCAAATCAATATACAAATGAAGAAACCAGTCATTGAAACGAAAACTAGAAGGATGATATCAAATCTAGCACATAAGATTGGAAGTGATATGGTAGGTGCATCTGGTATCGTTGATGTTACATTTAAAGATCCATTACCCAACATTCCATCCACTTATGCTAAAGTGAAGAGAAAGAAGAGTAAACCCACAGTGGAAGAAGTTGAAATTTAAATGCAAACGGTAAAGAAGAAATACAAAAGAAAGAGAAAATCCATTCATGAGAAGAGTGAGAAAAAGGAAACTATAGGAGATGAAGATGTCCAAATTGAATCAGACAAAGATGCAAAAGTATTAAAAGAGAGTGGTCAAAAGAAAGCTCCAAGTGTTGATTATATTGCTAGAGACATAAGGGAGACAAACATAATGGGAGCAGTTGACAAAAGATATGGATTCTTCAATGATGAAGATAAAAGGAAGATAGAAGAGGGTATAATATTTAGTCTACACAAATTTTGTATGACTCCTAGTGAGCTTTAGTAGGTTTTTCATAAAGATCTCTATGATCTTATTTATGCTAGATGGGAAGATGCACTAAGAATGGATCTAGAGAAATAATGGAGAGAGAGCACTTAGTCAAGTTCAACCTGAGTTGATTCCTACTGAAGTAAAGATATTATTTGAAGCCCATAGACATGAGCTTAGAATAAAAAATAGAGCAACAATTATACTTGTTGGTAAGACACAAAATGTGTATAGTGAAACCATGTAGATGTGGAGGAAAAAGGTTCAAATGATGCGGAAAGTAGAAAAAGGACTGAAGAAAGAAAAATCTATTGATGAACAGAAAAAAGGAAAAGAACAAGTGATTGAGGATATTGATGACACATCCACACATATAGATTATGGATGATGATATTGCTCACATCCCTATTCAAGTACAAGATATTGAGGATCAAGATGTTGAGTTAGCCCAACTCGGTAGAGAGGAAGTAGCACAAGGTCACACCGATGAGGATGAGCTAACAATAGAAGACATAACTGGTAAAGAGGATTTTCCCTCATCATCCCCTATGAAGCATTCAAAAGGATTGATTGGAGAAAAAGAAGAAACTCAGAAAGAGATTGAAGAAGTATATGATGTGAAAAGGAAATTGAACCTTGGAGAATCTAGTGTTAAGAAGAAGAAGAAACTGGTGCAAGTAATAGAAGAAGAGGAAGTAGAAGAGGAGGAAATATTCACCACACTGGTAGATATAACAAAGATGAAACCCAAGGAATTGATGAATTATTCATAACAATTGATGTAGAAAACTAAAAGAAATAAGATGAAAACAAAGAAGAAGAAATTTAGAGTATTAAATTAACCAAGAGGAATCCTAGCAGAGTTAGTCCCTGAAATTGAGTATAATGAAGATGATTCCATTATAGATCAAATGGATACTTTGATTAAGGTTATCTCAGATCAAGGCTTGGATTTGCAAACTACAATAGTAAAGATAGAAGAAGAGAACTTAGAAAAGAAGATGATAGGTAAATTAAAGGATAAGATCACTAAGGATAAGGAAAATTTGACAAAATTGGTGAAAGAAGTTAAAACTTCATTGGTAAAGGAAGGAAAAATTTTCACCAAAGTATCTATTCACTCAGAGTTTGTAAAAGATTTGGAGGAGAAAAGAGTCGAAGTCCTAAATGAGCTAGAAAGCTTAACTGGTCATCTTGATCCTACTTCAAGCTCAATTACTGCTTAAATCAGTAGTAAAGTGAAGTGGCTATCTTTAAAGATGAAATAGATCCAATAGGAGAAAGACAACAGGTTGGTCAATATACTTGAGCTTCAATCATTCTTATCCCCAACAATGGAGGTAATGCAGAAGAATGTGGAAAAGGAAAAAGGGATACTTGTCCTATCGGACAAGAGCACATTAGAAAGTATGGAAAAGCTAGTATCAAGTTTACTTGAGAAAATTATTGCCTTGCAACACATGAAAAAGGAATGGGAGACATCCTTAGAGTCATTAAAGGTAAACTCTAAGGTCATCTTTGAGAAGTTCTAAGAAAATCATGCATAGTTGAACATACTTTAGTTTTGCACCTTTGGCATTATTGTCAAAGGGGGATAATATGTTAGTGAGCATAAGGCTTTTGCCATCAATGCCAAAGGGGGATTTTGTTGGCATTATGAGTCATAGGTAGTAATTGGTTTGGTTTTCATTGATGGAAACTAAGTTAGATCAATCATGTATCAAAATTAGTGAAGTGCAAAAGGAAATCTGTGTACACGTTAAGGAATCAGTAATGCTAGAAATTGGTTTACTTTCAGAAGATTAGTAGACAAAGAGGTCACTACTTTGGTATTAGCCATGACAAATGAAGAATTACAAGGTCCGTTCAGAAATACAGTATCAACATAGTCATAATATAGTGTGGTTTCGACCACTCCTCATTTGGTTGATCGGTGAAAGAGATTTTGGTGTCATAGTCATTCAGATAGGAAAGAACACTTGTGTTCTTGAGCATCAGTTGGAAGATTCAAGATCGGTAAGTGGTTTAAAGGTTGTGATGATACTTATTGTTATGATGATGTGTAATAATGGTTATAAAATTGATGAAGTTTTATTTTTGGGATCGATGCTATTGTATAAGGAATATTTAAAGTAGTACATTGGAGAAGTCAAAACATATTTGACTATTTTGGAGAATTAAAATGCAGAACTTATTGAAAGTCGGCACGATCATAGGAAAATGTGTTTTAAATCAAGTTTATCATTTGATGGGAAAATATTTAATTTAATGAATTTGGTGCTAGAAGTCTATATATGTGGTACTACTCATATTGAAAGGATGATGATTTTTTCAACTAAGCAGTTTGATGTTATCGTGAAAGAGTCAAGGTTGCGACAAAAGATTTGATAGAGTCAGAGTTGTGAGAAGATACACAAAGAAGAGAAAGGATTGGATCTATCAAGTAGTCAGTGCTACATTCAGATCACTCAACTTGTTGTTCCCTAGCAATGACACAAAGCAAATCCCTTAACCAGGTGAATTTTAACAGGTTCTCATTTTAAATCCCTTAATCAAGTGAGCTCTTAACCAAGTATTGAAATCCTTTCACAAGGTAGATCTTAGCATATCTGATTTTACTTCTAACAAGGTACTAATCGCTCCTTACAGGGTGAACCCTTATAAAGGGTAATTGTAAGCTCCTAATAGGGAAAACTCATTTTACTGCAGTAGTGAGCTAGTGGGTGTCATCCCCACCATGGTTTTTCACTCTAACAAAGGGTTTCTACGCAAAAATCATTGTGTCATGTGTGATGATTTTGTGGATGCTTGATTTTGTTTACTTTTACTTGTTTACTTCAGTTATATGCTTTGTGATTTACAAGTTATTATTGAAGGTATTTAGATTGATGGTTGAGTTAGTTAACAATTGGGTTGCACTAATTCAATCCCCTCTTAGTGCTTAAGAATTCTAACATCCATATTCTATGTGTCCTCTTCCCTTTCTTCATATACAGAGATAGGAGTTCCTTCTTTCTCCCTTGTGGGTTTTATCATTTTTCTTTGTTCTTTATTTCTACTTCCATAGTATAGGTTTCACTTTCCTAGGTTAGTAATTGTAGCATTCTACATTGTATACCTATATAATTCCTTTCTTAGTTAGGCCCTATTTTAGTGTTGCAAGGCATGGGATCCTTTAATGAAGGAACACTACATCCAACAAGATATTGTTCTCCTTAAGGGCTAGCAGATCATTTTCCTTCCAATGTAGTTAGAGTGAATGAGTTTGAGATGAATTCCTTGTTTACATACATTAATTGTTGAATCCTATTGCACTTTTTTTTGCTTATAAAAACCTATCAATACTATAATAAGTTGATCATTTCATGATATTTGATCATTAGAGTGCCCTAAATCGATCCCCTAGCCTTGAATTTCAAGTTGTGAACTAATAGGATTCAAATACACCTTCAAATTCCATTATTTAATTGGGTTTTAGGGTTTTTGTATGTTAGAATTTATGCCCTGGTTTGTACATTCCATAAGGTTTTAACATTACAAGTTCATCAGTTTAGAGTTTTGGACGCCACTGAACTAAGAACCCTAGTCCAAGTCAATATAAATTGATAAAACTGCTTACGTCTTCAGTTTATAAAGTCTTGGACTCTGAGGTTATACTAGACCTTCCAAATGTTAAGTTCTAGGATCCCTTTGTATAAAGCCTTTTAGTATCAAGTTTCTTTGGAACTTCAAATTTTGGGGTTTTGGTTGAATCCTTGCCCAACATACCATGAGTAGACCATACCCCTGAACCCTAAAATCTGGGTCAATCAATATAAAAGAAGTCATCTTTTGGAACTCTAGGGTTTAAGGAAGTTGTGTAACCTTTACATGTTTAGCAAATGGTTACCCATAGACCTAAACCACAAAATTTCAAGTTGGTGAAACATACAAACAATCACCTTAGAACTTTGGAATTTAAAGTATTGGTGCAATCTTTTCCAAAATGATATTTAACTTTACCTACATCCTCAAAACTCAAAATTTAATACCTTAAGAAGAATTGTAAGTGCCTTAAAGATTTTAGACTTTCGAGTTACAATTTGACCTATACGCAAATGAAATTGGTTTGCCTATAAACAAAATCCCCAAACTTTGAGTTACACTACTATTCAATGAGAAATCATTTTAGAACTTTGGACTTTTAGATATTGGTCCAACCCATGTTTTCAGCATAAAATTAGTAGTGAACCTAAGCCCTAAACTCCAAGACCTAAGCTTAAACTATCATTAAATTTAAAGTAGTGAGATGCTATAATTAAATCAACACAATACAAAATATCACCTCACTTTAAAGAAGTGTTGGACAAGAAAGGAATGACGAGCCATTATTTTAAAAAAGCAAGAAGTGGAGTACCTTTCTTTGGATAAAACGTAAATGAGTATATATTGCTTTCCACTATTAAAAATCGCTTCTCAATTTAAGGAAGAATAAAGTTCAGTTACGGTTTGCCTTTAAATAAAATTGAAATCGCCATTCCTCTATGCTGTAGGAATTTTCTTTTTATAATTTTGGAAAATCCCATTTGTCGGTGCTAACTTAAGTGTAGGAATCTTCTTTTCTTCCTCCTTAAGAAAGCGTAAATCTGTCTGTCTCCCATGTTTTAAAAGTATATAACCGGCATCTTTCAAGTTAAATTTAAAAGCATGTATAATGCACCTGATAGTGTAAATATTTACCACAAAAAGAGAGATTCCTACATAGCTTTAATCGAGCTGTCACAAACCCCAACTCAATTGCTTTAATAAGTATTTAACGTGTCCCTAAGAAAAGAATTGGATTCCAAAGTTAAAGATGGCAGCAATTTGGTGGGGCATTGATTCTGTATATCTGATAGTATTTATATATCTATATTCAATCATTCGAATGCATACATCCTCATCTGTTGCAAATCTGGTGCAAGAGTAGATCATTAGTTTTGTTCTGAGTTGCAAATGGATTACGCTCCGGATGAGTGGAAGATGATTCTTGCAACATGTGCGTTTCTAATATGCCTCATTTGGGACATTGCACTTGACGTACTCAAGGGTTGTGTAAGACTTCCTTCCTGGATCCCAAGCAAGCTTATTGTTTTAAATGCCCTTACAGTTCTAATTCTTGGAAATCTAGATATTGAGAAAGGAAGTGCTCTTAGCTCATCCGATGAAAATTACTTGGATGCTGCGAGATTGACAATGTGTGTTTTTGTGGGATGTATTCTGCCTGGGATTGCCATGGCCAGCACCGAAGGGAGATGGAGCAATGTAGGCACCTTGTTTGTAAGTTTGTCTTTTCACGTAGCTACAGAAATTTATGTAGACCAAGAGAAAATAAACAAGTTAGTTAAGAAATGTTCAACGATCCCTTGATCAATGAGTGTGGTTATAACAATATGGAGGAGTTAAGTGAAAAGCTACACACGTTGGTAGGTCGTGTCATTGTTTCTTGTCTGTTAGAAGCTTCCAATGTAATAGTTAAATACACAAGGCAATGGGCAGAGAATTTAGATGAAGGAAGGATTGAAAGAGCCATTGAAATTGCAGGAAAGGTGATCAAACTTTTGAAAGATGGAGACGTCCGTTCACAAGTCACAAGTCAAAGCGAACCAAAAGCATTGGAGGATACTATTAGGCCTGATGTTTGACAATGTAAATTTATTTGTGTGTTTGGGATTTTAAAAACACAATTATTAATTCTAATTCTTATATCCAGTCATGTATCGTTGTTTTTCTCAAATCCTATGCAAATAAAGATAGTTACACATAGACATATTCCATATTGAATGGGCACATGTTTATTTGGTTATATTTTCTTGTACTTTACAATCATTTGAGTTAACATGGTTTGGTTTAATCTGGTTTTACAAATAATATAATAAATGAATTAAGTTTAATCTTATTTTATGTTCAATTATAACAACTAAAAATTATTTTTGGAACATGAAAATTCTGATGGTATTATATAAGATGTTATGATACATAATAGTAATTGCATTTTAGAGTGCAATGGGTATGTCAAATAAATGTGGAAGGTCAATTTTTTTTTAAATGTCTATTTTTTGTCTATTTTTTTACATACATTTCTATGCATCCAGACACTTACATGGATTCGAAACATATTTGAATTGAAAAGATAATCAAGTTCCATTATCAATAGACTCATGTTATATTTGAGAGAGAGAGAGAGAGAGATTTAAATATATAGAGGGTGTTAAGAAGAAAGATATTGAGAAATAAAAGTAGAAAGAGGGAAAAAATGACAGAGGGGAAGATGGAGAGATAGATAAACATATAGGAAGTGATATAAGGAGAGAGGTGGAGAGAGATGTATGTATAGAAAGAGACTAAGAAATATGGAACAAGTGATGGAATGAATAAGAAAGAGGGAGGGGAGAGAGAGATAAGAAAATAAAAATTTAAGGACAATAGTGACATATAAAGGAGGTGTAGATATAAGTATTATAGTGAGGGGTAGAGAAAGAGATAGAAAAAAGGGGAGAGATAGAGAAATACAAGTTCAAAATATAACTATTTTACAATTATATTAAAATTTTAATACAACCAAAATAATTATAAATTGAGCTACTTGTAATAGCTTATATTTATTATTTCAATTTCACATAATAGACATAAATAATTTTAAAAATATTAAATCTAAATCCAAATTGAAGACCATAATAAATAATAGTAACCTTAATATATAATAAGCTTATATGTTAGAGTCAATATAATTTACTCACAAGAATAAGCCTAACTTAGGCTAATTATTAGAAGGTTAGTTAAACATTATTAATATCTTATTGTTTAACAACATCAATATTTGTGTCATTAGCTTGCCTAGGTAGTTATACCTACCCTCACACCTCCATGGTGCTCGCATCCTCACCATTTCCTTTATAAGAAGGGCTATTGGCATTGCTAAACTTCTCAATATAATCCATTATTTGACAAAATATTTCTCTTCCCGTGGAGATTAATTTGCAAGTTGCAAATCCTGACAATGGAGTTTATATTCCAATATTAACAAGTTAATAAAATAATTGAATAAAAATAGTACTACTTTTAGTTCATTATAATTTTAAATATAAATAAAAAAATATAATTGATATCAATAGTATTTTTAATAGAAAGGTAATCCAGTAGTTCCATTTTTTTGCTCTATTTTTAGTTGTTTTCATGTTCATGTGGTGTTGGTCTATTATAAGTTTGTTGTTGGTTCTCTTGTGATTTTATTTTAGGCAGTATTTTAATTTGAAAGGTTTTAGAGTTCCTTCAAAATATACTTTGCCTTTAATTGAAAAAACCATTAATAGAAAGATAAACTTAATATTACTACCAATAAATAAAATGTCAGTAAGATACTAGCCAAAAAAATTCATTAAGAAAATTTTGCACACAAACATTACAAATATACAATACTTCTTATTAACTCAATCAAGAGAAGGCTGAAACCCAAAATGTCAAGCTCGCAGGTTGAACAAAAGAGACTTCACAAGCAGTGAATTCAACTAGTAAAACAACCAACCACTAGACTGATGAAAGTACTAGCAAACCAAAAAAAAAGAAACCTAAAACTAGACAAATAAACAAAGATTAAAGGGAAGGGGTCTTGACCTCCTTGCATTCCTGATTCAATTCCTTCAGAATCTCCAAGAAAGAGCCCTTTTTCTATGTGCCCTAAGTTGAGATTGACGTAGGAGAACCAACCTTCACCAAAAATTATGTGGCCTCCTTCCTCCTTTTGGGTTTAGGGTTTAGGGTAAAGGACATATAAGTAATCCACTTTATCCAAAATGCAGGATAGCTAGCATATTCTTGTTGAAGTTTACAATATCTTCAATTTTTTTCTTAACCTCATCTTGGCTTTATTTAACATTGACTAAAGCCAATAGAATATCATGTTTCTCCTCCTCGGAAGGGATCAAACTCTGTAGCTCACAAACTTGATCCTCAATATTTTTTCAGATGTCTAATTTGATAGAAAGTTCATTAGCCACTTTCCAAACCCAAGATTCCTCAACATTATGAGACTAATCACCATCTTTGGTCTTAGCCTATGCCAAAGCTTAAAACATATTTATCTTTTTCTTGGTCGTGCAAAGTTGCACTATGATCCATTTATGATAGCATTATATTTATTAGAAAGGACACAAAATCTATCCATTTTATCCATAATGTCGAGCATGAGTGGGATTATGAAAACAAAGTATGGAGACTTCCAAGGGGAAGAAATATCAAGGCCATATTTATGAGGGTATGGGGAGGAAGAGGCTTTGTGAGGGGAAGGTGTCTCTTAAGTCTAGTTAGAGTTATTAAGAGGGGTGATGCATGGGGTCCAATCTAATTCAGTACACTAAGAATTCAAATAATTCTTACCGACAATAAAAATTTCCTTAATATTTTCCACATTCCCCATAGATTTCTTTTTTACCTTTCTTTATGGGTTAATCCTAGTCAAGGAACTAGGAGGAGGGGTAATAGTGGCACAAGAGGAGACCCTTTTCCCTCATATCTTGTTAGAGATTTCAACAATAATAGGGGAAGGTTTTGGACCTAAACCAAGAGTGAGAGCCAAATGAAAATTATACATTCAAAGAATAAACCCCTAATGCAAAAGGATCCTCCCATTGGTTTGGGCTTTGGTAATGGACTGCGAAAGTGAAAACATAATCCAAAAGGGGAAATTAAGTTTAATGGGGCATACCTAAAATTATTAATCATAGGAAATAAATGGGAGTAAAAATATTTGAATCTACCTTCAAGAATAATAAATTTGATGAGAACTAGAGCCACATCTTTCCACTCACCTAGGAGCTCTTCACGATTGAAACCATTCTGTAGGAAAGGAATTTTTTCACCACTTGGCTGAGGAACATCTTGAAATCCTATTTTTAATGACCCTTACAGTTTCTTGGGAGGTTCATCCCTTCTTCCACTAGACTAATCGTAGAAAAAATAATTCCATAGAAGCCAAAAAAGAAATCCCACGAATGGTCACCTTTCCTTTTCCCAAGATTTTGTAAGTTTTTTTGATAGGATCGGGTTGAAACCATGTTGGTTTGTGGTGACTGATCAGGAAAGTATTGTACACTTGCCATGTATCATCAAACATTTTTGGGTTGACTTGTCAAGCATTTCTCTAGGTTAACTCGTCAAGAGGGTAACTTGTTAACTGACATTGGTAAACTACCTAAAGGGTCTATAAATAAGTGGCAGTATAATGTAAAATGTATCAAACTATAATTTTCTTTTCACCGGATAATAAAAATAAGTGGAAAACTATTTCTCTGGTCGATGTAGCCCATATTGGATGAGCCACATTAAATATTTGTGTTATTTTTTTTTGTGTGTTCTCTATTTTTATATTATCTTAATATTGTTTTCTACTCATATATGCCCTAACCCTAACAAACCATTCATCCATTCCACATAACTATCCATATTTCCTAATTGAAGAATAGGTCAATTAATAGATTATTCTTGAATTTGTTATAGCTATTGGGTTTAATCTAGATGAGATCCCCTCTTGTGGCATCCCGAAAAGAAAGTAACCTAACAAGAATAGAGAAAGAAATAGAGAAACAAAATTTTCTAATAAATATTTTAAGAAAAACACAAAAAATATTCCCACTAAGACCCTAATCTCTAGGTAAAAATTAACTCTATAGTCATGATTGATCATAATAAATAAGCAGGGGGCAAACATTCATTCCCATGTGTATTATTATCTTGGGTAATATTTGTGTGTGCCTCATAAAGTAGGTCTTGAAACTTGAACGAAGTTTGAAGAGCATCACTGAAATGACCCATAGCCACCAACCTATCAACAAAGTTATTCACATCAGGAATGGTATGATGTATCCTAACATTGTCTATTGTGTTCACCAAATATCTACTTTTGGAGATTACATCACTGGGCTCCCACCCTATGTTAGCTAACTATTTTAACATCATTATGATGTTAAAGGAATCCCCTTCAATAATAATATTATTTGAATGACCGAGTTGGAAAGCCAACAAAATGTCGTGATGGGCCATAGCCATTTCCACCATGCGAGTCATTAGAATACCCAAATTGACACCATAAGCTAATATCAACTTTCTACATTCATCCTTGATGAGCCCACTCCTGCTCGCCTAACCCAAGTTTCGCAAAGAGGAACTGTTAAAGTTGAGCTTAATTCATCTAGGGTTAGGTGGACTATTCAATATTATTTTTAAATTATATAGGAGGGGATAAGTAGCTAGTAAGACAAGGAGAAAGAAGTTATCTTTTAGTTATCTACCAATCATTAAAGGGAGGAGGGAATTTGTGCTTAGTTTGAATATTACACTTGATATTTTTCTTAATATTGTTAACCCTAGAAAAATAAATTGTCTCCCAATTATATTTCTTGTCTCTAAAGATACGATTGTTACGTTCCTTACACAAAGCCCAACTATCATGAAGAAAGGTCTGCCACCACATCTCAACAATAAGAGGGTGAGAACTAGGGGGGATCAGTTAGAAGAGTTCAACTGAGGATCAAATAGCCAACCCCACTGAATAGATAAGAGAGACATAATCTTCTTTATGAGATTCCACAAAAAGGGACAAGTGAACATGAGGTGAAACATAATTTCTTGATCCTCTTCACATAAGGAACATATGTTGAATAACTATATACCTTTCTTATGAATGTTATATGTAGTAATAATATTCCTATGTCAAACCATCCACCCAAAAAAATGAAATTTTGGGATAACTTTAGAATTCCATCCATTTGACCAATTGAAATGATAGGTCTACTAAGGGGAGAGCATCTTGTAACTAGTTTTGACATAGTACAATCCTTCAATAACACGCCAAACAAGTTTATCCTGAAGATTCAATCTATAAAACCTCATAGATTTTAGAAGGAGTTAAACAATCACCAACCAAAGAGGATCATCAAACCATAATAGACCAATTCTTCAAGAGGGGGGAGAAACATAATTATCCTAATACTCCTACCAAAGAGACTAGAAGACCTTGAAGTAAAACAGAAATACATAAGTTCCAAATTAGAGGGTCAAAACTTAGGCAACACTAAGTATCAATCATTTAAGAACAGTAAACCACATTCAAAAATATCATCAATTTAATGATGTGTGAGATGAAATTTAAGTATCATAATACAATGATAACTTATACTAAGATAATTATCAACTTTCTATATATTTCTAATCATCAAATAACAATAATCATTAAGATTGCTTGCCTAACCATTGCTTTACATACCAAGATATGCTTAATGAATATTTCAAAGACAAATTCTCTTTAGCCGACCTTTGGTACATTCCTTGCCCTTAGTTTGGATCTTTATTCATTGATAAAACAAGAAACATAATCTTTTAGAATAAGAAAGATAAAGAGATGCTAAAGATAGAAATACCATACATAATGAAAGGCTTATTAATGATATAATTTATTCCACCTTTTAACATTTCTTAACCTAACTACTTTAAACAACGTAAGACAATACAACATAACGAAAAATTGTAAGCTATAATAATAACTACTTACTCATTAATAACAACACTTCATAATTGTCTAAGTTATACTATAATATTAAGTAAATACTAGTCAACCAAATAAAATTTATATTTAAAAAGTTAGTCTTACTATTCTACTATATCGCATCTTACATTCAAACGATATGACAAATATGAAACCCTTTCATATCTAACAATACACAATATGAGAATTTAAATTTAAATTTAAATTTAAAAGATATGTTCAATCTATTTTGAATTATACGAAATGAAACTCAATTTGTATCTTCTATTTAAGTAGCTTAAATTATCATTAAATTTAAAGGAGTGAGATTCTCTAACTAAATCAACACAATGCAAAATATTACCTGGTTTTAAAGAAGTGTTGGACAAGTAAAGAATGACGAGCCATTACTTTAGAAAAGCAAGAAGTGGAGCACCTTACTTTGGATAAAACGTAATGATTATATATCGCTTTCCACTATTTAAAATCGCTTCTCAATTGAAGGAAGAACAAAGTTCAGTTACAGTTTGCCTTAAAATAAATTTTAAAATCGCCATTTCTCTATCCTATAGAAATTTTCTTTTAATAAATGTGAAAGTCCCATTTGTCGGTGCTAACCTAACTGTAGGAATTTTACTTTCTTCCTCCTTAACAAAGCGTAAATAAGTTTGTCTACCAAGTTTTAGGAGTATATAACCGACATCTTTCGGGTAAAAAAATTGATCAAGTCATATAATGCAGCTCAGGGTAATTATTTACCATAAAAGGAGGGATTCCTTCATAACTTTAATCGAGCTGTCACAAGGCCCACTCAATTGCTTTAAAGTGGTACGTATTTAACTTGTCCCTAAGAAAAGAATTGGATTCCAAGTTAAAGATAGCAGCAATTTGGTGGGGCATTGATTCTGTAAATGTGGCAGTATTTATATATCTATATTCAATCATTCCAATGCATACATCCTCTCTGGATCATTAGTTTTGTAAATCTGGTGCAAGTGTAGATCATTTGTTTTGTTGTGAGTTGCAAATGGCTGACGCTCTGGATGAGTTTCCGGAAGATGATTCTTGCAACATGTGCGCTTCTAATATGCCTCATTTGGGACATTGCACTAGACGTACTCAAGGGTTGTGTAAGAGTTCCTTCCTTGATCCCAGGCAAGCCTTTTGTTTTAAATGCCCTTAACAGTTCTAATTCTTGGAAATGTAGATATTGAGAAAGGAAGTGCTCTTACAACTCATCTTTTAGTCCAGGGGCTGGAATGATTGTTACAATTTGTATTGTAGTCATGGCCGTTAAGGTTCAATCCTTTTGTTCTGCCCCGGTCTATTAATTAGGGTTACATCCTTTTTAATAAATTGGGATTCTACATTGAGGAGATTTTTAATTCTCCTTTCCTGCCTGTATTTGTTTTGATTTTAGCAGTGAGTTCATTGTGGTTGTTCTGCTTCATTGGTGGGTCGTGTCATAGTTTCTTGTCTGTTAGAAGCTCCCCACGATGTAATAGTTAAATACACAAGGCAATGGGCAGAGAATTTAGATGAAGGAAGGATTGAAAGAGCCATTGAAATTGCAGGAATGGTGATCAGACTTTTGAAAGAGCCATTGAAATTGCTGGAAAGGTGATCAGACTTTTGAAAGAGCCATTGAAATTCCAGGAAAGGTGATCAGACTTTTGTTAGAAGCTCCGATGTAATAGTTAAATACACAAGGCAATGGGCAAAGAATTTAGATGAAGGAAGGATTGAAAGAGCCATTGAAATTGCGGGAAAGGTGATCAGACGTCCGTTCACAAGAGACGGGACAAGTCACAAGTCAAAGCGAACCAAGAGTATTGGAGGATACTATAAGGCCAGATGTTTGACAATGTAAATTTATTTGTGTGTTTGGGATTTTAAAAACTCAATTATTATTTCTAATTTCTGTTATCCACTCATGTATCATTGCTTTGCTCAAATCCTTTGCAAATAAAGATAGTTACACATAGACATATTCCATATTGAATGGGCACATGTTTATTTGGTTATATTTTCTTGTACTTTACAATCATTCGAGTTAAGATGGTTTGCTTTAATTTGTTTTTACAAATAATATAATAAATGAATCGAGTTTAATCTTATTTTATGTTCAATTAAAACATCTAAATATTATTTTTGGAACATGAAAATTCTGGTGGGGATTATGATATATACTAGAAATTGCACTTTGGAGTGTAGTGGGTATGTCAAATAGGTGTGGAGGGTCATTTTAAAAAAAAATGTGTATGCTAACAAAGATCTCAGTAAAGAAGAAACTATGCATCTAGACACTTACATACATCTAAGCATGACTAAAACAAAATATTTGAATCGGAAATATAATCAAGCTCCTTATCAATAGACTTGCGTTATATTTGAAATATAGAGAGATAGAGAGGGGGGTTAAGGGATAAAGAGAGGGATAAGGAAATATAGATAAGGGATAGAGATAGAGAGGAGCATATACATGGAGAGAGAGAGAGAGAGAGAGAGAGAGAGAGAGAGAGAGAGAGAGAGAGAGAGAGAGTCAAGAAGCAGGAGAATTAGAAATAAAAGTAGAAAGAGGGCAAAAATGAGAGAGGGGAAGATGGTGAGTTAGATAAACTTATAGGAAGTGATATATTGAGAGAGGTGGAGAGAGATATGTATAGAAAGAGACTAAGAAATATAGAGGAAGTGATGGAGTGGATAAGAGAGGGGGAGGGGGGGGAGAGATGAGCAGATAAAAATATAGGGATAATAGTGACATATAAAGCAGGTGTAGATATAAGTAATATAGTGAGGAGTAAAGAAAGAGATAGTCAAAAGGGGAGAGATAGAGAAATAAAAGTTCAAAATATAATTATTCTATAATTATATTAAAATTTTAATATAACCAAAATAATTATAAATTGTGAGCTATTTGTAATAGCTCATATTCATTATTTTAATTTCACATAATAGACATAAATAATTTTTAAAAAAATTAAGTTTAAATCCAAATTGAAGACTAAAATAAATTAATTATTAATAAATAAGAGTAACCTTAGTATATAATAAGCTTATATGTTGCAGTCAATATAATGTACTCACAAGAATTATTCTAACTTAGGCTAATTATTATGAGGTTAGGTAAACTTTATTAATATTTTATTGTTTAACTGCATCAATATTTATGTCATTAGCTAGCAGGTAATTATACCTACCCTTACACCTCATTGGTGCCCACATCCTCACCCTTGCCTTTTTAAGAAAAGCTATTGTGCATTGCTAAACATCTCAATACAATCCTTTATTTGGTGAAATATTTCTCTCCCCAATGAAGGTTTTATTGCAAGTTGCAAATCCTAGCAATGAAATCTATATTCCAACATTATCAAGTTAATAAAATAATTGAATAAAAATACTACTACTTTTAGTTCATTAGAATTTTAAATATAAGTAAAAAAATATAATTGCTATCAATAATATTATTAATAGAAAAGTAATCCAGTAGTTCCATATTCTTTGCTCTATTTTTAGTTGTTTTGATGTCCATGTGGTCTTTGTCTATTATAATTTTGTTTTTAGTTCTCTTATGTTGTTTTTAAGCAATGTTTTGACGCGAATGGCAGTGAGATACTAGCCAAAAATAATACATTAAGAAAATTTTGCACACAAACATAAAAAATATAAGATATTTTTAATTAAGTAAATCAAGAGAGGGCATGAACCAAAACATCAAGTTTGCAGGCAGACCAAAAGAGAATTCACAAATAGTTAATTTAACTAGAAAAATAACTAGCAACTAGACTGACAAAAGTACCAGCAAACTAAAAATAGGAAACCTAAAACTAGACAAAGAAATAGAGACTAAATGGAAGAAGTCCTGACCTCCTTCCATTCTTGATCCAATTCCTTTAGAGTCTCCAAGAAAGAACCCTTTTTCTATGTGCATTGGATTGAGACTGAAGTAGGAGAACCAACCTTTGCCAACAATGATGTGGTATCTTTCCTCCTTTAGGATTTTTTATATTCAAGCTCCTCATCTAAAGTATGAAGCGAGATCAAAGTCTTTTTTACCATATGCATTTTGAATTTTACAATATCTTCATGTTTTTTGTTAACCTGATCCTAGTTTGATTTAACATTACCTAAAGCCAATAGAATTTCATGTTTCTCCTCATCAAAAGGGATCAAACTTTGCAGCTCACAAACTTGATCCTCAATATTTTTCTAGTTGTCTAATTTGATAGAAATTTCATCAACCAATTCCCGAACTCAAGAGTCCTCAACATTATGAGACTAGTCACCAACTTTGGCCTTAGCCTTTTCCAATGCTTCAAACCTATTTATCTCTTTCTTGGTCATATAAATTTGTGCCAAGAGCCATTTAATGATAGAATTCTATCTATTATAAGGGACACAAAAGCTATCCACTTTATCCACAATGTGGGGTAATCAGCATATGCTTGTTGAAGTTTATCATATCTTCAATGTTTTTGTTAACTTGATCCTAGTTTGATTTAACATTGCCTAATGCCAATAGAATTTCATGTTTCTCCTCCCCCAAAAAGATAAAAATCTACAACCCATGAACTTGATCCTTAATGTTTCATCAACCACTTCCCAAACCTGAGAGTCCTCAACATTATGAGACCAGTCATCCACTTTGGCCTTGGCCTCTACCAGATCTTAAAACCTATTTATATTTTTCTAGGTCGTATGAAGTTTCATTGGGATCCATTTAATGATACAATTATAATTATTATAAAGGTCATAGAAGCTATTCACTTTATCCATAATGCATCATGGGTGGTGTTATGAGAACAAGGGAGGGAGACATTATGAGGGGAAGAAATCCCAGGGCCATCTTTATGATGGGATGGGGAGGCAAAGGCTTTGTGAGGGAAAGAGGACTCTTGATTCTAGTTAGAGTTATTAATAGGGGTGTTTCCTTGGGTCCAATGTGACTCTATAGACTAAGAACTCAAAGAATCCTCAGACATAATAAATGTTTCCTCAATATTTTCTCCTTTCCCCATGTATTTCATTTTTTCCTTTCTTTAGGGATTAATCATAGTTGAGGAACTAGCAGGAGGGGTAATAGTTCAACAATAGTAGGGTAAGGTTTGGGACCTAAACCCAAAGTGAGAGCCAAATGAAAATTATACATTCAAAGAATAATCCCCTAATGCAAAAGGATCCCCTCAATCATTTGAGCTTTGGTAATGGCCTGAGAGAGAGATAACATAATCCAAAAGGGGAAATTAAGTTTTATGTCATGTCTAAAATGATTAAACATATGGAATATATGGGAGTAAAAATATTTGAATCTACCTTAAAGCATAATGAATGCAATGAGAACCAAAGCCACATCTTTCCACTCACTTGGGAGCTCTTCCTAGTTGAAACTATTCTGTAGGAAAGGAATTTTTCACCAAGGCTGAGGAACTTCTTGAAATCCTATTTGTAATGACCCTTAGAGTTTCTTGTGAGATGCATCCCTTCTACCACTATACCAATCATGGAAACAATAGATTATGTAGAAACCACAAAATAAATCCCACCAATGGTCACATTTCCTTTTCCCAAACTTTTGTGGATTTTTTAGATAGGATCAGGTTGAAACCCTTCATCCCTTCCACGTAATTATCCATATTCCCTCATTGAAGAATAGGCTAAATAATAAATTATTATTAAGTTATTAATACATGACAAGTTCAGTTTGGATGAGATTACCTCCCATGGAATCCTGGAAAGAAAGTAACCCCACAAGAATAGAGAAAGAAATAAAGAAACAAAGTTTCCAATAAATATTTTAAGAAAAATATAGAAATTATCCGGGCACTAAGACCCTAATCTCCACATAATAATTATCTCTATAGTCATGGTTGATCATAATGAACAAGAAAGGGGATGAATTTCCATTTCCATGTGTGTGATGATCTTTGGTAATATTTGTGTGTGCCTCAAAAGACATGTCTTGAAACTTGAACCAAGTTTTAAGAGCATCAATAAAATGACCCATAGCGAACAACTTATTAGTTGAGTTGTTCCCATCAGGAATGGTATGATGTATCCTTACATTGTTTATTATGTCCATCAAAGATCAACTTTTGGAGATTACATCACTGGTCTCCTACCTTGTGTTAGCTAACTATTTTAACATCATGATGATGTTAAAGGCATCCCATTCAATAATAAGATTATGACATGACTAAATTGGATAGTCCACATAATGACATGATGGGTCATAGCCACTTCTACCATGTGAGTCATTAGAATACATAAATTTACACCATAATCTAATATAAAATTTCTACGTTCATCCCTAATGATCCCACTCCCACCCACCTAACTCAGGTTCCCTAAAGAGGAACTATTAAAGTTAAGTTTTAGTCATCCAGTGTCATGGGGACCATTTAATATTATTTTTGAATCCTATAGGAGGGGATAAGTAGCTAGTAAGACAAGGAGAAAGACCCCATCTTTAGCTATCTCTCAATTAAAAGAGGAAGGAGGAAACTTGTGCCTAGTTTGAATATTAAGCTTGATAATTTTATTAATATTGTTATACCCTAGCAAAATAAAGTACCTCCCAGTTAGATTTCTTGTCTCTAAAGATACGATCGTTATGCTTCTTCCACAAAACCCAACTAACATGAAGCTTAGTATTTCTTGTAGATGTAGATAAGAATAATATATTCTATTTATTAGAATTTTAGTACTACTAAAGATTTATTATTAAATATAATTGAATAGGGCTAAGGAGAAGTGGGAAGAGTTGTAGGCTAAGGTGGGTTAACTATCTATGCTTAGATATAAGAGAGGAAAGATTACTCCTGAAGAAGAGTGGTTAATCATAGACCTTCAAAGTCGTTGGGGTAACAAGTATTCTATAAATCCATACATGAGTAATTGGTACTAAATAAATTGGTCTTAAATTTCTTAATGTCGATTGAATAGCATAAATTATTCAAATCTATGAATACTGGAGTACGTAACTTTCTAGTTTAAATTATTTATGTTTTAATAGTTAGACATTTTAGCTTCTATTTAGTTGTATGCAATAATTATGATGGTAGATTATTGAATGTAATGTGAAACATTGATTAAATATGATCTCTGAATAAGATCTAAATTTGAAATATATATAATTTAAATCAAAAATTTGTATACACTATTTCTATCCATCAAAAAAGGATAATAAAGTGAAGCATAGTCAAGTAGGAAATTGGAAAGAGGATCAATCTATAAGGAAAGCATTTTCTCTATTAATAGATCTAGAAAAGAGATCAGTCATAAGGAAAGAATAGTTTCCAAAGGGATCTATAAAAGGAGGATTAGTCTGAGGATCCATTGAATAATGCAAAGAGTCTGATAATGTAATGTAAATATGAATACTAGGAAAGCATTGTATCTTTATCCATTTTCATAAGAGATTGCATTGAACTATTGTGTGTGTGTGTGTGTGTGTGTGTTGTTACAAAATATGAAAACAAGGAGTGGAGTGTGTGCCTCCATGTTAAAGTGATTGCAAATGACTTAATGAGGGCACTAGCTTTAGCAAAGCATACATGCATCCACAAGAGATGTTTCCACTATGAGATGCCTCCAAGCAAAGAAAAACCAAAGAAAATGAAACATGTGACAAAGAGAGAGCACAAAAGGGATCTACTAACTCTAGGGTCAGTATGATCATATGATAACTTGTGTATATAAAAATTATATATCAAAATAGATTGGCATCATCCCCGAAAGGTAGCATGACTAGAAGCACAATGGAAGAATATCACATTTAAGAGATACAAAGAAGAGTCTTTTTCAGTCAGCATTATGGAGACCGAAAAGAATGGTGGTTATATATTTGCATCATCCCTAATTAGACTACACAAAGGCACATTTATAATAAAATAACATTCATAAAATAATATATATATATATATATATATATATATATACAACATACAGAAGAAACAAGATACACATAGAAGAATTCCACAACAGGTTGATTCCTTTATCAACTTGTGCCAACAGAGAAACAAGGGTGGTCTAAATAAATTGAAATAAAACACATAAAAAGTAGTACATCATGAGGGAAGAATAGAACAATAGAAAAACACACAAGATAATCCACCTTACAAGAGGATCTAGTCAAGCATGTCATCTCCCCCCCCCCCCCCCCCCCCCGATTTCGCTCTATATTGTTTAGGGAAGGTGGGAAACATGCAAGAGGAGAAATATTGAGCATGGTAGATGGATCTATCGTAAATTCTAAACAAGGACTATAGTTTATTGATGAGTGTCTTTGTTTGTCACTAGGGGCGAGAGATAATTGTTTTACAAATCTAGTAGGTAAATTGGGATAAAATCAATAATCTCATACATATCATCAAAATTATTAGCATGAAGAGTTTTTCATTATAATTAATTGATATCATCATTAAGAGTATCTTCTTCATCCAAATCAATCACAATATAAATCAATGATATGAATAGAATCATAATGTTTATTCAATTTAATTTGGGCTATGCATAGGTTGGTCAAAGGGAATAAAATCATCACAAGGTTTCTTAGGGGAGGAAAGGTTTTGGGAAGCACACTCATGGGCCCTAGCACAAAATTTATAGTAAGGATCATGAGAACAATGGTTATATTTATTTTAATTTCAAATTTGATTTGGTTTAGAATCAATCAACATTGGGACCTTTTCTTCTTTATGATGAAGAACAAAAGCAACCACACTAGGATGAGAGAGAATTTTCATGGAATTTATATGGTATATTAGGTGGAACTAAAGCATAGATAGGAGGTATGGAAGATATAGGAATAAGTCAAGGTCTAGGGCTAGGAGATGGAACTATAGAAGAATTGATAAGTTCATAAAGATTTTTGGCTTTGAAATTTTGATAGGATAAGAAGTTATATTTGCAAGGTTGAATTGGTTTAGGCATGCTAGGCCAAAATTAGTCAAGGTCAAAATTTCACGACTAGCTAAAGGCTAATAGAGCCTAGGTTAATCTGATGATTTCTCAATTATTAGGGAAATTTAAAACACTTAAGGATAGGAGAGACTATAACTTGCATGGAAGTGAGCCAAGAAAGGCAAAGTCCAACTTGAAACTAACTGAAATTTGGGACTCCAATAAAGGTGATACCTAAATATTTATTCCCAACTTCTATAGGAAAGGTAATGGAGCCATGGGTGGGAGACTTTAAACCATTGAAATTTTTTATCATCGCATCATATTTATCGTAGGAATATTGCTCGACATTTCTTTTGTAAAGATGTTCTTCAGCTATAAAATTCACCATGCAAGTCGGGTCTATAAAGACTCTACAACATGGAAGAAAATTTATCTTCACAATAATGTAAAGAGGACCATTAGGTGTCCTAATAGTCTTCTTAGGATCAAATGTAATCCAAATATCAGGTTCTAGTTTAGGATTGGCTATAGAATGATCAATAAGGTTGACAACATTATTGGCCTTGATACATTCAGAATCATAGTTCACAATAGTAGGAGGATCAACAATAGTGGTGGAAGAAGAAGCTAAGGAATGGGTAGAATCAATGATATTGGTAGAATCGGAAGGTTAGGGATTGGTATCGTTCAACACACTCTATATGTTAGGTTTTGAATCAACATAATCTAAAAAACACTAAATAAATTGTATAGTCACCACATGAAGCATTAATCAAGTAATGAATAGAGCCAACAACACACAATCACCATATTTATACATTAAAAAAAAAAATGGGAAAAACCATAGTGAACACTTTACCACAAAGAAAAATTCATTGATATATATAATCTAATTACAAAAGATTCAATAGGATCTCACTTCTAGATAGAATTGCAACTAGAGGCTCACTGCCAATATAGTTCAATGAATACAAATAGTATCTCACTACTCTAGACTTTCAAATAGAGGCTAACTGCCAAAGTAGCAAGATACAACACAAACATTAAAAATAATAGACTAAGAAAAGTTTGCACACAAACATTAATAATATAAGATAGTTAATATAGATATAATATAATAATATTTTTAAATATAGATTATTAACACATTCACTCACTACTATATAATATAATAAATAAAACTATATAATCATATTATTATTCTTAAAATAAATTTATGTAAATATAATATATAATAATAATAATCAAATTATATGCTAAAAAGTTTTAAAACAAATTCTTAGATTAAAATATAAAGAGATTACACCTACAAATCACATAAAACCACACATAAATTCTACTTATTGATCTATTGTCAATCAATATAAAAATATATTTACAAAATGAGCTTCTTTTGTAGGCTATCTTATCTTCATTCATTAAAATAAAAGATATAAATACAAATGACATATATGAAGTAGAATCATTATGCATCTTTACATGTTTGGAAATTTCTTCCACTACAGATGGCACCACATCCACTAGATCGGGTGCACCTATATTCAATTAATCAGCCAAAGGTATGTGTAGGAGTTGATAAACTAAATTCTATCTTAAATCGGTTCCTAGAATTAGTGCAAAGATCCATACTAGCATACTAAGATGCATTTGGATATAAGGTGTGAAGTTATTATTTCATCATGTTGATCAATAAAGTGTATGATCTATTTTGTTCCATTCGGTGAAAGAAAGTGTATTTCAGTTATCAGTGAAATGGAGTAGATAAGAAGTATTTAATGCAAATTTTGTAGCCATTGGAAGTCCTAGCCAACAAAAATCTATAATTAGAGGTCTTGCTATTTCATTTCTATCTTACATTTTCATGTACACTTGAAGCATTTCACTAAGAAGTGACTGTCGAGTGATTCCAAGCTATCATTTGAGTATTCTAAATAGCATTAAATGCATTTGAGGTATTTCTAGTTCCTACCGAGCTATGTTCATGAATTCAAAGTTGCTATTTAAGTGAAACACTAGTGTTTAAAGATTATTTCTAAGATCAATATGGCACCTAAGATACAAAAACTAGTCATTTTTTAGAAGATAGATCTTGTGAATCCTAAGTACAAGTTGCCTCTTGCCATTGTTGTGAAAGTTGAAAAAATTGGAGCCCTATCATCGATCCCACCAAGGGTTATACTGATTGAAGACATTTTTGCCTTCATTCAATGCAAGATTGAAGACATATGCCAAACATAAATTGACACACCATACAAGAAAAAAAAATTGAAAGATGACCACACACATTTGCAAACCAATTATTTGGTCCATGCTATGCATGTGCCAACAATTTTCAAGCATGAATGGATGAGGATAGTACTTATCCAAGTACATGATCAGTTCATGTTAATCGATGGACCAGTTAATATTACTAAGGATGTATTGCATATAGTCACAGGATTTCTGGTCAGTGATAGACCAAGGGCATACTTGATAAGAAAATGGATAAGAATAAGCTATGTGAGCTTACACTAGCCAGATGGGATGGAAGAGGATTGAATTTATCTACTATTGATGACCCTAAGTTGAGATTTGCAAGTAATGTCATATCATACAGAATATTCTAGTCATCTCAAGTAGATAGTTTACCTTGTGGAGTTGTTGACATAGCATACAAAATCGTTAAGAAGGATATGAAGATAGACCTCTATGAGATATTGTTGAAGTAGTTGGATGATAATATGAATACCATTAAAAAAGAAAAATCAAATACATTGAAATTTGGACAACTTTTGGTATGTATTTTCTTCTATTTTTAGAACTTCTTTCCTACAGTCGGTGAAGTAGTCTAGAAAGCAAATAGACTGATTGTTTATCAAATTAATGATTATATTCAAAGCATAGAAGATAATTTTAATGTAGTCATGAATGACTACTTTGGTAAATTTAAAAGTAAGATGCATAAGAGATTCAGGATTCCACCTCATCTTGTGGAAGAATATTGTTGATCTCCAAGTCATGTTGTCTATTAGTGTCAAATACTTAGTCATTTTTAGGGTAGTGTTGGTCTATCATCACTGCAACTGAGCCATCCTATTAAGGTCGAGCAATGTATGGACTTGTATTTTGTATATGTACCTAGTAGTAGTTACTGTCGAGAACTTCAATGATCATCGAGTACCCCAATAGTTACCAAGCAGTATGAATGTTGAGATGTATAGAACAGTCAGTGTCGAGTACTAGTATATGGAGAATAGTTTTGACTGAGCATCAAATACTTGATATACTGAGTGAGCCAGTTTTGGTATATGTGTTTGTAATGGCACAAACACCTAGGTAAACCATCTTGGTCAGCTTCTATGCATGATTTAATGATTTTTGAGAAAATTAAGGAGTTGATTATGCATCATGATTCCAATCTGTAATCCCTATACAAGCAATGTAACCAATCAAAAAAAAGGAATGTATGAGAAGTATAAGTGATGAATCTAGATCATTGATCTTGATCTAGAAGCTTGATCAATTGTCTATTTAACGTGACATCAAAACCTTAATATTGTAATAGTTAGGAGATCTCAAATGTATGTAGATGGAAGTAGTGTTTTGTTGTTAGAATCATAGATCAAATAGAGTGATTAAGAAAAGAAGTGAAGGACAAAACATAGTTATATTTAATTTTGAGATCAAATAAGAATTGGAAAGAGATCTGTTATTAGCATTTGAAGTGTAAACTGAAGGATCAGGTACCAATACATTCTAGCAAGTGAATCAGGGTAAATCTCTTAATAGACTATTCCTAGCATACCTTTGTAAATATCCTAACAAAGTGCTTACATAGTTGTAAGTTTTAAATCCTTTAATCAAGATACATTGTATCAGTCTGTAAGCTCTTATCATCAAAGACGTACCCATCATAGGGTAGATCACCAGAAGTGATCAAAACTTTGTATCCCTAACAGGAACACTTTATTACTGTAGTAGTTAAGATTTATGGGTGTCATCCCCACCCTAGTTTTACCTTTCAATGGATTCTGGGTTACCAAAATCTTTTAATTATGTGTTTCATTTTCATGGATGTGATTATCAATTAGATATATTTTAGCATTGAATTTTATGTTTATGATATACATGTTGAATTGATTTCAAGTGGAAAAGTTTTATGGATAATTGAGTCACCCCCCCCCCCCCCCCCCCCCTGCTCAGTATCTTACTTTCCCAATAAGACTGCCAACAATTGGTATTAGAGAAAAGTTCTCTTAGAAGAAGTCTAATCACTTGAGAGTTAAGATCTTGGAGATGGAGGCTTATAAGTTGGGAAATATCATAGAGAAACACAAGATTGACATTCATCTTGCATTGCACTAGCTTAAAACAACAAGAGAGGAATTGATGAAATCCTTAAAGAGAAGAAAAGAATTGGAAATCCAACTGAATGACACTCAATATCAAGAAGAGGACACTAAAATTCTATTTGATAATGGAAATTTTAGTGAAAGTGATGCAGCAATAGCAGATCTATTGGAGAGAAACAACACATTAAATGAAGAAGTCAGAAGTTTGAAGAGAGAATAGGAAATTCAATCAGTAAGATTATGTGAAGTGATTGATTAGAAAAAGAAATTTGAGGATGACAAGACAATGGCAGAAGAGGACAAGAGACAAATAGATACTAGACTTGATGATTTAGTTTATGTAAATAGTCCTTAAACTACTCAACTTTAAAATGTGTAATAGTTATTCAGTCATATATAATGATTTATCTAATAAGATGTATTTTATTTGACTATCTATTTATAACTTTATTCTTTATAAATTTTACAAAAAAAACCACTAAGATACAAACCTCTATTTAGCATTGTAAGAGGATTAAATTTAATACTTGTATGATTGTATCTATGATCATTTAAATAATAAATTTTGTTAGAGGATGGTATCACTGATACGTGAAATTTTGTGTGAACCATCATCATTTATAGGAAAGTACAGTAAATGTATAAGATGTTTTGTAGTAACTTCTATATTTTGAAGGGATACCATAATACAATTAGTAACAAGTAAACATGATAATGTGATACTACTTAATTGGACGTCAGGTAAAAGTTACATATCTAGAAGAAACACACACCGCTGGATGGAAGCTCAATTTTATTTCACATATAACACACACAAGTAATCTAGCCTATTTCTTAATACAAAAAAATTATAAAAGTGAATATTGTTGCACCTAATCACAGGCATTATTGTTCATGTTCTAAAACATCATCTGGAATGATTGCTTATTATTTTTTTATAGAGGATGGTATTGAAAAGAAAAAGCATCATAAAGCATTCTAAGGATTTTCCTAATTATAACTATTTTTAGGAACGTATTCTCCATTACCATTTCTATAGCGATTAAAGTTAGGAGGCATATCATGAAGTTATCATGAATTTAATGAAGTCCAGAAGTATACACATAAATGCACTAACGCAAGGGAGGACAGGGAGAGGGGCCAAAGGCACACCCTAACTAGATCCACCTTGCAAAGATCACACACGGAAGCCACAAAAACACAAGTGAGAGAGAGAATGCAGATCATCTTCTTATTATTTCATCAAATAGATTCATACATGCTGGGTTGTAAGGCCTTCCCGGTTTAAGCCAAATATTACAATTCAAGTATAGAAGTCCTCCAACATGCGAGGATCTAAAATTATCTTCCAACTTCTAACTTCTATCCTGTAACAAAACTTACTCCCTAAACTACAACAAAAGATTACAATATATACAAGAGGCTACCGAACAAGTCAGCCTTCAGATCCACCATCAATGGAAGGAACAACTAGATCTAGGTCCACACACTTCCCAATGATAGATACTAGCATTAAATTCATGACCTTAATTAATTGCACAAGTTGGCCTCAATAGGAAACTAAAAAAAACAACTCGGTAAGCAAGGATAACCAAGTGTTAGACAAGCATCACCGAGCATCGGGGAAATAACCGAGCGCCAGAGAGATAACCGACCAACCCTAGTAAACAAAGGAAACCAAGAAACTAATGTGCCAACTCAGTCAAAGTAAGAACCGAGCAACACAGGAAAACACAAACATGTTTTTTGGTGACACAGGATTTCCAAGGACTTGAGATGCTCCTACATCAGAGACTTGGGGTTATTTGAAATGATTCTCTAAATCATGAAGCAGGTACAATCTGAGTTGAATCCAACTCAGATTATGAAATCCATGAATTGTCTTCCATCATTCTATTCTTCTATTTTACCAGATATTCCATATACTACTTTCCTCTTGTACTTCTGCCAACTCTTTGTTCCAAAATCTACTCAACTTCTTCTATATGTTTCTTAGGGTAATCATTCTATACTGCCATTTCTTCATCCAACTCATGGTACTCATACAAATCAGCAATATGGAATATAGGTGATATATCCATGTCATTAGCTAACTCAATCTTATAAGCATTTCCACTGTCAAATTTTCTCAAAATCTTGCAAGGGCCAAACTTCTTCATTTTCAACTTCCCATATGTTCCAACAGGGAATCTTCCTTTCTTCAAATGAACCATTACTTCATCACCGACTGCAAAATTCTAATTTTTTCTAGATCTATCAGCTTTGTCTTTGTATTTCTGATTACTTTTCTCCAACTTATGTTTCACATCTTCATGCAATGTCTTCATGTACTCAAAAAACTTTACTCCTTCAGCACATATCTTTCCTTCATTAGCAATATCCCTCAAATCTGATATACCTATCAGTTGTATGCCATTTACAATCTCAAGAGGTATTTTTCCAGCTCTCCTATTCACTAAATTATTGTATGCAAACTCTGCTTGTGCCAACACAAAATCCCAGTTACTCAGTGTGTCTCCAACTAAACATCTCAAAAGATTTCCCAAGATTCTATTCACAACTTTTTTTTGTCCATCAGTCTATGGGTGAAATGAAGAACTATATTTCAACTCGGTGCCAAAATTTCTCCAAAGGGTCTTCCAAAAGTATCCAACAAATTTACTATCTCAGTCAGAGATGATACTCAGTAATCCATGCAATCTGACAATTTCCTTAAAGAAAAGATATGCTATATGTATTGCATCTGATGTCTTTCTACAAGGTATAAAATGTGCCATTTTAGAAAATCTATCCACAACAACAAATATAGAATCATTACCTCTTACTGTCTTTGGTAAGCCAAGAAAAAAATCCATACTGATATCAATCCAAGGTTTCTCAAGAATAGAAATCAGTGTATACAATCTAGTATTCTGACTTACTCCTTTTGCAACTTGACAAATTCCACAACTTTTCACAAATTTCTAAACATCCTTATACAACTGTGGCCAAAAGTATTTCTCCTTAAGAAAATTCAATGTCTTGTCAACACCAAAGTGTCCAGCCAAACCACTACTATGTTTCTCTTTTATCAAATTAATTCTTATTGATCCTCTAGGTATACACAACTAAATACTTGTAAACAACATACCTCCTTAAATGAAATACTCTTCCCATTTAGTACTCAGTTGATCTTGAATAGGTGGTCTGCACTTTCTCCAAGGCTCAGAAAAATTAGGATAAAATTCATATGAATCTCTCATGTCATCAAAACCAAGAACTTCAATTTTCATCTCGGTCATCAAAGATCTTCTTCTACTCAATGCATCAACAACTTGGTTAGTGACTCCAGTCTTATGTTTTATGACAAATTTATAACTCTGCAAATACTCAACCCATTTAATATGTCTCTGATTCAACTTATTCTGACTACCCAAATATTGTAAAGCTTTATGATCGGTATACAACATAAATTCACTTGGTATCAAATAATGTCTCCATTTCTTCAAGGCTTGAACAATAGCATAGAATTACTGATCATACACATAATATTTTCTTTTTGCATCATTCAACTTTGCACTAAAGAAAGAAACAAGTTTACCTTCTTGACTCAACACAGCTCCTATTACACTTCCACTTGGATCACATTCTACTTGAAATACCTTATTGAAATCAAGCAATGCTAACACAGGCGATTTAGCAACCTTCTGCTTCAGAGTCTCAAAACTTTTATCAGCTCCATGTGTCCACTTGAATTCTCTTTTATCTCCTCTCATAGTCTCAATCATAGCATTACAAATTGAACTAAAATTCCTAATGAACTTTCGGTAAAAAAATTTCAAACCATGAAATGATCTTACCTCACTAGCATTCTCAGGTGTAGGCCAATTCAAAATAGCTTCAACCTTTTTAGGATCCATCTTCAAACCATCAACTGAAATCACAAATACTAAATACACAATCTCCTCTTTCATGAAAGAACACTTTTTTCAGATTTATCAGCAACTCTTCTTCTTTCAACCTCTGTAATAATTGTTTAACATGCAAAAAATGCTCTTCTCTAGTCTTATTGAATATCAAAATATCATCTGGGTATACAATCACAAATTTACCTAAGAATTTCTTCAAAACTTCATTCACCAATCTCATAAAAGTACTCGGTGCATTAGTTAAACCAAAAGGCATAACCAACCACTCATACAAACCTTCCTTTGTCTTATAAGAAGTCTTCCACTCATCACCTTCTCTGATTTTGATCTAATGATACCCTATTTTCAAATCAATTTTGGTAAAATACTTTGCTCCAGTCAAACTATCCATTATGTCATCCATTCTCAGTATAAGAAATCTATATTTCACTTTTATCTTGTTGATTGCTTTGGAATCTGTACGCATTCTCCATTATCCATTCTTCTTAGGTGCCAATACAATAGGTGCTACATAAGGACTCAAACTTTCTCAAATCAAACCTTTCTGCAACAATTCTTGAATATGTTGGTTTAATTCTAGATTCTCGGTAGGTGTCAACCGATGCGGTGCCTTATTTGGTAAACTAGGTCCAAGGATTAGATCCATGCAATAATCAATTCTTCTCTTTGGTGGAAAACCATCAGGTGCATTATCAAAAATGATCTCATTGTACTCGAATAGTAACTTATCAATCTCCTTGAGGATGCTATCCTTTGTTTTGTTACTTGGTTTGTTAGGAATCATAGCAAAACATACATCATTCTTCTTCAAATCCTTAACAAAATTTCTTCCTTCCATCAAGAAAACTTTCATAGATGTACAAACACTACTAAGAGGTTCTTCAATCAAAGGTAAAAAGATTTTTCTTGTCCCATCAGCCCAAATAGTATATTTATGCAATCTCCCATCATATATAGCATGTCTATCATATTTCCAAGGTCTACCCAACAAAATATGACAACAATCCATAGGCATGATATCACATAATACCTTATCATAGAACTTTCCAATTTTCAAATTCACATAACATTGTTCACTTACTAAGAGTGTATGCTCATCCTTGATCCATGAAATTTGATAGGGTTTCAGGTGTTCCAACCTTTTCAACTGCAACTTTTTAACCATTTTCTCAGATGCCAAGATCTCTGAGCTTCCACTGTCAATGATTACCTTCCATACTTCATGAGAAACTCTACATCTAGTCATGAACAAAATTTTCCTTACTGGATCTTCCTTATTACTTTCACTCCAAAGTGCTCTCCTTACCATCAAGTTATTTTCATTCTCGGGTTCATTCGGTTACTCTTCTTGCACCAAAGAATTCCTACTGCTACTGACCTTCTTGCTTGCATGTGTACACTCAAATGATCTATGTCCTTCTTCTCCACAATTGTAACAAGTTCCTTAGAAACCACCTCTATTATAACCACCTCGGTAGTTATTGCCTCTTCCTCTAGATGAATTTTTACCTTTCCACTTGGTCTTGTCTTTATCTAGATTTGTCTTTTCTGGTTTAGATCTACTGTTTTCACCATAAGATCTACATCTTCCTCTAGGAAACCTACCACCTCTACCTCTTTCTCTTTTCTCATGTCTTTTGTTCAATTTATCCTTAGCCTTCAATGCAAATTGATAAGCTTCCTCAATGCTTTCCAACTTAACCAAACTGATTTCTTCTTGGATGGAAACTCTCAATCCATTCAGGTACCTAGCAATTCTTTCTACATCATCTTCATCATGTCTAGATCTGATATCTAGTCTTAGAATTCCTCAGTATAATATTTTACTGAGCGATCTTTCTGACTCAAACTTTGCATTCACCTAACTAGGTTAATCTGATGATCACAAGGTAAAAAATTTCCTTTCAATTTATTCACCATATTATTCCATACCTTAATTTTTTCTTTGTCTTTCCTCTTTCTATCCAACTGCAGATGTTCCCACCACAAGGACGAATGACTTTTCAACTTTGTGCTTGCAATTTTCACCTTCTTTTCCTCAGGGAAATTTTCATATTCAAAGTACTTTTCCATCTCAATTATCCAATCCACCAATTCATCTTAATCCAATTTTCCACTATACTCAGGAGGATTAAAGTGTGGTGTAGACTTCAAATTTGTCAAAGCTTTCAACAATATTTCCTCACCTTGATCCATCACCAGTGTAGGTTATACATCACCTTGTTCTTCCTCAATTTCATCATCACTAACATCTTCAAAATGTCTTCCTCTTTGTTGGGATGTTTCAACAGCTTCTAATCTAGCAGAAAGTTGTCTCAACATGTCTTTCAATCTTGGATCTGTAATACCCCAAAATTGGCACCTATTTAATTTCATCAATTTTGGTGCATTATCTTGATTTTACATCACCAAAGTCCTAGCTCCCTAGGCAATTTTCTCTCTCTTACCTGACTTAATTTGACTTGATGTCAGTTGCAAAGACCATAAATTGCAATAATCAAACGCTAAATTAATTCCTAAGTCTCTTTGACTTTATTAGCTAAATTATCTCTATGATACATAATTTAATTGTAAAGTCCTATGTGCTTTAAATTAAATTAAATCAAATCTACCCCCTTTAGCTAATTACACATAAAAAAGGAATTAATAATTACTTGATATTCGAATGGACACACTTTTTTGAATTGATAATTCAAAATATTCGAAAGGTCACCTGTGTGGCATTTTCCATTCTTTTTATTAAGTAATTCTTGCATTTTTGTCTCAATGTGGGAATGAAGGGTCAGGTGTTTCAATCAAGAAACTCTTCCTCCTCCTCTTGGCTCTTCTATTTAATGAACCTCTTTTTCTCATTCAAGAGAGCAATTTTTGAGAGCATCCTTACTATAGCATTTTTTAGTCTCATATCTCATTATTTTCAAAGCTCTTTTATTGCATTATTTAGATTAATATCTCATTATTAGTATAATCTTTGCATCACATTTTAGACTAAATTTGCTTATTTGTTCTTAGTTTAATATCATATTTGTTTCAAGTTCTTAGATTAAGTTGCATCTCATCTTTATTTTCAAGCTCTTAGATTAATTGCATCCTCATTCTTAGATTAAATTGCACTTCATCTTAGCTTAATTGCATTCTTTCTCATCTTTATTGCTTCTTGGAAATCCTCCATTGTTGAATTGGTCTCCCAGCTGTTGGCTCTCGTTCTGAGAGTATTCAAACACCCCATTCACATAGGAGGCAACAGGTCACCTCACCATGGAATTTGGATTGAGTTCTTCATACTCTCTCCCGAATTCTATCAAGTGAATAATGACCATGTTGTGTTGTGCCTGATTTAGAGGTCACATTCAGTCACATACAGGATCCGCATCTCACCTCCCATGGACCATCTTGAAACCCTCTGCAATTGTAGGCCAGATCACAATCTGCTACCCCACAACAAATCAACTAGCGTTTGACAAAAAGGAACCCTCAAACCTAGATTCGCAAATCTAGATCCAAATCTCACCTCCCTCTGATACCACCTGATGCAAGGGAGTATAGGGAGAGGGGCCAAAGGCACACCCTAGCCAGATCCATCTTGTGTAGATCGCACATGGAAGCCACAAACACATAAGTGAGAGAGAGAATGCAGATCAACTTCTTATTATTTCATCAAATAGATTCATACATGTTGGGTTGTAAGGCCTTCCCAGTTTAGGCCACTAGATATTACAATTCAAGTACAAAAGTCCTCCAACATGCGAGGATCTGAAACTATCTTCCAACTTATAACTTCTATCCTCTATCAAAACTTACTCCCTAAACTACAACTAAAGATTACAATATATACAAGAGGCTACTGAACAAGTCATCCTTCAGATCCACCATCAATAGAAGGAATGGCCAGATCTAGGTCAACAAGATTCCCAATGATAGATACCAGCATTAAATCCATGACCATAATTAATTGCACAAGTCGGCCTCAATAGGAAACTAAAAAACATAACTCGGTAAGAAAGGATAACTGAGTGCCAAACAAGCATCATCGAGCACCAGAGAGATAACCAACTAGAACCCTGATAAACAAAGGAAACTGAGGAACTACCGAGCCAATTCGATCAAAGCAAGAATCGAGCAACATAGGAAAAGACAAACATGTTTTTGGTGACACAGGATTTCCAAGGACCCAAGATGCTCCTGCATCATGCACACAATGCATAAATATTTATTTAATTAAGTCATGAAACATACATGTAGTACATATAGGATATACATTAATACAATGAAGCGCATAGAGCATGCATTCACTTAAATCATGAAGCACACATGTGAATACACACAACACTTAGAGCATATACATAATTTTTATTTAGTCATGAAGCATACACATAGTACCTAAAATACATGAACTCACTTAAATTTTTCACATAGTGCATACACATTAATTTAAGTTATGAAACATTTACGTGAATACACATGAAGTCCAAACATAAATAGATTAAGTCATGAAGTACACACATGAATACATGTAGTGTACGAACTATGATTTATACATATAAATAATGCACAAAGTTACATGAATACACATAAAACATAAATCATGTATTGGGCATGAATCTAGGAATTTTAATATAAGGCATGGAGTACACATGTCAAGCATAAAGAAATGAATACATGGTAAACACATAAAGTATGAAGCAGTACACTCAATACACACCAGACATGTAATGCATGGAGTAGTACTCATATACATCAAGCACATAATGCATAAGTACATGTTATGCATGTAAGGCATGAAGCAAATATTAAGCATACATGAGGAGTGTCCTCTTGGAGTAACATATATAAAGTGAGACAAACAAAAGTGCACATATGAATAATATGCATTAAATACATGTAGAGTAAGCATATAGTTCAAACCACTAATATTTACTCATAAATTCATATCTTCTCAAACTATTCTCATATTTCTAGATCAACCAAAAATACACTTGAAATTATGAAGTATATGTAAGAATGTATGAAGACATAAAGCATACACCAAGTATACACATTAATGAATGAATACGTGGAGCATACACAAAGTATACAGATAGTGACTATTTTTATTTTTTCCCTATAGGATGGCAGGATCAAAGCTCTGATACTACTTGTAATGATCTATTTCCTATCATGTCTTATAATCCATGAATAGTGCAAGTTAGGAATATTTAATTAAGGAATCACTACTACTGACTAAGTACGTTAGTATATTATTCTATATTAACCATCATTATTTATGAATTTTAAGAAATACAAACCATCAATGGAATGAGAAAAGAAACATATTTTATAAATGCCAAAATATCTCTCATATGGATCATAGAGGAATAATTCTCTCTCTCTCTCTCTAAATCCATGAAGAGTGGAAGAGTTACAGGGCCTAGGTCATGTGAAATAGGCTACAAGTAGTTTCCCTCAAGACCTAACCCCAATGTTTGGATAACCGTCATGTGCCCGAAATTACTCCACCTCTACCTTCCACAACCTTCTCACTCAAAGATGCTTTCATGGGATGAAAGAGATGAGTCTGTATGATTTATAATAGATATATCAGTTTAATATTTCTATTTAGAAATTATATTTGAATACAAAGAACATATTTATTAATATCTCTCTTTCTACATACACACACACATAATTATAATTTTATTATTATTAACATATATGTATTATATATATATATATACACACACACACACACACTAGTACATTTGAGGCCAAATTATGATGGCCATATGTCAGATTTCCAATGCCTATTTGTCAAAATTTTGACAAATGTGTCCGTCGGCATTTTTGCATTGGAAATGGCAACGGGAGTGACAGTTTATGGTGTTCTGACATAGTCTCCCGTTGAAAAATGCCACATAAAAAGAAACTTTAATATGGGATAGATCTGTCGAAAAGGTGACCTTTACAATATTTGTTCTGTCATAATTGCGACAAATATGCATTAGATCTCCGACAGGAGAAACCGTTGGATGTATGGTAGTACCATCGTAATAATTTGTCGAAGTAATAAACTTCCGATGGGACTATCCGTCCGACATATAGCGCGTATGTTGGAAAATATTTACTAATTGTCAAAAAAGTGATGGATTAGCATAGTAAAAATAACAAAGCTCAAGAGACCATCATAGTTGCTCTCCGACTTTGGTCCATATACTGAAAAAACATTTTACATTTCGTTAGCTCATCAAATGAGGGGATTTAAAAGAATTTAATAGAATATTTTCATGATAATGTATATTATTCAAGTTGACGTTGCATGAATTTATCGACTCCGCACACTTGTATACTACAAGCACAGCCATAAAGAAGCATCTCCTCCTGTGGCCTACATTACTCAAACCATGGGAGGGGATGCTTCTTTATGGCTGTGCTCGATGTATACAAGTGCATGAATTGATAAATTCATTCAACGTCAAATTAAAATAATATACGTTATACATGAAAATATCATCCATTAAATTATTTCAAATCACCACATTTGATGAGCTAACAAAAAGTAAAATCTTTTGTCAGTATATGGACCAAGGACGGAGACCAACTATGATGGTCTCTTGAGCTCTACTATCTTTAGTCCTAGCTACTAGGTAAGGGCTGGAAGAAATATACCTATTGATCATTGAGAATAATCACCGCCTTGCCTTTATGTACACTGCACAGTATCTAATATAAGAAAAGGTAGAAAATATGAATGGATAAAAGAAATGAAAGATACAATAAAATTATCTTGTTGTTTACCTTCTCATAATTGATTCTAGTCTCGCAAAAGTAATTTTATATGATTACTAGCACATTTCGTGCATGGATGAGAAACAGTATCCAAAGTTTCTAGATTCTGAGAAGAGGTATGAGTGGAGCCCAAAAAAGGGATATTTGTGAAGGTTTTATAGACGTGGTACTGAATCATCATCTCCACACTGGTACTCAATCTAGAAACCCTCTCTATAAAATCTCCACATCTAGCAAATCTCCACAAAAATCACTTCTGGTCTCCACTGTATATATGTCTTCTCAGTATCTAAAAACTCTCCACCATTGATTCCTGTCATTTTTCACCATCTCCATGGACTGAGAGCTTAAATTATTGAGCTTCTCTTTGTTTTGAGAATAGTTTAACATTATCTACTTAACAGGGCCAACCACGTGAAGGTGGAAGCTCATCTAGCCCCTCCTAGGAGCCTCTTATGACCCTTTATGACATTTTAAGACCTCTAAGATGTGTATTCTTAGGGGTTGTAAAGGGTCGTAAAGGGTCTTGGGACACAACAACTAAGAAACATAAATGTAGGCATCATGGTCACAAGTTTTTGGAGATAACATAATTGAGTGGTATACACAGATGATGCAAAGCAACTAGTACTCCTCTGGAACCGGAGGAGTAGTAGTTTCTTTGCATCGTCTGGGTATACAACTCAATTATGTTGTCTCCAAAAAATTGTTTCCATGATGCCTACATTTATGTTTCTCAGCTATTGTGATATCTACATTTATGTTTTTCAGTTGTCATATGTGTTTATGTGGATGTTTTTTATGTGTTTGGGAATACATATTTCTAGCCTGGGCCTAGATCCTACGACAATTAGCTTCATAAAAATGAAGTAGATGACAGATGAGAAATTAGCTTCCCAAGAAAAATTCCATAAATGAACTATGCATACCCCAATTCTTGTGGCCTCTGTGTGTACCCAAAGGATAAATTTGAAACACAAGGGTAAGGCTTAAAGATCTGTCTAGTGATGCAAAATTAACTTCTTTAAGCCTTACCCTTGTTGTTTCAAATATATCCTTTGGGTACGCACAAGGGGCATAGGAATTAGGGGTACACATAGTTCATTTACAAGATTTTTCTTGGAAGCTAATTGCTTAGCTCTCATCTACTTCATTTATTATCAAGCTAATTGTCAAAGGATCCAAGCCCAGGCTAGAAAGATGTCTTCCCATTCTATTTAAGCCATATTCCTTGTTCTTGTAAAACTTCCTTGGTATGGTAGGCATGCTCTTTGTAGTACTCTTCTTCAATTTGTGTTTGACGATAAGCATCTTCTTCTTCTTCCTAATTGCAACCAGAGCTTCCTTTTCATCAAGATTCAACTCCACTTCCCCCATCTCATCATCCTCATCACCCTCAGCTGCCATCCTAAGAACTTCTTCCCTCTCTAGTTCTTCAAGCCTCTACAAGATATTTGGATCAATAAAGTCTGCAACATTGTGTCCATCCATGATCTCAGGAATATTATCTTCTTTCCACTCTTCATTTGCCAAAATATACCACTTCTTCAAGCTTGTAGAGTAGTCTCTAGTGGTTGTAAATCAATCTTATTACAAACTACAGTAAGAGGCTTATTGGCAAACAAAGGTTTTATGTTGTGAAACAGAGCTGCCTGTTGTGCAATACTATAACCACAGGACCTTGAAACATCAAGGAAAAACAAAACAATCGCCTTCAAATGAGCCAAGGTAATAATTTTGAGCATCTCTATGGTGTTCATGTCCTCCAAGGGGTGGTCCAAAATACCAAGGGTATCAATAGGCTAAATAGCTTCAGACTATCACAGAGGCCTAATGGCTTTGCCTTGTAGCCCACAACATAAAGCACAATGCTCAAAGCAAAGTACATGTCCATATTGTTGAAATGGAAAAGAAACAAAAAGAAAAAAAATCAAAACAAATCAAAAAGAAAATATTGTAATTAAATAATCACCAACAATGATACAAATAATATATCTATATGCAGCCCATATTTAACATTTCAAATGCAAGAATGAAAGAAAACATGGAACTAAGCCCACAATTCATAGGCCCACAGAGGGACATTTATCATAGTCATAGAAATATGATTATTTTTAAATGGAATACACCAAGGAGTACCATCAGAAATATTGACCATTTACAATCATGAACAATGAATAATCAAATAGCTCAATTTTTTATCAACATGTGTAGTCTCTGTGTATATGAAAAATGAATGAAATATCAAGCTGAAATAAAATAGTGAGCAAAAATTCAAATTCAAGGCCTAATTTATCAAGAGAAACAAACATTAGGATGAAATAAAAATCATTAAGACTATAGAAAAATCATTAGGACTATAGAAAAATCATTAGAACTAGAAAATCAAGTTCTAGAAAAATCATCACGACTATAGAAAAATCATGTAGACTAGAAAATCAAGTTCTAGAAATGGATGATTTTGATTCTTTGCCATTACAACAATTGAGCATTCATCATTTGGTACTTCTTGGTGTATTCCATTTAAGTTTTTCAGATGCCATTTTTATGTGCATGTCTTTATGTGTTTGGCTTCTCTCCCTCGCAAGGGATACATGGATAGGTAATTGATTTGAAAGCATAATGATTTGACAGTCTTTTTTCAGGATAGGAGTAATCATCGCACCAACCTTAATTAGCAACATTTGTGATACTAGTTTAATAGTTTACTAGTTTAATAGTTTACTAGTTTAATGGTTTACTAGTTTACTTATAATCAGTATGTCCTTTGGTTTACTAGTTTAATCTAGTTTAAGAATGGTTTGTTTCATGTTTGAATGTACCATTGAATGAAGCTTGGCTATATTAAGTACAATCTTAAGACTCATGACTCTTCAAATTCTCTTGTTTCCTTCAGACCTCCAAACATGTGTACTATGAGATTTCCTCTAGAAAATGGACTTGTGATGATTTTCACAATAGTAAGTTGTATGTGTTGGAGGACTACTCAAAGTACTGCTTAGGAAAATCTGAATGTTCATCACCTGTGCATATAAGATTTGATCATAGAAGGTATATGCATAGGTGAAAAACATGCATATTTGACCAAGCAATACTAGGAGCTAGACCCAGCAGCAAATAGATTTGTGGTGATTTTCATAATAGTACATGTGTTGCTGGGTACAAGATCCCAATAGCACTCAGGAAAATATGCATGTTCATCACCTGTGCATATGAAGTGGCTCTAATAGAAGATACAATCACTGAATTCTGCATACTCCTTATTTTGTTCTAGGTTGATATTGTCAGACATGGTCTTTCTTGAATAGAATGACTCGTTACTTGTACATTGACTAGAATGTTGGTGGAAGAAGGATGATTTGTTTGCAACCATTTTTTCAACTCTAATTTTCTCAACACAAAGGGACATTTATCATAGTCATAGAAACATGATTATTTTAAAATGGAATACACCAAGGAGTACCATCAAAAATATTGACTATTTACAATCATGATTAGTTAACCTTAATCAAATAGCTCAATTTTTTTATCAACATGTGTAGTCTCTGTGTATATGAAAAATGAATGAAATATCAAGCTAAAATAAAACAGTGAACAAAAATTCAAATTCAAGGCCTAATTTATCAAGACAAACAAACATTAGGATGAAAGAAAAATCATTAAGACTATAGAAAAATCATTAGGACTATAGAAAAATCATTAAGAATAGAAAATTAAGTTCTAGAAAAATCATTACGACTATAGAAAAATCATTTAGACTAGAAAATCAAGTTCTAGAAATGGATGGTTCTGATGCTTTTCCATTACAACAATTGAGCATTCATCATTTGGTACTTCTTGGTGTATTCCATTTAAGTTTTTCAGTTGTCGTGTTTATGTGCATGTTCTTTATGTGTTTGGCTTCTCTCCCTTGGAAGGGATACATGGATAGGTAATTGATTTGAAAGCATAATGATTTGACAGTCTTTTTTTAGGATAGGCGTAATCATCCCACCAACCTTAATTAGAAAAATTTGTGATATATGTCAAGTACTTATAATCAATATGCCCAACAACTAGAGACTTAGTAGTAAAAGCAAAAGGTTGCACATCCACATCCGCCCTAGTAATCATTTTGTCAATGAACCCTCTGACTGTACCCCTACGACAAAGAAAGGAAACTTAGTAAAACTAGTCTATGCCATTGTTTGTGAGGGTATAGTCATGATAAGTGCCTCTCAAACCTCTCCAAACATGTAAGAATGTCTTTAAATACTTTATTGATATCTTCTAAACATTAACACATGGACAATCAAACTAGTAGTCTCCAAAGCATTCAATAAGTGAATATGAATGTTTGAAAACTTTCCTCTCAACTTCCCCAACCACTCCTAATCGGTTAGAGGGATTAGTTGAGTGTTTAGACACTAAAACTTCTTAAACATACTTTATCTGATATGATGAATTGTAATATCAACAAACATGAATCCAAACATTTCAAAATAGTGAATTGATATCCTTGAGCACAAGCACCAATAACATCAAATAATGGAGATAAAGCATGGGCTAGAGCACGACACCAGTAGAATGTGGTCATTTCAATGAGCATTCGTGATCAAATAAAATGCAATACATTTGAAATTTGTGGTCAAATATGATGCCAGAGGCTCAAAAGATGTTGCCCGTCAAAGATACCAATAAAAGATGAAGAAATCACATACCTTCTCTCATGCTCAGCTTGCACGAAGGAAGATTTGATAGCCAAATCTTCCTTGTACCACATGAAGAACATGCCATTGGTTCAGTTTAGCATGTTATTATCATATCAGATAAAGTATGTTTAAGAATTTTTGGTAAGGATAGGAATAGTGGAGATTCTAGAAATATCTCTCTAACTGATTAGGAGTGGTTGGGGAAGTTGAGAGGAAAGTTTTCAAACATTCATATTCACTTATTGAATACTTTGGAGACTACTAGTTTGACTTTCCATGCATTACCAATGATTGAGATTCATTAAAGGATACAAAACCCTTCATTTTGGGTTATTGTGTGTGGATTCATCTGCTTTAGCCAGGAAGATCAAGAAGATGGGGCAGGAGGACATTGTGGTAGAAGAAGTATTTAAAGATATTTACATGTCTCCTATCTGTGAAATTGAGACTATAGGTGATGAAAACCATGTTGAGGAAGACCATGTTGAGGATGAGGGGGGTCTTAATTAGGGAGGGGAAACAAGAAGCAACAAAAAAAATTTCAGAAGTTTAGAACAACATTTCAGAATCCATGAATGGTATGGGTAAGGTGACCTTCATTCTTGGATGTGACTTCAATGAGACATTGGATATGGCTAATAAGAAGAAGGATCACTTGTTGATAGTGTTCCTTGAGGGAAGTGGGATTTTGAAAGACTTGTTATCATTATGTTGTGTATTTCCAATATGTTTGGATGCAGGGCAGACCAAGAGAATGAAGGATCACTCACTAATTGCATGATAACCCAATTTTGAAAGGTCACTGATTGAGGGGACAATCAAGGTCTGGATGTTGATAGTGTTCATTGAGGGAAGGGTGATTGTAAAAGACTTTTGATCATTGTATTGTGTATTTCCAATATGTTTGTATGCAGGGCAGAATAGGAGAATGAAGGATCACTCACTGATAGCATGATAACCCGATTTTGAAGGGTCACTAGTTGAGGGGACAATCAAGGTCCGGATGTTGGTAGTGTTCCTTGAGGGAAGGGGGATTGTGAAAGACTTTTTATCATTGTATTGTGTATTTCCAATATGTTTGGATGTAGAGTAGACTAGGAGAATGAAGGATCACTCACTGATTGCATGATAACCCAGTTTTGAAGGGTCACTGGTTGAGGGGACAGTCAAGGTCCCAATTTTGATAGTGTTCCTTGAGGGAAGGGGGATTGTGAAAGAATTTTTATCATTGTATTGTGTATTTCCAATATGGTTGGATGCAGGGTAGACCAGGAGAATGAAGGATCACTCACTGATTGCATGATAACCTAGTTTTGAAGGGTCACTAGTTGAGGGGACAGTCAAGGTCTGGATGTTGATAGTGTTCCTTGAGGGAAGGGGGATTGTGAAAGGCTTGTTATCATTGTATTGTTTATTTCCAATATATTTGGATGCAGATCAGACTAGGAGAATGAAGGATCACTCACTGATTGCATGATAACCTAGTTTTGAAGGGTCACCAGTTAAGGGGACAGTCAAGGTCCAGATGACTGGGCCATTTGAGGACCCTATTTCTTTGTATTAATTGCTATTCAAATTGGATGCATGGATTTCTTGTGAATTATCAGCTGCTATGTATCTTGCAACTACATCTGTAAATCTGCATATACTTCTCTAGGGTTGTAAGCCACTTAGGGATCAAAATAGAGAAACTAAATCAAAATCATTCTTTGTCCTATTTCCTTTTAACAAAGTCTCAACTATCAATGATATAACAATACATTTGATGCCCTAAGCTATCAATACAAATGGCACCTAGCTAGAAGCTCACGGGTTGTCCATTTGATAACCATAATCAACATTTCAAAAAATTGGATATCCTTGAGCACAAGCACCAATAACATCAAATAATGGAGTTAAAGCACTAAATCAAAATCATTATTTGTCCTATTTCCTTTTAACAAAGTCTCAACTATCAATGATACAATACATTTGATACCCTAAGATATCAATACAAATGGTGCCTATCTAGAAGCTCACGGGTTGTCCATTTGATAACCATAGTCAACATTTCAAAAAAATGGATATCCTTGAGCACAAGCACCAATAACATCAAATAATGGATTTAAAGCATGGGCTAGGGCACGACACTAGTAACATCAAATAATAGAGATAAAGCACTGGCTAGGGCACGACACCAATAGAATGCGGTCATTTCAAAGAGCATTCATGATCAAATAAAATGCAATACATATGAAATTTGTGGTCGAATATGATGCGAGAGGCTCGAAGGATGAAGAAATCACATACCTTCTCTTGCGCCCAGCTTGTTTTCTCCCACTCCTTTTCTATGCCAATCGAAATAAAAATGATTTGGTGCTTCACTTTTTTTTATGTATACCCAAAACTGTCAGAATTTTGATGGTCAATTTAAAACCCATCAGAATACCAACATCATCGGGGCCTATTTTTAAAAAAAATAATAATAAATTCATTGAAAAAAATTTACCCGTCAGAAATGTCTGTCGAAATTTGGCCCCAAATGTAGTAGTGATAGAGAGAAAGAGAGAGAGAAGCTCATTCCTATATTCCAAATCAATTAATGCATTCAATTATATACTCTATCTATATATATGATGGATATATATATATACAATTCTTATATATTTCACAATTATCTTTTATATTTTAGATGTTCTATTATCTATATAGTTTAGATATATTATAACTATATATAAATATATATAAAATAGTTGGTACATATAATTTTGAGTTAATTCCAACTTAACAAATATATATAATCCTCTAATCCTTTTGATGAGTATTATATTTTAATCCTCTGATCAACTCGATGTATGATCCCATTTTCTTCTTGATATGTCACTCTCTCTTAATGTATGTGATTTTCTTCAATTTTCCCTCCCCTTTCAAATGAGATTCTATTCTTCTTTTTTATATCTCATACTTAAAGGAGTCACATCTTTTCATTTCATGCCTTTTGACCACTTATTAAACTTAATTATATTTTAGTTTAATTCTTGTATATTTTAACTTAGATTTTATTTATAATTCTTCTACATTTACATTCAATTCTTTTATATTCTAATTTAGATATTTTTTATATTTCTTTTATGTTTTAATTTAATTCTTTTATACTCTAATTTAGATTTCATTTATATTTCAATTTAACTCTTTTATATTCTAATTTAGATTTTATTTATATTTTATTATTATTATTATTAAATATTATTTTAGAAAGGGAACATACTTTTTACAATTTTGTCTCTTGTAATATATTTACTTATTTTTATTTTATTTATTACTATTATTTATTATTAATAGTTATTATTAAATCTTATTCATAAAGGGGACATCACAATGACCTTAATCAGAAGACATCTTTAAAAATTACAGTATTGACTTATCTTTTGGAGTATAAAAGAGAACTTATAGAAACTCATAGCAGCATACCTAGAGAACTCTATGACAGATTAGAAGTGAGGAAAGATAGAGAAAAGAAAGAGGATTTGAAGTTAATAAATGATGTAGTAAGAAGTCTCAATCCCAATATCACAAAAGAACAATTAAAGAAGGTACTTAGCATCATGGATAATTCCCTAAGGAGCAAGAAAAGAATGAATTTATTCATGTTGGGAAAATACATTGAAATTACCATAGAGACTGAACAAATAGTGAAAGATGCATTGAAGAAGTTGGTTGAAGCGTCAATTCAAATACCTACAAAGGATGATCAACCAAGTGTAAGAAAATAACTAGATTTGATTATTGAAGGAGTTGGGATTACACTAGACCCCATCAATGATAAAGAGGACCCATTTAAAGATCAAACACAAGATGTTGGCAATTTGGGTGGGGATATGCAAATTTGTGAACCTAACTAGTAGAAAGAGAGAGAAAATACTCAGCGATGTGAGCTACAATATAAATCTTCTACACAGACCACTCAAGAACTTCATGCACCCTCTACCATACCTCCCATAGTACAAAAGGAGTTAGAGACAAAAGATAAGAGTGTAGAACAAAAGATGGAAGAAACAGAGTAGAAAAAACAAATTATTCCAGCACAAACAGAAAAAAGGTAAAGAAAAAGTGGAAACATCTCCATCACATGACAATCTTTCAGATTTACTCAAAGGAATAACAGGTCCATTAAAGTATATACAATTGTCAGCACTTGCATTCTCAAAAGGTATTGAGGAAACAAAAAGAAAAATAAAACTAGCAGACAACTGTGTAGATATAGCACTTGAAAGACTATAGAAAATATTAGCATATCAAATTTAATTTGTTGATTATGAGAAGGAGAAGAAGCTAGAAAAAATTATTGAATAATTTGATGCACAATTTTATTCATTAAAAGAAACAACAAAGACAACATCTCAAATAGAGTATGAATCACATTTATTCAATAAGTTAGATAAGAACATCAAGAAAGACTTGGAATACTTAGATAAGTGCATAAAGGATATAAGATCCATAATTTTAGAAGGAAAGGATATTTTTGCTAAGTGTGCAAGGGCACACAAACACATTTTTGGTACAACAGATACCATAGTAGCCAAAGAAAAGGAAATAGATGATATGGTTGATCATATAAAGAGCAATGAGGTAAGGATAATTGATGAGGAAAATAAGATAAACCAATCATATGAAGAGTTGACTACTCTCCATCAAAACAAGGGCATGCTATTAAAGAGATTCAACCTATGTAGAGGCTAATTATTCATAAAAATTGATCTATTGCAGAAAGAACTTGAATATTTGATAGTTGCAAGGACATTTTTTCAGAAATTTGCACTGATAAATCCGATAGGAAAAGAAGTAATAGCTTATGGATTGTGTGGGTCACTTGGAAAAGGGTTAACAATGAATAAATCTTGGGACACATAATTTGCTAATTTGAAGATGAGATTTGTGGATTGTATGCAACTTATGGGACTTGTTTAGACACCACCACAAATCTCACATCCATGAAGCATACAAATGAAGGTAAGAAGCAAAAATTTAACATTTATATAGACTTTTTACCCTACCTCTGTCATTGATGTCAAAGGGGGAGAAGTAGACAAAAAAATTGCATAAGGAAATGTATAGGAGTATATAGAAAGGGGGAGTATAGTATGTATAACATGGTAAACATATAGACGATCCACAAAGTTTTCACATAAAGTTTTCATAGGCCAACTTTGAAGATTTTGTAACTATGCATACTTAGCCAATTTTCATATGTTGCCATCAATGTCAAAGGGGGAGATTGTTGGAAATTTGGCTAAGGAGATATGATAGGGTTGTCAATAATGGAAACAGATAGACATATTACAGACATATATAATCATCTATGAAGAAGGTATATTTATAGTTGAAGTTTGGATAAGGAATACTAAGAAAATTATCTAAGTATAAGGCAGTTTACAGTGAGTAGGTACAAAGATCTATTCAGCGAGGTTTACTATTGATAGTTGGACTTAAAAGAGATTCACTATAGATAGTATGGATATCATTGATGATGTGTATGATCATGCTAAATAAGATACTATGTTTTGGTTATGTTTTTTGAGGCTTCCATAAGACAGATTGTATATTGCAGAAACGAGGCAAGTTAGAGTATATCAAGTTTTTGGCTAACAAGTTATTTTTTATTGTAAAATTAATTTATGGACTAGTTTGGGATGACATCCTACATGTCCATCCTAACATGAAAGAATGAGATATTAAATTTTTGGTAACGACGTATAATTAAGTTAAAGGTCGACTGGACAAAGTGAAAGGTATAAAGGAAGGCACTTTGGTTAAGCGAGATAGCTGATTGCATTGTAATAATATGATTGACATATACGCACTTTGTATGATATGTATAGATGTGAATTTTATGTTTAGAGAAGATTAGGACAGTTGTATGTTTTATCTTATGTGAGCACCTACAAGGACTGATTAGATATTGAAGATATCAGTAGCAATCAAAGTTTTTTATTTAGACGTGCTAAATTGTATATGTATTGTATGTGCAGTGAGCACTATGTATAAGAAATGAGATTTAATTTTTATTGTATATTTGACTCCTCATAGGGTCAAAGGCTTTTAACATGGGCTAGTCCTCTCATAAAGATAGATACAGTATACGGATTTAATAGACTCCTCACAGGGTCAATATCTTTCACTAGATACTTTTGATTAGTTGATCATTTTTTGGGTACCATCCCCCTGGGGTTTTCCCTTGGCCAGGGTTTCCCTAGTTAACAAAATATGGTGTTATGTGTTTCATTATGTTAATCTTGATTTTATTTTTTAGTACTTTACTGTATGCATTGTCAGATCTGATATCAGGTGTTGACTTAGCTTACGTGTTTTCTTTGGCTAGGTGTATTGATACCTAGGCCTAGCAAAAAGTCAACACAGATTTTAGTATTTTGAGGCAGATGAAAAACATTTTTTTCACATTGCCACTTTTTTTCCCCCCATGATCTAGCACTAACCTAGGTATTGGCCAATTTCTGCCACTATGGGAGGATTTCCTCCCAATTTTGAAGATAATAAAGAAGACAGATGTAGATAAGTTGCTTGCACCAGTAATTTTGGAACCAAAGACTATAAAATTGCCTCTAATCTGGTCTAAATCAATACAAATGGCCATTAACAATCTCACAAAGAAATGGAAATCCATTTTTTCTAGAGGTGACTCTGTGGGACTTCTATTGGGGAGAGAAGGATTTTGTAGCAGCTCTCTTGTGTGCATTTTGGAAAAATGAAGAGCGCACTATTAATAGAAACATAGATGAAATTATCTAGGAATACAAGAATATTTTATAGGCTACTATTACAAATAAATCTATTTATTAGATCACAAGGATTAAGAAAGAATTAGCAAATATGCAAAAATAGCTACCTCAGTTTGAACACGCAAGTAAGAAGTTAAAAAGTTTCAGGAAAAACTAGTAGGCTCAGCTTGAGTTTACCAAAATGCAAAATATAAATGATGTAGTTGAAGTAGTGTAAGCATTCAAAAAGGCATTCCTAGCTGAGCTGGTAGATGATCTTTGAAACACATTTTGTAGATTGTGGCCATTGTCTAAATAAAATATAGATGTAAAGGACAACCACATTTTTTGTTGTTGTGGTAGTTTTTAGATATGGAATCTTCTTCTAGAATCTTGTTTTCTTGTCTTCAACCCTTCCTATGGTCACATAAATGATAAGGCTCAATTATGCTACAATTAGAACTCAAGAAGATGCATATAAATGGATCTAGGTGTTAGAAGGATTAGGCCCCAGTGATGAATCAGTAATCTACCAATAAACACAAATCTGATTTGATAAAACTTATCCTTCAAATCCTCACCACATGCATGCAATAAGTAATCTTTAATTGTAATAAAACATACATCAATAAATAAACATCCACACAAATTCAACACATAACACCAGTATTTTTATCATGGAAACCCAACTTGGAAAAAAAAATATTGTGTGGATGGAACCCACTAAGAAAAATGAGCTCTTCTAGAGCACACCTACTTAAGAGCTTAGCCTTGTTAAAAGCTTACAATAGGCTCAATTAAGAGAAGACCCTATTAGGAGTCACACGATTAAGGGATTTACCTCTAGCCTTGTTAGGAGCTTTACCCTGTTAGGAGTAGCCTTGTGAGAGGACTTTAGACACTAGCTAAAGTTCCACCCTATTAAAGGATTTTACAAAAAGATCTATTAGGATCTACCCAATTAAGGGATTTTGACATGCTACAACTATAAGGGAACAATAAGAAGGATTTTCTAGAAAATAGAACCAATTCATTACTTGTATAGATCCAATTAGGTTCACACTTCTTCCTCTCTTATGTATTAACCTCTCCTCTGAATTGCACCTCTTGATTCACTATCTATCTCTGCCACACACACGATCTCAACTACTTATTTTTCCACTCACACTAAAAAATATATTACAAAATGATATAAATACATTTACAATAATTAGGGCATATATCCACTTAAACATTACATATTAAATTTAAATTTCCCTCTATAGAAGATGGCCAAATAAGTTGGAAACAATTTCCATCTTGCACCGGCATCAGAATCCAATAACACTTCGATTTGGACCAAAAGGTCAAGCGTATTACACTTCCATAGGTCCATGCACCTCTTCATGAATTATCAATCAAATTGACCAACAAGAATCATACTTAATATTCCACATAATCTTATACATGTTATCACATATTATGGAATACTCAACCATCTTCACAAACTAGTTTGCCTTCACCAATTTTTTATCTAACATGTTCTTCACTATTCTTTCCTTCTTCACTTGTCTGGACTTTAGAATCTTGTAAATATGTCCACTGATCACCAATATTGATGTGATTGCAACAATAATCTAATAATATCATCAATATCACAACACCATGATTCCATTCCTATGTGACATACCAATCAAGTCTTTCTTTTATGTTCTTTCACTACTAAACCAATTCTCTATATTTGCCACATTGAATGTAACTTGCACAAAACTCATCATAAACATATGTGATCATATGTATATCATTAGACACACCTCTAGAGCCTATGTGCCAAATCACACACCATAATTCTCAACATAACTCTCAATTCATCTTCTACATCATAACTTGGTACACCAAGAACATAGTCATCAACTTGAGTTGACATCAATGACAATAACATAACTAAAAAAACATATGATCAATTCATCAACATACTTACTCATCTCATCTGCATCAATTATTCTAACAATCTCCCCCTTTGTCATTGATGGAAACACACCAAGAAATACCAAACATGTTCTTGAACCACAACACTTTAACTTCATCTTCATCTAATGGAAACACACCAACAGATAGGACCACCATCAATCTTTTTAGTTTCATCGACTTATCTCCCCTATTTTATATTCTTCTATTCTCCCCCTTTGAAAATAATGCTGAAGGCATCATAGTTCTCAAGACTTCATCTACCTAAATTCTCCCCCTAAGGATTAGTTCCCTTTACATAAATACATTGAAAAATAAATGAGTAATACACACTTGATTGATGCAACATTTTCATCTTAATTCTTCTTAGGTAGGGGCATGACCCCCAGCTTACCTCTAAGGTACTGAAAAGTATTCTTAGGAAGTGGTTTGTGTTAGGAATAAGGTGTCTCAACCTTGGATAATTCCTATTCTTATTATTTGTTTTGTAAAATGTATTTCTTACAAATAATGTTGATGTGTCAGCATCTTGAATTGTGTCTAAGGAGATCATGGCTAAAACGGTTATAACGGATTCCTATGACACGTAAGAGCTATGTCAAGAAGATTCAATGATAGGTGAAGACATGTGGTAACTGATAAATTTGAGTACTATACACTCTTCCCCAATCGTGGGGTTCGGGGGATTGCCCCGAAAAAAATTTTGGGGTTCCTATTTTCTCAGAGAATGGTAAAACCCTAATATGGTTATCTTTGGGAGTACCCTTAAAAAGTGAAGTGCATGATATAAGCATTTTTTAGGGTTGTGAAGAGATGTGATGTGAGTGTATTGTTGGAATGTTTTATGCTGCCGTGATTTGTCTTCAAGGTTTTGAAATCTTTTGAAAGAACTTGCATTGCAAGTGTATTGTAAGTTGTAATAGTTTTGATCAATACATTGTGTAGGTTTTGGAGTGCTGGGGTTTTTACCAAAAGGTTTCCCCGGGGTATATCATTGTGTTATTCTCTATTTTTCTATATGCATGGTATGTGGTTGCAATATCTTTGTTAAAGTAGTTAACAAATCTGAAATTGTAAGGATTTAAAATAATTTGCACAATACTTTCCTATAGAGATTAGCGTAGGAAGCTATTTCCGCACCTGAGTTTCCTTACAGTTTGGTAAAGATATCTATAGTTTTGTCTTTTTTTGGAATGTAATCTAACCTCACCACTTTCTCCTACACCTATTCTCTCAAGAAATGATACTTAATAGAAATGTGCTTTGTCTTTGAGTACATAAGTGGCTTCTTGTAAATGTTTATAGAACTATTATTATCACAATAAATTGTCACTAGTCCTATTACCTTCTCCTTAATCCCCTCTAGAATTTTCTTCATCCAAGCTACTTATGTACAATTGATAGTTGTTGCCACATATTCCACTTCAGTTGTAGATTTAGATATGCAATTATATTCCTTTCTTGTCCAAGACACAATCCTGCCACCTAGAAGGAATGCACCACTACTAGTGCTCTTTCAGTCATCTAAATTACTATCCCAATCAACATCATTATAAACACTTAGCAAAAAATCACCTTCATGAGCATACCATAATCCATAATCCATAGTACCTTAAATATATCTAAATATTCTCTTTACTGCAACCATGTGTGACTCCTTTGGGTTTGACTGAGACTTTGCAACTATGCCAACTGTTTGTGCAATATCAAGTCTTCTATGTACAACATAGTGTAGCTTTCTAATCATGGACATGTATAAAGTGGCCTCAACATACTCAGATTCATCATCGTTGGATAGTTTACAACCTATAATCATGGGGGTACCAACTAGTTTAGAATCTTCCATGCCAAAAGTATTCAACACCTCCTTCACATATTTAGATTGACTTACATATATTCCATTGTCCAACTGTGATACCTGTAGTCCTAAGAATAATTTTATTTGAACCCCTATCGTTGACATTTCAAATTATTTCTTCATCTCATTAGAAAATGACATACTCATCTCATCATCATCACCAAATATTATATCATCAACAAAGACTTAAGCAATTAATATCTTTTCACCTTCAACTTTTAAGTAAATATTACTATCATCATAACTCCTATTGAAACCAATTTGAATGAGATAAGAGTATAATCTTTCATGCCATGCTCTAGGGGATTGCTTCAGACTATACAGTGCTTTTTGAATTTTGCATACCATATTTGTGTCCTTAGTTAATTAATTTAGTCAAGGTTGGTGAATCCAATTAAGGACAAACCAACCTTGTGGCCAAACCAATATGAAACAGAAATACATAATAAGAAACACGGATCTGATAAGAAACATAAGTCTTTATTCATGAAAACACTGATTACATGTAATGTGCCAGATTGTAAGGCCTTCCTGGTTATGGCCAAGTACAAAGAAAGTAACAATCTACAAGATCTCATAGGATCCAAATATTTTCCCCAACATCAGCATCCAGCTAGTCCAGGTCTACAACAATCAGCACACTGGTAGGCACCCAGGAAAGATCTAAAATTGTACTCAAACTTCCAAGCAACCTTCCTACTCCTAAGCTCATAGGCTAATAACCTTCCAACCAGCAATCTAATGCCTAAGAAACTACCCAAGCATCCTATAAATATTGATTCCTAGCCACAAGTCAGCTGATGAAACAATAAATCTCTATAAACAAATATTAAATGCTAAAACATCTGTTGGCTCTCACATAGCCTTACAAAATAAATAAACTCTTCAAAAGATGGGCCCAATAGTCATCAGATTCGCATAGAAGAATGCAACATGCCAAATCTAGGTCCCCACACATCAAATGGTCAATCCATAACTCGAGGAGTGTGACCCAAATTAAATGCACCAGTCGACCAAGCCAATCTAACAAAATAATCCAATTGGTAAGCAAGAACACTGAGCAACAGAGGAGATAACTGAGCGCAAGTCAACCGACCATGCCAAGCATGATCGAGCAACATAGTTATTACCGAGCACTAGTGAACTGATGCCTTCAGTCACCGAGCGTTCTTCAGAGATCGAGCACCCCGGTAACCACACAAACCAAGCAACCAGTCTCCCAAACTGAGCAAGAACTCCACCAAACCAAGATCAAGACTAACAATCTACCCTCAAAGACAAACATATTTTTGGTTGATACAGGATTGCCAAGAATCCTAGGATGCTCCTGCATCAGACACCCTAGGTCAGAAATATTTTCTTATAAGGAAATCAGGAACACCTCAAGGGAATCAAAACAGGTATGTCGAATCTATTCTTCACCCATATCTCCTCTTGTCCTTCATCCCAAGTAGTCTTCACTTCATTCACTGTCTTATGCAGAAAGTCCTTCTGCCTTCCACTTTGTTGACTCCTCTGGTCGGCAACTGATAACCACTGAATCTGACCACTACCAACCACCTCAGTGCCCTGGTAAGGTTCATTCATCTTAGATTCTTCAACCAACTCAGTATCATCTGCATCTCTTTGTGTCATAAATGTCACCATCTGTTGAACCATCTCTGCTAGCAAAACCATTTGCTTCTTAATCTCAAAAAACTCTTTAGAGATATCATTCTCCTTCTCCTTCAAACTAGACTTAATAGGAATAGGTTCTTCCACCTTGTGCTCCTGAGGTTTGTCACAAGGACAACACCTGACAACTCCACTTCCTATAACCCGTGTCTCCTATAAAGGTATCAGCTTATGTCGAGCTCCTTCATGCCTAACCACATAAGTGTTAGCACGGCCATCAAACAAAACATTTCTATCAAACTACCAAGGTCTACCGAGCAATAGATGATAGACATCCATAGGCGACACATCACATAATATCTCATCATGGTAAGATCCAATCTAGAAATTAACCAAGAATTTTTCTTCAACTCTAACCTTAGAAACATCTTGTATCCAACTAATCTCATAAGGATTAGGATGCTTCCTCCTTTCCAAATTCAATTTACTAACCATTTCTTTTGAAACAAAGTTCTCAAAACTGTCGCCATCAACTAGAACATTACATACCTTATCTTTGCACTTGCATCTGATTCTAAACAAATTCCTCCTCTACACCAGTTTAGAGACACATGCAACCAATCTCCTAGTGACAAGACATTCACCTTTCTTTGGAACATTCTCAATGTCTTCTTCAACAACTAGTGCAACTCCTTTCTTAGGACACTGCCAACTTATATGACCAGCTTCACCACAGTTATAACAAGTACCAGTGAACTCATTCTTCCACCTTCCTTTCTGTCCGGTATTCTTAGTAATTTTACCATTTCTAGATCAAACATCAAGCTTAGAATTCTCTGTCACATTACTTTTAGCAACTATCTCACTAGTCTTACCACCTCGGTTCCTACTGTTCTATTTTCCTGCATACTTCCTATTCAGCTTCTCTTCAATCTTTAATGCCATCTGATAAACATCACCAATTGTTTTCATCCACACAGTAAACAATTCTTCTTGAATACTAGGTCTCAAACCATAGACATACCTAGCAACCTTCTCTTTATCATCTTCGGAATGACCAGTCCTAATCAGGATTATATAAAACTCCTCGGTATACTCTTGCACCGATTTGTTAGTCTGCTTCAAAGCTTGCATCTTCTTGAACATTTCCAATTCATAATCCACCGGAATGAATTGCTTCTTCAACTTGTCAACCATTCGGTTCCACATAGTGATCTTTTCTTTTCCTCTTCTACCTCTTTCCAACTGAACTTCTCTCCACTAGATATTTGCATGACCTTTCAATTTAGTCTTTGCAAATATAACCCTATCAGGATCTTCTATTTCTTCATACTCAAAGTATTCATCAATCTCATTGATCCAAACAATTAATTCTTCAAGCCTAAGGTTTCCAGCAAATGTAGAAACTTCAATCTTAGGTCTCTTCCCAATCTTAGACATAGCTTTCAGAATTTGATTCTCCTCAGAATCTCTAGCTTCTTTGATAGCTTCTTCAAAATGATCTTCCTCAGATTCATCATCACTATCCTCTTTCAAGGTAGGCTTCTTCTTTCTCAACTCCTCTTGTAGGTCTTTCACTTGTTTCTGCAAAGCCCTAAAATCATCAAGATAGAATTCACCAGTAGCTTCTTCTTCTTTAGAGATCTCACGATTTCTCCTCAGAGGCATCTTCAAATCAAGATCTAGATACACAAGATCCACTCGGCCCCAACAAGAATAGATTTTTCTCAAACAGGAAAAAACTTCACTCTGATACCACCTAATGTAGTCAAGGTTTGTGAATCCAATTAAGGATAGACCAACCTTGCAGCCAAACCAATATGCAACGAAAATACACAATAAGAAACATAGATCTGATAAGAAATAGAAGTCTTTATTCATGAAAACATTGATTACATGAAATGTGCCGAGTTGTAAGGCCTTCCCAGTTATGGACAAGTACAAAGAAAGTAACAATCTACAAGATCTCACAGGATCCAAATCTTTTCCCCAACATCAGCATCTAGCTAGTCCAGGTCTACAACAAGTAGCACACTAGTAGGCACCTAGGAAAGATCTAAACTTGTACTCAAACTTCCAAGCACCCTTCCTACTCCTAAGCTCACTGGCTACTAACCTTCTAACCAACAATCTAATGCCTAAGAAACTACCCAAGCATCCTATAAATACTAATTCCTAGCCACAAGTCAGCTGATGAAACAATAAATCTCTATAAACAAATATTAAATGCTAAAACATCCATTGGCTCTCACATAGCCTTACAAAATAAATAAACTCTTCAAAAGATGGCCCCAATGGTCATTAGATCTACATAGAAGAATGCAACAGACCAAATCTAGGTCCCCACACGTCCAACGGTCAATCCATAACTTGAGGAGCATGACCCAAATTAAATGCACTAGTTGGCCAAGCCGATCTAACAAAATAATCCAGTCGATAAGCAAGAACACCGAGCAATAGAGGAGATAACTGAGCGCCAGTCAACAGACTACACCAAGCATGATCGAGCAACACAATTATTACCAAGCACCAGTGAACCAATGCCTTTAGTCACTGAGCGTTCTTCAGAGACCAAGCACCCGGGTAATGACACAAACCAATCAATCAGTCTCCCAAACCAAGCAAGAACTCCACCAAACCAAGATCAAGACTAACAATCTACCCTCAAAGACAAACATATTTTTGGTTGATACAGGATTGCCAAGAATCCTCTCCTACATCATAAATGCAAATCCATCTAGTTTCCCAATGTAGACCTCTTCCTCTAGAATTTGATTCAAAAACATTGATTTCACATCCATTTGATAGACTTTGAATTTCTTGAATGTAGCATAATCAAGTAGTGTCCTGACACCTTCCAATATTTCTACAGGAGAAGATATCTCACCGTAATTTGAACCTTCTTCTTGTGCATAAGCCTTACACACAAGTCTTTCTTTTTTTCTGATCACTTCACTAGCCTCATTTAATTTATTTTTGAAAAAATCATTTTTTGCCTATCACTTTTTTGTCTTCAAGCCTTGGTAAAAGAGTCCAAGTTTCATTCTTCTCAATCTGATCCAATTTTTCACGCATTTCTCTCACCCAGACATCATTTTTAATTTCTTCCTTTATTCTTTTGGGCTCAAATTGTGATATTAGACATGTGCTTTCTCTAACCTTCTTGTCAACACACCTGCATTATTATCACATATTATTTGATCAGAAGAGTGATTCCTTTCCACATACCTTGGGATTACCAGCTCAAACCTAGGAACTTCTTCTACTAGTAGTACTTCTTCTTCCTCATTGTTCTTCTCTATCGATCTAGGCTCTACCAATTTAATAAACTCTATTCCCCAATCATCTTATGTCCTCTTTTTTCTTATTTCCTTAGATTTCTAAGGAAATTCATCAATCTTCACATTATCACTTTCAATCATTTTATTAGTCCTTTTATTAAAATATATGTAATCCTTTATCTTAGTTGAATAACCCAAAAATAAGCCTTCATCACTTTTGGGATCAAATTTTCCAAAAAAATCATCTCTTTTTATATAATATTTACTCACAAAAAATTGAAATACTTTACACTTGTAGAATGACCATACAATATTTCATAGGGTGTTTTTTCAATTCCCTTCTTCACTTGCACCTAATTTAGAGAATAAACAATGCAGTATTGATTGCTTCTCTCCAGTTGATCTTTGGTACATCTCCCTGTATCAACATAGTCCTTGCAGCATCAACAATTGTTTTTTTCTTCCTTTCTACAACACCATTTTTTTGAGGAGTTCTCAGAGTAGACATTTGTATTTTTGTACCATTGACTTCACAATACTTCATGAACTCATCTGAGGTAAACTCATCTCCTCTATCTGATCTTAATCACTTCAAACTTTTCCCTGATTCCTTCACCAATGCTCTGAAAGCCTTGAACTTACTGAATGCATCTAATTTCTCCTTAAGAAATGTAACCGACATCATTCTTGAATAATCATCAGTAAATAAAATAAAATATCTATCAACATTATAAATCATTTGTCTCATAAGACCACACAAATCAGTATGTACTAAATCAATTATATTCTCTGATGAATAAGATTTTCTTTTGAAATATGTACTAGTTAACTTACCAAGATGACACTCTTTACACATCAAATTATCCAGGTTCACAAGTTGTGGCATTCCTCTTACTGAATTAGTCTTTCTTACCTTCACCAAGATATCAAATTTTACATGGCAGAACATTCTATTCCATAACCATCTATCTTCAACCTTAGCAACCAAAGAATTGTTAAATGTATTGTTCAACTGAAAGAATTTACCTCTAGTTTTCCTTCCAGTAGAAATCTCATCACTGGAACTTCCAATGATCCTGCACACTCCTCATTTAAATTCAATTTTGTATCCTTTGTCATTAAGATGACCTACACTCAATAAGTTATGTGTTAGACCTTCAACATAATAGACATCATTTGTATTATTTTTTCCATTGAATGAAATAGTACCTTTACCTTTCACTAAGTAGGGTGAATTATTTCTAAACCTCAAAACACCACCATCAAATTCATTGAGTTTAATAAACTTTCTTTTATCACCGGTCATGTGATGTGAGAACCCACTATCTATGATCCAGTCATTATTCTATCCAATATGTGAAACAAGTACTTTTTCACTTTCTTTGTCTTCTACAGGATGATCTTCCTTTATAACAAAAAAAACAATTTCCTCTTCATTATTTTCATCAGATTCCTCATCGATTACACCTTCATCCACAACTATATAACATTGTTTCTTTGGCTTTCATTTATACTTATTGTATTTGTAATTATCCTTGTGTTTTTCTCCATTAGGGCACCTAGAAGCAATGTGACCAATCTTGTTACAAGAGAAACATTTTAAAGGTAATTTACCTTTGTACTAAAGGATTCCTCTAGGTAACCTCCTTGCTATCAATGCTTCAAGTTCTCCTTGTCTTTTCTCTTCCTCCAAAATAGAATGTAAATGCATGGTGAAACTAGACAAGTTGTCATGCCCCACAAGGGAACCAGGGAAGAGAAAAAAGATTCTCTTTAGAAAAGAAAACCTAAGTAATGAATTATGAAAAATTTTGAACTTTTAAAAGAATTACGTGAACAAAACATATACATAGTTTAACTTAGATTCCTCCCTAGGTTCCCTATATCATATGAACATTCCATTTAAGTTCATTAAATATACTAACAACATGATTTACTTCTTAAAGAAAACTACATCATATCATGTGAAGATTCTTTATAAGGAAATACAAATTGTTCTCATTTCAACTCTAACATTTGAATCCACCTATATTCCTAAGTATCCTTTGTGAACAATATAACATTTAAAGCATTAATACCACATAATATATTTATTTAAGTGTTTGAACCATCACACATTTGGAGATCATTACATTTTATTTATTAGCTTTTTCTTAATCAACAATAATGAGACACACTATTTTACTTGAAATCTCACTAAATCCAAACATCATTTACATAAAGTTCATTTTTTCCCTTTCCCTCTTCCTAAATCTACCCATTCCAAAACATCATTTTAAATACATTAATGAATATATTACATTCATCTCCTCTTGGGAGGTAACAATCACTTTACATTTCATTGAACCATATGAAAGATAAGTACAAAGTCTACTTTCTTCAAAATTGGAACATTATGCAAGTATGAATCCTTAAGCATTGCATCCTCAAATGATGCCTCGATAAAAATATTTACCACCTAACCATGTGGATACCAAAAGGCCCTCTCCCCCGTGCTAGGAGATAAACACCAAGGTCCACAAGGAAGTGATATCTAGGTTGTACCTAGGGTTGGAGTAACCTTTCCCAAATAACAACTGAAATGAAAATCAAAGTACAAACCCTTCCTCAAAAGGTTCTAAGGCTAGGTAGAAACTCTAAGTGACAAGCTAGGTGAGTTTCATCACATATCCCTCACCCCTTGGATTGTCCTGGTACTAGTGACTCTGGGCCCCGAGCCCCAAGTAGGCACATGTGAAACTGAATGCCTTTCATACAGACAAGTGCCATTCGATCGTACCTACACATAGGTACCTTCTCCCACTCCCATCCATATCCTTTTCTAGCACTAATGGCATGGGTGAGGCATACATTTAAGTTTTTAGTGTTTGAACCCATTCCCATAAGTTTTAATTAAGTTATCACTTGTTAAAAAAACTCTTCAGTCGATTATCCTAGTACTAGCCACTTAGGGCCTCGTCCCCGCACTGAGAGCCACTCACCTAGTGTTCTTAGGTTTCCTACCCTTACCAAAACATCATAAACACATAACACTAAAATTTGGAGAGATTTTTAGAGGGTTTTGTGTGTGGAAGAGAGAGGGGAATAAAGTTTTCTTTGAATACAAATGAAAAGCTCTGCAACTTTCTTGTTCTCTACCATGAGGGTATAGCCAACCCTTCTGTATTTGAAAAAAAATCTCCATTCCAATGTAAATGAGATTGGAAGTGGATTGATATAGTATTGATTTCTTTTATTAACCATTTCCATAGAGGTTTAATTTGTTTTTATGAGGCTTTGAATAGAGGAAGTCATCATTTACATTGACTATCCCTATTATTGATTTGGTGTAATCAGTCAATTGTTTTAAAGTTTAAATGAGAAAATAGGCTCTCCACTTTCTTTGATTATTTTGGATTGTGGGAGAAGCCTATTCTTGTATAAGTATGTTCCATTGAGTGTTTGAATGTAGGGATATATAGGAGGTTGAAGATAGAGATCTTTGATTGATAAATAATATGGTATCAGAAGAAATGACCCTCGGTGTGGAGGCCATAACATTCAAATTAAATGTTCGATCTTAATGATCATGAAATATGTTTTGACAAACCTAATTACACCCATCCTCACCAGAGTGATTGAGGATTTTTAGAAGGAATCAAAGGTTATACACATCTGAGTTCGAGTATGTCTAGAGGGCAAAAATCTATCACGTTAGGACAGTCATAGGTAAGATGATTGTTTAAATAAATTTGATTTGGGAAATAGATAGACTAAGATTAGTGACATATTTACCACTATAAATCAGAGTAAAATATTATCCAGCAAGTAAAAAAATAATATGGTATCACATGAATCATAACAACACATAGAGAGAAGGATAATTTATTTATACAGTAATAGTTTTCAACACACTATCCTTTCTCCTACACAAACTGCAGACATGATCTAGTATATTCATTTCAAATTCATAGAGGAAAACACAAAGGAAGATTTAAAGAAATTAATAAATCCAATAAGGAGGATCATCTTTTAGGATAGCTCCTACCTAACTTCCCATGGAGAAAACTATTGATGAAGGCTGATTCAACTCTCTTCAATCTCCTTCCAACACTTCTCCAAATTCTGCCTAGATGCAAGCACCAACCTTCAACTAGAAACTCATAATCAAACCATCCTTTCAAGAATAATATAGTTCCTCCTAGAATACTATAATCCTCCTAAATACAATATCCTCTCAAAGCAATAATCCAATTTCCTGAGTATAATTTCCAACCAACCTCCACATCCTTCAAAGATCTCTCCTATAAATAGGTTGAAGGATTGGTTACACGGGAAAATCAATCGATACAACCATCCCAACCAAAAGGTAGTTTATATTTTAGGCTTTAATTAATTTCATTAAAGCCATTCATGGGAAGGGAATAGCTAATTTAATATTATTAATAATAAAATATAATATGAGAGCCTCATAAATATTAATAAACTAATGTGATTTTCCTTTATTTAAGGAAAAGGAAATAATTTATTACTATTATTACTTATCACCTTATTTACTAAAGCTATGGTAAAAAATTTACCATATAATAATTAATCTCTCAAATAAATAATTTATTTATTATTATTATTTAAAATACAATTACTTTCACACACTAATATTTATTAAATATATATATGTAACCATAGGCATATGTGTGAACCCATATGCTTATGTGTACATATATCACATAATTAAGATGCATTATTAAAAATATCATAAACATCTAATTATTATAAATTTTACTATTAAATCAATTACTAGATCATATTCCATACAAAATATAAGTATGATATATATATATATATATATATATATATATATATATATATATATATATATATATATATATATATATATATATATATATATATATATATATATATATATATATATATATATATATATATATATATATATATATATATATATATATATATATATATATATATATATATATATATATATATATATATATATATATATATAGGGTAACTACTAACATAAGATAGAAGATACCACAAAACATAATTTAACGTTACTAATCACAACATCATACTCTCATCAATGCAAGAAACAAGCAACAAGAACCACATAATCCAACAACTGTAATACACAACAACAATGCATTATTAGCACAGGGGACTGACTCAAGAACTCCCCACCTAAGGGTAAAAGGGTCAGAGGTAGAGTTCCTTCCTATGGGACCTTGATGATATCTTTGTAACAACAACAATGATCGAGGATTTTGAGGGATCTCTCAGACCTATGAGACCAGGTAGAGACGATGCCCGGTACCTGCAATCATGCATCACCGAGAAGAAATACATGTGCAAATATATATACAAACATATGAAAATGGATGACCAGGATTGATACATCGTGTGGACCTCAACTAAGTGAGTAACTATGACTTCATCCTGAGTCATGAAAACACATCAAACATATATACCTGAAAACATAAGACATCATAGATAATAATGGTTAGGTTCAAATCCTTGGGTTAGCTTTATAAATCATGTAAAGATAGATGATTTCAAACTTCATAAACATATAAATGATAATCATAAATGAGTGTATCTAAGCAGCTGATAAGTGTATCATCATCTAAATAAGCATAACTGTGAACATATAGTTCTAACCATCGCAATGAAAAATGTCCAAATAAAAATCCAAGTATAATCATCTGAGAGGGTATTACATCCTCCCCCCCCCGTAGAGTTAGGCTTACTCTTGGAAGCCTACAAATAAATAGGGATAAGCATCTCTAAGTCTAACAAAATCCTCCCAAGTGGCTGAGGAATCATCATTGGGGTCCCATTGGACCCTTGCTCAGTCTATGGTGCAACCCCTAAGGGTCAGTGTTTGCTACTGCAAAATGTGTACCAACTCTAAAGCTAGCTGCACATCCACTACCTGTAATGCATTCCAATCCAAAACATGAGTCACATCAGGAATATATTTTCTAAGAACTGAAACATGATATACATCATGAATATGAGAAAGGCTAGGTGGCAAGGCAAGTTGATAAGCTACTGGTCCTATCCTCTCTGGGACTTCAAAAGGGCCAACAAATTAAGGTGCCAGCTTGGAGCCTTTTCCATAACAAATTGGACTCTTTCATGGGTGCACCCTGAGAAAAACTCCATCACCAAGATTGAAGTGTACATTAGTCCTATGAACATTTGCATATTTCTTTTGTCTATCTTAAGCTGTCAAAATATGCTCTCTGATACGCTTAACTTGCTGCTCCATATCTTGTAACATCTCAGGACCTAGAAGTACCCTATCCTCCAAACAATCCCAACTCAAAGGAGTGCGGCACGGATGACCATACAGAGCCTGAAAAAGAGACATGCCTAAGGAACTATGATAATTATTATTATATGGAAACTCCACCAAATATAAATATTCTTCCCACTAGGTATGTCTATCCATAACATACATTCTGAGCATATCCTTAAGAACCTAATTGACTCACTCCATCTACCCATCTGTCTCATGGTGATAGGCTGAGCTGAAGTTGAGATGAGTCCCTAAAGTGTGCTGAAGTGAAGTCCAAATAGCAGATGTGAATACTGGATCATGATCAGATATGATCTTCCTAGGAATTCCATGGAGTCTCACAATGTCCATCATAAACACTCTGGCTACCGATGTTGCAGAATAGGAAGATTGCATGGGAGAGAAATGAGCTACCTTGGTAAGTCTATCAACTATTACCATGATAGCATCATGTCTCTAAGGGGTAATTGGAAGTCCCACAATAAAATCCATAGAAATAATGTCCCACTTCCATTCTAGCACAAGATGAGGTTGCAAAAGACCTACTAGATGTTAATGCTCTTCTTTAACTCTCTGGCATTCCAAACATCTTTCCACATAGTTTGTTATGTCTCTCTTCGTTCTTGACCAATAATACAGCTGACATAGGTCTGCATACATATTATTTACCCCTGGATGTGCTGAATAAGGAGCCTTGTGGATTTTTGAAAGAATGAGCACACAAAGATCTCCTGACAAGGGCACATAAATTTTGTGTTTTTGTCACAACAATCCTAGGGTAGCCAAGGAATATCCTAAAAAATGACCCTCCAAGGGTCTTCCTGACTCTATCTCTGCTTTTACCTCTTGGTACCAAGAATCTTAAGTGAGAGCCTCCCTAATACGCTTCTCCAAATTTGTGCTCAGAGAAAGTGCCAACAAACTATGCATGTGCCTGCTCAAAGCATCGACCACCACATTCATCTTCCATTGTATGTACTTAACCTCGAAATCATACTCACATAAGAATTCCATCCATCTACGTTGTCTAACATTGAGGTTAGGTTGAGAGAAGATATACTAAAGGCTTTGATGATCTATTTGGAGTTCAAACTTATGACCCAACAGAAAGTGCCTCCATTTTACTAAGGCATGAACTACTACTGCAAGCTCCAGATCGTGGGTGGGGTAGTTGAGCTCATGATCTTTAAGCTTCCTAGACTCATAAGCAATAACTTTCCCTTCTTGCATAAGAACCACCCCAATTCCTTCCAGTGAGGCATCTGTATAGATTATGAAGTTCCCGATTATGAAGTTCCCTGATGGTTCAGGAACCACAAAGATCAGAGCACTGGTTAGTCTTTCCTTCAAACATTGGAAAGCGGCCTCACACTTTTCTAACCATACAAATTTCTTCCCTTTCCTTTGCAAGGAAGTGATGAGATGAGCTATCCAAGAGAACTCTTTGACAAATCATCTATAATAACCAGCCAGTCCCATAAAGTTGTGAACCTTAGGGATGTTAGTCAGAATTGGCCACTCCACTATGGCTTGGATTTTAGCTGGGTCAACAGTGATGCCATTTCTTGAAATGACGTGCCCAAGATACTTAACCTCGGTCTGAAAGAATTCACACTTCTCTGCATTGGCATAGAGTTGGTTTTCTCTAAGGAACTGTAATACTTGGTGAAGATGAATCTCATGTTCCTCGGGATTTTTAGAGAAAACTAATATATCATCCAAGAATACTATCACAAATTTATCCAGGTATGTTCTTAAAAACCCATTCATTAAGCTCATAAATATAGAGGGAGCATTTGTCAATCCAAATGGTACCATGATGAACTCATAGTGGCCATATCTAGTGGGGAAGGTTGTTCGATGAATATCAGCTTCCTGAATTCTAAGTTGATGGTACCCTAACTTGAGGTCAATCTTTGAAAATATTTTTTCTCCTTTCATTTGATCAAATAGATCGTCGATGTGGGGTAAAGGATATCAATTTTTTATTTTGACTTTATTAAGTTGATGATAGTCGATGCACAATCTCATAGAGCCATCTTTCTTCTTCACAAATATTACTGGTGCACCCCATGGTGACACAATGGGTCTGATAAACCCTTTTTCCAAAAGCCCTTCCAACTGAAGCTTAAGTTCCCCAAGTTCCTATGTGGTCATGCGGTATGGATCCTTGGAGATGGGTTCCGCACCTGGAACTAACTCAATTTGAAAGTCAATATCCCTCTTGGGTGGCATTCCTATCATTTCCTTAGGAAAAACATCCAAAAATTCCTATAATAGGGGATGATCTAGCGATACATCCCTACTCTCCTCTTTGTCTAAGTCTTCTACTAAGACTGCAAACAATTGGCATCCTTTGTGCATGCACCGCTTGAGTTGCATTATGGAAATTATGCAGAGAGAGATGGGTCATTGCACCCCAACCATCTCCTTAGGTTTCCTGAATCATCTGAACATTGAATGCTCTTTCTTCTACAATCCAAAATGGCTTTGTGATCATCCAACCAATCCATACCCAAAACTAATCCATATGATCCTAAAGGAATCACTCAGAGATCTACCAAGGTGGAGAAAGGTCCTAGCCCTAACTTGCAATCTTGAACACAAGAGTCGAAGGCTATTCCCTCCCAGAGGCTAGCTCAACCTTCCACCTATCTTCCTACATTACTACCTTCAGCCCACAGTGTTCTACTAAAGAAGGAGAAATAAAAGAATTTGTTGCTCCTGAGTCAAATAGAATAGTGGTAGAGATACCCCTTAACAAACTTGGGGTTTCAATGACTGATCCCTGATGATCAGCCTATCTTTGGTCTAGAGTGGCGAACACTCGATGAGTTCTACCTGCATCACTTACTGTGGGTTCTGAAGCGGCCTGTCTATAGCTAGCTACTAGGGTAGACTTCTGAGGACAGTTAACTGCAATATGACCATGTTGACCACAAGAGTAACACCCTATATTCTTAAAAAAATTCCTTCTCGCGGAAGGTGCGCTGGACTACTGATAACTACCCCAACTAGAATTCTGAGGCATACTCTAAGTTGGTTGAGGACTTAGGTATCTCTTTGCACACTGCCAGTTACGAGAATTACTTGGTTGAGAACCCCCCATTCTCGTTGTTGAAGTTGTTCTGAATTTCCTTTTCTAGTGATTCTGACTTCCTTTTGATGAAGAAGGATAGCTCTTAGGGCCAGGTATTCCTTGAGAGTGGTTCCCTTTGAATCTTGTCCCTACTTGAGAGGCATTAATTCCATGGCTACCTATTTGATCTCCTAACCCCAAGGTTATATTTTGTTCCATAATACGAGCCTTGATGATCGCATCATTAACTATCTGAGGCTCAAACATTTGTACGTTGTTGGCCAAGTGATTATTGAGGCCTATAAGGAAGTGTTGAGTCAACATGGTTTCATCATCCTTATAACCTAAGTATGGCTTGAGTTCAAAGAACTTTCACTCATAGTCATCAACTAACATTGTTAACTGCCTTAAGTTGTGAAACTCTTCATCTCTTTCCCACCTCCAGTGATCAAAAAGAAATATGGCTCGAAAGAGTTCTAGGAACAATTCCCTGAAAGAGTGGTTATATCTATGTGAAGTTTCTCTTTCTCTGTTTCCCACCAAGTGGATGAAAAATCTCTAAGGTGAATGACTAAAAATCGGGCCTTGGTATTTCTACTGTAAGGATGTATGGAAAAAAGCCTTTCCAAATCCAATAGCCAAGTCTCGGCAGTGGATCTACCTTGAGTTCCCTTGAATGGGTTGGTCTTAGTCTTGAGGAGGTCTCACATGTGAGAAGCACGCAAAGCTTCCTCTTCTATTGCCTAATCTCTCCTCCTAGGGATCCTTTCTCTTTCCTCACACTGAGCGGCATTAGCCTTCCCACGGTGACCCCTGTCCTGACATGCATCTATCTCTACAATATCTTTTGTAACAATTTTGTTACTTGAGCCCCTTGAAAACCTCCTGAGTGGTTATCAGATTGGTCCCCCCTATCTTATCTCTCAAAATTTTCTTCTTCCTAAGAAATTTCTTGATGAGATATAGGAGGAGTGTTTTAGTCACCTCCCCTTCTACCACGGGTCTTAGGAGGCATCTTGGACAAGTAAGGAGAAGGATAAGCTCAAGGGTCCTAGTCCAATTCTAGTGTTAATTTTTTCCTTAAATGAATAAAAAGTTTAAGAAGCACGGGCAAAATTTCCAGGGCCCTAGCGTAGCAACTTAGTGCTCTGATACCAAAGATGTCATGCCCTGAGGGGGAACCGGGGAAGAGAACAAAGATTCTCTTTAGAAAAGAAAACCTAAGTAATGAATTATGAAAAAATTTGAACTTTTAAAAGGATTAGATGAACAAAACATATACATTGTTTAACTTAGATTCCTCCCAAGGTTCCCTAATATCATATGAACATTCCATTTAAGATCATTAAATATACTAACAACATGATTTACTTCTTAAAGAAAACTACATCATATCATGTGAAGATTCTTTATAAGGAAATACAAATTGTTTTCATTTCAACTCTAACATTTGAATCCTTCTATATTCCTAAGTATCATTTGTGAACAATAAAACATTTAAAGCATTAATACCATATAATAGATTTATCGAAGCATTTGAACCATTACACATTTGGAAATCATTACATTTGATTTATTAGCTTTTTCTTAATCACAAATAATGAGATACATACTATTTTACTTGAAATCTAACTAAATCCAAACATCATTTACATAAAGTTCATTTTTTTCCCTTTCCCTCTTCTTAAATCTACCCATTCCAAAACATCATTTTAAATACATTAATGAATATATTACATTCATCTCCTCTTGGGAGTTAACAATAACTTTACATTTCATTGAACAATATGATTGATGAGTACAAAGTCTCGTTTCTTCAAAATTGGAACATTATGCAAGTATGAATCCTTAAGCACTGCATCTACAAATGATACCTTGATAAAAATATTTACCACCCAACCACATGGATACCAAAAGCCCCACTCCCCCGTGCTAGGAGATAAACACCAAGGTCCACATGGAAGTGATGTCTAGGTCGTACCTAGTGTTGGAGTAACCTTTCCCAAATAACAACTGAAAAGAAAATCAAAGTACAAACCCTTTCCCAAAAGGTTCTAAGGCTAGGTAGAAACTCTAAGTGACAAGCTAGGTGAGTGTCATCACATAGCCCTCACCCCTTGGGTTATCCTAGTACTAGCCACTCCAGCCCCTAGACACCAAGTAGGCACATGCGGACCGAATGCCTTTCCTACTGACAAGCATCATTTGATCATACCTACACATAGGTACCTTCTCCCACTCCCATCCATAGCCTTTACTAGCACTAATGGCATGAGAGAGGCATACATTAATCTTTTTAGTGGTTGAACCCATTCCCATAAGTTTTAATTAAGTTATCACTTGTTAAAAAAACTCTTCGGTTGGTTATCCTGGTACTAGCCACTTAGGGCCCTGACCCCGCACTGACAGCCACTCACCTAGTGTTCTTAGGTTTCCTACCCTTACCAAAACATCATAAACACATAACACTAAAATTTGGAGATAGTTTTAGAGGGTTTTGTGTGTGGAAGAGAGAGGGGAATAAAGTTTTCTTTGAATACAAATGAAAAGCTCTGCAACTTTCTTGTTCTCTGTCGTAAGGGTATAGCCAGCCCTTTTGTATTTGAAAAAAAAATCTCCATTCCAATGTAAATGATATTTTAAATGGATTGATATAGTATTGGTTTCTTTTATTAACCATTTCCATAGAGGTTTAATTTGTTTTTATGAGGCTTTGAACAGAGGAAGTCATCATTTACATTGACTGTCCCTGTTATTGATTTGGTGCAATCAGTCAATTGTTTTAAAGTTTAAATGAGAAAATAGGCTCTCCACTTTCTTTGATTATTTTGGATTGTGGGAGAAGCCTATTCCTGTATAAGTATGTGCATTTATTTTTTGAATGCAGGGATATATAGCATGTTGAAGATAGAGATCTCTGATTGACAAATAATACAGTATCAAAAACACTGACCCTCAGTGTAGGGGCCATAACTTTCAAACCAACCGTTGGATCTTGATGAGCTTGAAAGATGTTTTGAAAAACCTAATTACACCCATCGACACCGGAGTGATTGAGGATTTTTAGAGAGAATCAAAAGTTATACACATCTGAGTGCGGGTATGCCTAGAGGGAAGAATCTGTCACGTTAGGACAATCATAGGTAAGATGATTGTTTAAATAAATTTGATCTGGGAAAGAGATAGACCAAGATTAGGGACATATTTCACAATATAAATCAGAGTAAAATATTAGCCAGCAAGTAAACAAATAATATGACATCACATGAATCATAGCAACACACAAAGAGAAGGATAATTTATTTATACAGTAATAGTTTTCAACACACTATCCTTTCTCCTACACAAAATTGCAAACATGATCTAATATATTTATTTCAAATTCATAGAGGAAAACACAAAGGAAGATTTAAAGAAATTAATAAATCCAATAAGGAGGAGCATCTTTCAGGATAGCTCCTACCTAGCTTCTGGTGGAGAAAACTGTTGATGAAGGCTGATTCAACTCTCTTCAATCTCCTTCCAGCACTTCTCCAAATTCCTCCCGAATGCAGGCACCAATCTTCTAGTGGAAACTCACAATCAAAATATCCTTTCAAGAATAATATAGTTCCTCTCCCAGAATACTATAATCCTCCTAAATACAATATCCTCTCAAAGCAATAATCCAA